>JANFOE010001639.1:0-323624 GCA_025667525.1 Glebionis coronaria
AGTTGTGTGGGTACCAAAAACAAGCTTTACTCAGTTCGTTAACGTCAACGGTCAAAATGAAGTCGTAGGTGGATAATCAGTAGCCATAGTTATTATGCCGTACGGTTATTAACAGTGTTCAACCTATCTTCAAACCATTCATAGATGACAAAGCGGGGAGACGAATGGTACCTATGATCAACTTCTAAGGAAAATTGAAGCGCAGGTATATTTTTCAACCTGAGCTTAGAGCAAAAACTAGGATCGTAATGTTTCAAAGCATGCTTTCAAGCTAAAAATGTTTTGTTACTATCTTGCAGAATTGCACGGCTGTGGCAGGAGATGTAACCATACGGGCAAACAGAGCGCGATACGTATCTTTCACAATTCCCTACATGAGCTCCGAAGTTTATCTGCTTGTGCGCGCTTCACATAAATGGAATCAAAGCCTCTGGACCTTCTTAAGACCTTTTACACAAGACTATGGCTGACATTACTTTTCGCATGTTCTTTACTGGAGTGCGGTTGTGTTTTTAGAATTTCAAAAAGAGAACCCCCGAATTTGCAGGGCCCGTTTATGCAACTCATAATGGTCATCTGGTTTCCCATCAAAACATTCTTCTTAAATGAAGGTACTTATTGCATCATACATAGATGTTAAGGTTGTGCTTTTTGTGTAGCTAAGCATGATCTTTAGAGGAAGCAAAATTTATGCAAATTTAAACCAAATATTTGTTGGGTGTTCTTTTGCAGGAAGGATACATAACATTTGCGCTAAGGTTGTGCTTGCCATGTGGCTAGGCATTATTTTGGTAGTACTTCAAACCTACATGGCTACGTTATCCTCGTGGTTGACACTAGACCAAATCAATCACAGCTTGCCTTCTTTTGATAGAATTGGATATCACAATGGGTCATGTATAAAGGAACTTGCAATTCAACAATATCACTCTTCCGGAAAGCATCTAGTGCCCCTGAAACAATTACAGATTTCAGAAATGCTTTGTCCAATGGGAGTGTAAATGTTATTTTAGTGAGCTCCCCTACCTCGACATCTTTCTTTCCATGTACGGGACTGAATACATGAAAATCGGACATATGAACCAAGAATGTGGAATGGCATTTGTGTCTCTTCTTATCACTATATCTCAATTGTAGTTTTTCTGAAGTAGGTCCTCTTACGCCAACTGATGCCACTGCCAGAATTGATATTGTCCGAGAACTCACATCCTTGGAACGCACTAAGGTCTTGGATTGTAACACCCCACTTGGATAAGTGGACCGTTACGTGTATTTTATGGCGTGTCATCAAAGCATAAGGTAAATGTCCTAAAACATTAACTGACCATAAAGGAAATACCGGAATCAAACATCGGCAATCCAAACATAAGCCCAAAACATGAAAAATAAAATACTGAAGGGAAAGGACCAAACAATGTCCAAATAAGCAGAATAATGTAAGAATGCACAAAGTAAGAAGTCTGGATAGCTTCCGTCCAAATGCACATGCTCTCAGAATCCTAAAAGCGTCCTGGTGTACCTGCCGTTAGAACATGAAAGGAACTACGACTGAGCATAACGCTCAGTGAACGGATATAAAGCATGATAGGGAATTACTAAAATGAAACAGATGATAAAATACTGGAGCTGTAAGACTGATAAGTAAAGTTTCAGCGGAAATCTGTAAATAATCTGTAAAGTCTGATTTATCAATAATGAAGCTGAATTGTTATCTGTTAAATCTGTATAACATGCATTTACTGTATTTTAATTGCCAGAGCTTATATAGGTCATGTGCTGTAACAACGGTGCATGAATAACTGGAGGGGTGACCTCGTCATGCTGTAGAGGGGTGACCTCTAAATAACTGTGCTGGGTGGAGGGATCAGCTCCAATGTGAAGGATGTAGAGCACACACCACATTCACCTGCTAAACTGTAAACTGTAGCCTAGGATGCATCCATACGCCCCACTAATAATACTGATAAAATGGCCAAGCTGAGCTGAGTGGGACGATGCAGGATATCACTCTCCTGCATGTGAGTCACGACACCGGTGCCTCTAGTGCCGTGGTTACGGTACCTCCGTAACTAGTACATAAACTAATCATGCTTGTATATAATGCTCATGCAATTTTTTAATTCTTAACATGATTATTGATAAGTTTAAACATATACTGGGGAAGACATTTGGCTGAAGATGGGGGAATCCTAATCATGCATAGAAAGGAAGTCCTTACTGAAGGGACGAAAATCCGTACCTTGTGTCCAGTACTGAAATAAGACTGAAAGCCGACAGATCGAATCTGACTTCACGGATACTACATAAATAATGGACGCGAAAATAAGTTGACTGATATCCATTTATTATTAATGATTTTAACTATTCTTGGCTCGATTTATTTTATACTTATAATACTGTAGGTATATAATCTGATAATTCTGACAGTTCAAATGTTACTGATAAGTGTATTCCTGTATTGTTGATTACTGATAATAGGTCTTCTGAATTTATGATATTGCTAAAATAGAAATCTTTTATAAATAGAAAGTTTCCTGAATTAGAAAGATTCCCAAATTTAGTTTTTCTGAAATAAGTCATTAATTAAATCATAAATTAAATCCGACTTTTAATTAGTTAAAAGGACAAAGCTAAAATCAATTTAGTCTTACTAATTAAATAAATAAAATAATAAATATATTTAACTTTATTTTTAAAACTTATTTATAAAACGTTTTAACCAAAACTTAAATAATTTCCACTGTTAGTCTTAAGTTCCCCTTGCTTGTATTATTTTCCCACTGCTAGCATTATATTCCAACTGATTTTTGTTATGGTTCCCACTGCTAGTCATATGGTCCCACTGTTTTTGTACTCTGACAGACCCAAACGCCCCCTTATCGCCTGGTAATCCCAAACGCACCCTGTTTTTTTGAAAATTAATCCCAAACACCCCCTGTTACGAGGCAAACACCCCTGATGGGGTTTCTTTTAGCTGCGGTCGCTGGACCGGGACCCAAGCCGCCCCTGTGTGGGTTACGGCTGGGCAGAGAAAAGGCCACCCATCCTCATAAGCTAAACAAACACACCCCGTGGGGTTGCTGTCCTCGACGAACCACAACAAGAGACACCACCGAGAGTTTTATCTCGGTTTCCATGAATCACAACTACACGACACCCCCTTAAATCCGTTTCTTGATTACTCTTCTAATTACCAATTTCTTGATTTGATAAAATAAATGTTCGTGATTAACCAAAGAAAAGAAAGAAGAGAAAAAAAAAGAAAATGATTTACCAACTGTCGTGATTAGCAATTGAAACCCACACCTGAAATCGAAAAGATAATCAAAACTGGTCTTTCTTGTTTCATGTTTTCAGCCGGCAGTTATCAAAAGACCGAAACCCCTAATCTATTTTTTTTTTTTTTGTCGTCTGATTAACAAGGAAGGGGTAAAACCCCGTCTTTTCTTTCTTGCACCAATTTGGGCCGACCCATCAACCCTTTTTCTTTCTTTTCTTTTTTTTTAAAAACCGGGCCTAAAGCCCATTTACACTTTCTTCTCTTTTTTTTTTTATACTTTTAATTAAATGTCGTGAATACTAGTTTTTTTTTTCCTCGTGTCTTTGTTTCTGAAACGCGATAATTATTTTTCGTGTATTAATACATACGTAATCTATTCTGAAACTTAATAGTTATTTTCTGAATAATTATTCATTTGTAATTTTTAAATAAACTGAGACTACGCGTATTTACTATTAACGTTTAATTATTTTTGAAAAAATAATTAATTCATCTGTAATATTTTCTGAGACTGAATACTTATTATCTGAATAAACTGTAATATTTATAGTCTTTAAATAAACTGGGATTGCGTATTTATTTTCTGCATTTTTATCTCTGTCTAATAATTTATACTTATATAGTTTATTAAAATTAAACCGCGTATTTAATATTTGACTTTTAAATACGGGTTTTACAATTCTTCCCCTCTAAAAACAATAATTCGTCCCCGAATTAAAGATACGACTATATTGGGTTTTACAATTCTTCCCCTCTAAAAAGGAGGAATTCGTCCTCGAATTAAAGGTAATAAGCTGATGAAGTTATAAAACTGAAAGAACACGTAGGCTGAAAAGACAATTAAGCTGAAGGATAAATTGTCTTCTAATTAAGACATAATGCTGCTGATAGGTATAAACCTGGCATGACTGAAATGATCATGAAATGTGACATGGCTGAAGGGAACATGGAACGTGACCTGGCTGAAAGAACATAACTGAATTTATCGACGAAGATAATGAGAGGTCCAGATGGACGCCTCCGTTTCGAGTGGCCTCCCGCTCGAAACGATTCCTTCAAAGGTCTAATATAATAGATAAAATCTTGGTCCTGATGACCCTGTCCTGATGATGCTGAATAGCTTCTGGTTCCACATTTAAGACGGATTTTCTGAATTTGATAGACTGAATAACTATAGTATGTACGATACATGAAACGATACGTGTAAGTATTCTGAAAAGATAACATTTATAACTCTGAACAAGCTGCTGAAATGTATAGGGATGAACTATGTGAACAATTGTGAACGTGCTACGTGAGTAATTGTGAACGTGGTTCACGATTATATGAGGAATGATGGGCATAGAATATATTGTGCTGATGATACATGAAACATACTGTAAACGTGATACTAGAACTTATCATGAACGTATGCTGACTGAGGAATGAATGCCCAATGATACGGCCTGAGATATGAAACGTCTGCCTGGTTATGGAATAGTTGTGCTAAACTTGAGTCTGGTCTCTCAAGCTTTCTGTAACCGTATTCGGTAATAGACTGAGAAACGTGTATCGTGAAATGGCACACGAACTTGAACGTGAGCAATGTTATGAACACAAACGTGAGCTTAAATCACGAGATAGCATAAAAGATGAACTGAAACAGCATCATACAACGAATGAGACGTGAACGTGAAAGTGAAAATAAACATGAACTTAAAGTGGGCGTAAACATACACTTGATCGTGAACATGAATCCTGTCTGATATGATGGTCAAAGGAATGCCTTGAATTCGTACGATTTACTGCTGAATTTAAAATTTTCTGCAGATCTGCTACTACGTGATCCTTTCGGGTGAAAGAGACGCGCAGGCTGATTACATGGTTGATGATAACTTAGATAGTATTATACTTTCTCTGAGCCTGTGGTAGCTGATAACAATTTCATGGGATTTCGTCTCATTTCTGTTCAGAAATTTCTAAGGGTTGTAGTAGCTCACTAACATGACGGCGTTCTATCTTGAACCTGCAGTAGGTCAGGCATCTAGATATGAACATAGCTGCATTAGTGTGTGATGCGGATTCTATCAAAGTTTTGCCTGGAATTATGGAACATTCTGGTGGAATTTCGTTCCTAGGCGTCAGTTGGGACCATCAGGTGATGGCCTTCACCTTTGCAGGGTTGTCTGAAATTTCTTTCTGCTAAGGTAGAATGTTCAGAAATTCCACCTTGTTCCATTTGAATTTATATCTGGAAAGCTGTGTATAAAAATAACTCCTATCGAAGATTCTATACAACTGTGAGAAGATGACTCTCGTATTCTTCTCTAGAATTTAGCAGACCAAAATGTGATCAATGAATACGCTGACGATTTTGTCTGAGAATCATAGCAGACCAAAATGTGATCAATGAATACGCTGACGATTTTGTCTGAGAATCATAGGAAAAATTTATTCATAAATTCCACAATATAGCTGGAGCATTAGGGAGTTCAGAAGTATAAAATCAACATCTTTAGAGAGAGTATAATATGTGCAACAGCAGTCTGGAAAACATCATGTTCTTTCTCTCACCATTGATGGTAGCATGATCGGAAATTGTTCTGGAAAATATTTAAGATGTCGTAGCAGGTCAGATAAACCTTCTATACGTGAGATGACATCGATTATGAATGGTGATCTTGTAAAGATTTCCAGTGGTCGCTACATGATCTCATGATAGCGGCCTTATTCCTGATAGACAGACGGTGCACTAAGGCGAATAAAGCCTCATTCCGGTAATTCTTGCAGCAAATACTGCAACTCTTTTAACTTAGTTGTAGTCCTGCGATAAAGAGTTCTGAAAATAGTTTCTGTCCTTGAGACAAGCTCGATGTTGAACTCTGTTTCGTGGTTAGGAAGGGATTTCTGTGAAGCCTTCTGGTATGACATCTGGAAACTTTAGTATAATCTGCTGATCATGTATTCGAGGAATTTTAGAAGTGAATTTATAACTGGTAGCTAAAAGTCTTCGTAGCTATAGACTGATAAGTCACGCGCTTGTAAGTCAGAAATAATTTGTACTGATTTTTCTGATAGAAAGTATTATGAATATATTTGGGATTTAATATGACGGATCTCGTCGTTAACTGAAAAATAAGGCTTAACAAATATGGTGATACTATTGAGTCCTTTCTGGCTGAGAGGTAGGGGACTACCTGATTTAAGATAGAGCTGTCATAGGAATACGTGAAATAACGCGGTGACTTCCACCGAGTGGTTTCGTCTGTAACCTTACAGAATGAATATCGTGTGTTTAATATGAATAATAGTCTAGTGGTGGTAACTGAATTTTAATGGTCTAATTTATGTGTGGCATAACAGAACGGGTATACTCCTTTCTGAAAGGTACCCTGAATTTCTGAGGGCCTGGTTTAGAACATACTGTAGTTATGAGTTCTGACTCGTATTTTTATAAAAGATTCGTATGACGTGTATCGTAACTGGGGTCCTGAAATGTGTCTTCCGAATTGATATATGCGACCTATGTCTTGAGTGATGACTTGACATGTGTTTTAGTAGATAAATCTGAACAAGGCCGAAAATTTTGGTAACTGCTAGGATTGGCGGACCGATTAGACTACTGACCTCTGTATCTCTGGTCACGTCCGTACCGGAGTTCCGATGGTTACTGACTGGTTAATTATAAGCACGGTGGTTTTCATTACCGTATTGTCTGTCAGTTTCCTGACGGTGGTTATCATGACCGTGATTCATGTAACTACTTCTGCTGAGTGGCCGGCTGGTTACCGGTTCTCACTCTTTTGACTGGAAGTTTAGCTGAGTGAATTGTGACACCTAACTGAGAAAGTATAAGCATGGAATAGAATGGTAGTGTCTGATGATTGAAACTTATTCTTGTCAGAAATTTCAAGTTATAGTTTTCGTCCTTATTCTACAGAGTCTTCGAAGTATAAACGGCATCAGCATCTTGAGAAATCTCGAAAGTATCAGCAGCATCAGCAATTGTGAGGTCTTCAAAATGTTAGCAGTATCAGCACCTGGTAAAATCTTCAACTCACGAGCAGCATCAGCACCTGGTAGAATATCGACAAGTGGAAACGCCCGCGATGATTAAGGAACAATCAGCAATATCCATAGAGTAGGGTACCTAGAGTACACCTGGACTACTGTACATGAAGTACAAAATGAATATTGCACATGAAGCATATCGAGACATTGTACGTGGAGTACACATGTATCACTGTACAAGGAGTATAACTGAGGCACTATACAGAGGGTCCGTATCGACTACTGTTCATGGCACTGGTGGAAATTTTATGGGATGATCGATACTAGTGTCGCTTGTCTGACGTGATCTAGGAAATAAATTGATTAAAACGGTAGTAAACTGGTCTGAAATAAGTAACATGATAGCCTGTAATTCCTGCGTAGACTTAATGCTGGTTGTTTCGAGGCTGAAAAGTATGATATAATCGAAGTCCCAATAGTGGTCAGCATGAAGCATGATTAATGAAGGTCAGTCATGATTTATCATGCAACGGGTTTTACTGAAGTTCTTGTGTATCTTAACATGAAAACATCATTACTTTGCTGAAAACATAATCCTCGTAAGGAGACATGAAACTGAATCATCATGTGGATGACATCAACATGAGGGTATGAAAATTTGACTGTTACAAAGAACATAAAAAAAATTAAATCAATTGAGGTGTAATATTAACTGATGTGGACGGCTATGGTTCAATCCATGGAATTCAAAGAAGAAGACATGAGACTAAGTATGGGCTATTCTGGTTCGATCCATACTGGTCAAAATTTTCTGAGACTGTCATGTATAGGAATTTATAATCTCGGACTAAATATGGATGGTTGTAGTTCAATCCATACTTGTCAAAATTTATGAAATGTCCTGATATGACAAGGGTGAACAACTGTGGATCAGTTCACAAAACATCATTTGACTGAAAAGCATGAACTTTGACTTGAGAAATGGTGAACGTTTGTGGCTGGTTCACCAAGTGATATTTGACTTAAACATGAATCTGTCATGAGTAAGGGTAAACGCCTATGGTCGGTTTACCAATACAAAATCTGAACGGCAAGGGTGAACGCCTATGGTCAGTTCACCAAAACGAAGATTCGCTAAAAAGCACATGCGACTAAATATGGCTAGTTATGTACCAACCTTTTACTTAGTCAAAATTTTAAGAAAACTGACTGATAAATGAAGAAAACTGACTGAATAATCCATGAGAAACATGAAAGATAACAACGCCAAAATCTGGGAAGTTCCTGGTGACTACCCACTAGTCACAGGTCAAGTTTTAGAGCCTACAGGTCGAACCTATATCTCTGATACCATAATTGTAACACCCCACTTGGATAAGTGGACCGTTACGTGTATTTATGGCGTGTCATCAAAGCATAAGGTAGATGTCCTAAAACATTAACTGACCATAAAGGAAATACCGGAATCAAACATCGGCAATCCAAACATAAGCCCAAAACATGAAAAATAAAATACTGAAGGAAAGGACCAAACAATGTCCAAATAAGCAGAATAATGTAAGAATGCACAAAGTAAGAAGTCTGGATAGCTTCCGTCCAAATGCACATGCTCTCAGAATCCTAAAAGCGTCCTGGTGTACCTGCCGTTAGAACATGAAAGGAACTACGGCTGAGCATAACGCTCAGTGAACGGATATAAAGCATGATAGGGAATTACTAAAATGAAACAGATGATAAAATACTGGAGCTGTAAGACTGATAAGTAAAGTTTCAGCGGAAATCTGTAAATAATCTGTAAAGTCTGATTTATCAATAATGAAGCTGAATTGTTATCTATTAAATCTGTATAACATGCATTTACTTTATTTTAATTGCCAGAGCTTATATAGGTCATGTGCTGTAACAACGGTGCATGAATAACTGGAGGGGTGACCTCGTCATGCTGTAGAGGGGTGACCTCTAAATAACTGTGCTGGGTGGAGGGATCAGCTCCAATGTGAAGGATGTAGAGCACACACCACATTCACCTGCTAAACTGTAAACTGTAGCCTAGGATGCATCCATACGCCCCACTAATAATACTGATAAAATGGCCAAGCTGAGCTGAGTGGGACGATGCAGGATATCACTCTCCTGCATGTGAGTCACGACACCGGTGCCTCTAGTGCCGTGGTTACGGTACCTCCGTAACTAGTACATAAACTAATCATACTTGTATATAATGCTCAGGCAATTTTTTAATTCTTAACATGATTACTGATAAGTTTAAACATATACTGGGGAAGACATTTGGCTGAAGATGGGGGAATCCTAATCATGCATAGAAAGGAAGTCCTTACTGAAGGGACGGAAATCCGTACCTTGTGTCCAGTACTGAAATAAGACTGAAAGCCGACGGATCGAATCTGACTTCACGGATACTACATAAATAATGGACACGAAAATAAGTTGACTGATATCCATTTATTATTAATGATTTTAACTATTCTTGGCTCGATTTATTTTATACTTATAATACTGTAGGTATATAATCTGATAATTCTGACAGTTCAAATGTTACTGATAAGTGTATTCCTGTATTGTTGATTATTGATAATAGGTCTTCTGAATTTATGATATTGCTAAAATAGAAATCTGTTATAAATAGAAAGTTTCCTGAATTAGAAAGATTCCCAAATTTAGTTTTTCTGAAATAAGTCATTAATTAAATCATAAATTAAATCCGACTTTTAATTAGTTAAAAGGACAAAGCTAAAATCAATTCAGTCTTACTAATTTAATAAATAAAATAATAAATATATTTAACTTTATTTTTAAAACTTATTTATAAAACGTTTTAACCAAAACTTAAATAATTTCCACTGTTAGTCTTAAGTTCCCCTTGCTTGTATTATTTTCCCACTGCTAGCATTATATTCCAACTGATTTTTGTTATGGTTCCCACTGCTAGTCATATGGTCCCACTGTTTTTGTACTCTGACAGACCCAAACGCCCCCTTATCGCCTGGTAATCCCAAACGCACCATGTTTTTTTGAAAATTAATCCCAAACACCCCCTGTTACGAGGCAAACACCCCTGATGGGGTTTCTTTTAGCTGCGGTCGCTGGACCGGACCCAAGCCGCCCCTGTGTGGGTCACGGCTGGGCAGAGAAAAGGCCACCCATCCTCATAAGCTAAACAAACACACCCCGTGGGGTTGCTGTCCTCGACGAACCACAACAAGAGACACCACCGAGAGTTTTCTCTCGGTTTCCATGAATCACAACTACACGACACCCCCTTAAATCCGTTTCTTGATTACTCTTCTAATTACCAATTTCTTGATTTGATGAAATAAATGTTCGTGATTAACCAAAGAAAAGAAAGAAGAGAAAAAAAAAGAAAAGGATTTACCAACTGTCGTGATTAGCAATCGAAACCCACACCTGAAATCGAAAAGATAATCAAAACTGGTCTTTCTTGTTTCATGTTTTCAGCCGGTAGTTATCAAAAGACCGAAACCCTAATCTATTTTATTTTTTTTGTCGTCTGATTAACAAGGAAGGGGTAAAACCCCGTCTTTTCTTTCTTGCACCAATTTGGGCCGACCCATCAACCCTTTTTCTTTCTTTTTTTTTTTTTAAAAACCGGGCCTAAAGCCCATTTACACTTTCTTCTCTTTTTTTTATACTTTTAATTAAATGTCGTGAATACTAGTTTTTTTTTCCTCGTGTCTTTGTTTCTGAAACGCGATAATTATTTTTCGTGTATTAATACATACGTAATCTATTCTGAAACTTAATAGTTATTTTCTGAATAATTATTCATTTGTAATTTTTAAATAAACTGAGACTACGCGTATTTACTATTAACGTTTAATTATTTCTGAACAAATAATTAATTCATCTGTAATATTTTCTGAGACTGAATACTTATTATCTGAATAATCTGTAATATTTATAGTCTTTAAATAAACTGGGATTGCGTATTTATTTTCTGCGTTTTTATCTCTGTCTAATAATTTACACTTATATAGTTTATTAAAATTAAACCGCGTATTTAATATTTGACTTTTAAATACGGGTTTTACATGGATCTTCGTCAAAAGGCCAAGGTTAGATGGGCTGTTGATGGTGATGAGAATTCACATTTCTTCCATGGAATGCTTAACTCCAAATTAAATCATTCGAGAATTAATGGGCTAAATATTCTTGGGTCATGGATTACAAATCCCGTTTTGATCAAGAACCACATCCACCAGTTTTACGAGTCGAAATTTAAAGAGACCAGAAACCGTAGACCATCTTTCACTAGCAATCTCTTCAAGCACATTTCGGTAGATGAATCTTCTCTACTTGACCGTACCATCACCATTCAAGAGATCAAAGACGCAATTTGGGATTGTGGCGGGGACAAAGCACCGGGTCCCGATGGTTTCACTTTTAAATTCATTAAAAATCATTGGGAGATCATTAAAGATGACATCATTGCTTTTGTTAAAGCATTTGATAACACAGCCTACATTCCTATCGGTTGTAACTCATCCTTTATCACCCTTATCCCGAAAATCGATGATCCGCTCACTATCGGGGAATTTCGGCCTATTAGCCTCATCGGGTGTCAATACAAAATTATCGCCAAGATCCTTGCTAACCGTCTTTCCCTTGTCATTCCTTCGGTAATTGGTGAGGTGCAAATGGCATACATAAAAGGGCGCCAAATCATTTACGGTCCTCTTATTGTTGATGAAATCATCTCTTGGGCGAAAAAGTTTAAGAAACGTCTTTTGTTTCTCAAGGTCGACTTTGAAAAGGCTTTTGACTCATTGAATTGGTCTTTCTTGTTCTCTATCATGGAACAAATGGGGTTTAGCCGCAAATGGAGGACTTGGATCTCGTCTTGTCTCAAGTCTGCTTTTGCATCAGTTCTTGTAAATGGCTCACCAACAAAGGAATTCAAAGTTGAAAAAGGTCTTCGACAAGGTGACCCCCTCTCACCATTTCTCTTTATCATTGCAATTGAAGCTCTCAATGTTGCCCTCTTGCACGCTTGTAACAACAACATCTTTCATGGAGCCAAAGTAGGTAAAGACAACATTTGCGTTTCACACCTTCAGTTTGTAGACGATGCACTAATTATGGGTGAATGGTCATGGTTAAATGCAATGAACTTATCTAGAATTTTAACTTGCTTTAACCTTGCTTCTGGTCTCAAAATCAACTACCATAAGAGTAAGCTTTATGGCGTTGGCGTGACCAATTTGGAAGTTAACTCTCTTGCTTCTATGATTGGTTGCCTTCCTTCTAACTTTCCATGCACCTACTTGGGTCTCCCAATTGGTGGGAATATGTCCAGGTGTGCTAATTGGGGCATTCTTGTTGACAAGTTCAATAAGAGACTCTCTAAATGGAAAGCATTGTCCCTTTCTTTTGGAGGAAGATTTACTCTCATCAAGTCCGTCCTTGGTAGTCTTGGTGTCTATTATTTTTCCACCTTTAAAGCTCCTGATGTGTCGTGGATTAACACATATACGTTATAGGACAAATTTAGGTAATTACCTTTAGGAAAAAGTAATTAACCAAAAATAAGTCAAAGACGGATACGATTAAACACGTGGATGAACCAAGTTCGTTGTACACGAAGATCGAGTGAATTTGAGACGTTTTGCTTTGATTTTGGACAATCGATTTGAATGTGTCGTTGGTTTTTAAAACTAAAATTAACTCTACGAATTTTAAGCTATTTAAAACTATCCTAAAGTGCATGAATCGTTAACCCGCCTAATTAAAGGTCTACAAACAATTAATTATTTAAAAATAAAGTCATTTAAAAATTAAACTATTTAAAAATCTTTAAAATTAAATCTATTTTAAAAACTTCTAATCTATAAAAAAAATCTACTTAACTTATTAAAACTAATTCACTTTATTAAAAATTACTTTAAAACTAATCTACTTAAAAAAAATATTTTATTTAAATCTATTTTTAAAAATTCTAATTAATAGAAAATAAACTAATTAAATAATCTAAATTTGACAAAAACATTCTTTTATTTATTTTATTTAAAGTACAAATTAATAGGTTGTGAAAAGAATTAAATTAACTACTAAATCAAGAGTTGAATTATTTTTATGAATTTAAAGCACTTAAAATTAACCAAGTATAACAAATATTTATATTAAAGCTGACAGAAAAATTTATTAACCATTTATTAAAGACATAAAAGTAACTTAAACAAGAACGGTGGTCTAGCCCAGATGGTTGAGGCGTGGTGCAGGTGAAGGGAAGGTCACAGGTTCGAGACCCACGAATGACAGATTTTTTTGAAATTTAATTATTGATCAGATTTTGACTATTAATATGTAAAACCAGAGTTGAGATCAACATAGACCTTCTTTTTAGCATAGACCATATCAACCAATCACATTCATTCAAATTAACTTTCCACCTTTTTCTTAAAAATTAAATAACTCACAAACGGTAAATCGTCAAGTGACAAAAAATACACCATTACAACGAAAATTAAATCATCTTTCTATCGAGGGGCACATGTATATACTTTCGACGAACTTTTTTTTCGACTTTTTTCTTAAGTCACGTTTGAGAGAATCATATATGATTCGTCACGAAACATATATGATTCGTCTCGAAACATATATGATTCGTCACGAATCATATATGATTCGTGATATGAATCATATATGATTTTCTGAAAATCATATATGTTTCGTGACGAATCATATATGTTTCGTGACGAATCATATATGTTTCGTGACGAATCATATATGATTCTCTCAGACGTGACTTAAGAAAAAAAGTCGAAAAAAAAGTTTGTCGAAAGTATATACATGTGCCCCTCGTTTGAAAGATGATTTAATTCTGGTCACGATGGTATGTTTCGTTTTGCGTAACGATTAACGGTTTGTGAGATATTGAATTTTTAAAAAACATATTTTTGTTGTTAGATGAAAAAAATGGGTGGTTGTGATTGGTTGATTGAGTCTATGCTAAAGAAAGGGTCTATGTAGAACTTTTTCCTGTAAAACCAAACGTCCCATATCAGATTAGTAATACAGAAATATTAAACAACTTTAACAGTAATATTGAACAAACAAATTCAGTTCACAAAATAACAATACAGAAACTTATAGCATCACAAACATATAGATACAGTCTATAACAGTAGCAAATAAAGCCCTACAATAAAAACACCAGCAGTACAATCAGATGCATCAGCAAATCAGACAACTAGAATAATATAAATCCTACTTATCATCAAACTAAAAACAGTATCAAACCTCCAAATCATTTTAAAAAAAACAATAGCAGCGGATTTATAAAAATTAAGCACCCTATTATAATCCTACACCCTTAAAACTAACAGTTCAACCCAAACAATGACAATACGTGCCGAATCAAATAATATAACAGATAAGCAAATGCTAAAGTACTGAAAGTTCAGCAGCAGTTTAAATTCTAATGCTCATATTCGCAAGATTCAGTAATTAAGCTGAATAGCAAAGTTACGGTCGAACTTAAATGTTTGACAGAATATTAAACCTATCCAAAAATGCACAGATAACATTAGATTTGGCTGGCTTACGAATCAATTCAAATGTGTCCAAAGTATCAACCAATAATGGCGGACTGACTACGTCTGAAATGCGTTTAACGAACATTTAGCATTATTATTCTAAATCTAATACCAGCAGACTCAAATATATCAGCAACAAATCATATCAAAATTACCAAATTCGATCTAGCATCTTCAACAAAATAAATCGATACAACAGACAAGGTTATCACGACAATATATCAGCAAATTAAATCAGGGAACTCAATAACAGTGATATGCAGGGTACTTATAGTAATGTCAATCAAACCGAAGCTATAATTCACGTTTCAAACCCAATTAGCAGCTAAACAGATAACCGTACCCATCTCTCATCCAACCTCCAGAAATCAGTTTAAAACTTAACAAATCAATACATCTATAACATCTAATTATCTAACTAAAAAAAACATCATATTTTCCAAAGCAAATTCTCACAATTCAACTTTAAACTAGCAGATCCATAATCATCATAAACTGAATAAATTCAAATAAAATCAGAATATAAAACACAATCAATTAAAATAACTTCAGTTAAGCACATTCTAACAAAGTTATACTATAATAAAACAATAATATGCAAGATAATTAAATACGAGCTTGACCATTGAATTTGAGAACCATTGAGTAGAAGTCGAGCGCTGTGCTGACTTGTCTAAATCGACACCACAACACGATCGGACCACCATAATAAACATCATGAATCAAAAACCTTACTATGAATCTCGAACCAAAACCACCATCTTATAACGAATCAACAAACATCACGAACCACTTTAATAAACGTCGATCCAGTAGCCTTATTTTTCTCGTTTATCAGTGGGATAAACGTATAAAATCCCTATTCTCACTCTATCACTCAAATTAGCTTATTAATTAAGCTGACTGAAGTGATTCTCGGTTATAATAGTTATTAAGCAATAGATTTCAAGAGTATTCAATAAACATAAAGCTTGACATTAACAGAAAATTCAAGACAGTAAGTGGAATTTTATTTCATTAAATCAGAAATTACAATATTTGAAAAGATAAACAAAACAAATTAATCTAAAACTAAACTAAAATTATAACACTAAGAAAAGAAAAAGGGATATTCTCATAACAATGAATAAAATGGGGTTTTATAGGAGAACCCGAAAGGTGTGGTTGTTGAGCAGAAATCCATCTTGGCCATTGAATCTTCTTTCCTTCACTCTCTTTCTTGTCAGTTACTCATCCAAGGGCTGAGAAATACCCACAGGTCACACGGATAGCCAGCGTGGCGATTTTGTGCTTCTTTGTGCTTTCTCTAAGCTGAGTTGGCCATTCTTTATTGGTGGTTGATGATGGATGATGTGTGCTATCCAGTAAGATGCTGCCACGTCCCAATCTCTTCCATCTTCTTCAATCCGAAAACTTTGGGGATTAATTAACCACTCGTGTCAATCACACGAGTAAGATAAAAACCCCCTTAATAATTTGACTTTTGGGTAATAAGTGAATAGTGATTAGGGTTAGGGAAGGGATAAAAGTTACTGGTTATTTCTTTGGGAGAGGTGAGAGAGATGATGTAAACTTTGTTTACATCGAAAGTAAATGTGTGTGTTATATGGTGTGTAACATACGGTTTTGACCAAAAAAAATAACCATCCATAATTTAGTTAACCTAATGGACATAAAAAGCCCAATGACTTCCCATCCGTCACATAAAGATTAATTTGGGCCAAATAATGGGCTTTAAGCTAACTTGGCATAACTTCATTAATTCTAAATGGGCTTTCAGGCCCATTAATCAAACGTAGGGCCCACTTGACAAAATACTTGACAAATGAAATCCGCGAACAAAATCGAAATTGATTTTCGGCTTCCTCGATTTTTCTTCAATCTCATGTCGGTTTTTGTCGGTTTCCGTGAACTTGGTACCTACACACATGAAAACAAGAAACAAGCATATCCAAGGCATATTTGATAAATATAATGCATAATTTCATTGTTTTTAGCTACAAATGATATGAGTAAAAACACTCATATCAAATTCCCCCATGCTAAGCAATTGCCGTGTCCTCACGCAATGATAAAATAAAACTCTAACTACACCATTATTCAACTTTTGACATTTTATTTTGCAAAAACATAAAATAACTTTAAGGATCATAAAAGCTCAAAATAGATTCATCGTCCTCGACTTTTCACTTTTCCATGCCAAGTGCAAAAATAAGATCATTGTTATTATAAGTTGGTAGACTAACACGAACTCATGTGGACCAATTATTCACTTAGACTCCCTTATTCCTAATTGTTTCTCTTATATTTTATTGTTGTCTTTAATGATCACGAGGATGCATTGTTGACTTATTTCGATAATTTATTAGGCCGAAAATAAAGTGAACGATTTAATCAATAGTTAGCTAAAGGACAAAATCTTTTAAAACTGCTTCTCGGCTCTCATAAAGTTCATATCTTGGCATAACTTGTTTCGCGATTTGAGACCTTTCTCGGATCGATATTTGGCAGTGACTTAATACTTCCAACCTTGAGAGACGTTCACGAAATAATGGTCTTCTCTTCATAATATTTCTTCACTTGAATTTTTGAGAGATTCATACTTGGACCACGACTTCTTCATTTTTCTCCAATCTTTACTTGGGATTTTGATTTACAACGATCCGCCTCCTTTTTGGACTTGGCTTCATTTATCCTCATACCTTATTTTGGTCTTTTTGGATAGACTTCTCCATGACTTTGTGGGAGTATTTTGCTTTTCGTCGTGTGTCTCGATCCTTCATATTGATTTTTGATAAATGAGTCTTCACATCACTTGAGATCTTTAGCAATAAAACATAGCCCTCATGTCTTGTTAGGACCTTTTTGGACTCGCCAATCTTCGCATCCCGCTTCAATAAGTTATGCCTTGGCTATGAACTCTAATCCATACCGAGCAACTTTTAAACGATCTTGGGCTAGAAGCTAAGTAACTTTTCAAATCGTTCAACCTTATTTATTGCAATTAAATTTTATTAACAAGTGATGGGAGAATAGGATCATAATTAACTCACATAAATTCCCGAAAGAACACCGAACTTATAATTGGCTCTATCATCTCTTGTTCTCCATAAATGGATACTTAGCCTATTAAATCAAAGTTTTGGGTTTTCAAGTCATCTATAAGATCTTGCAACTTCTTAAACTTTTGCAAGTTTTAGAATTTGCGTTTTAAAGTTCCCTTGATAGACGACTTTCTAGGATCAATTATAGGAACTTGCGAAAAGTTCTTGTTCTTAACTCGTATGAATTAAGACTTTCGCGTTTTAAAGCTCCCTATATAATAGCCTAGCAAAACTTAATTCAAATACGTTAAGGAAAAGCTAAGGTTAAAAACCGAGTCGAGTCAAAAACTATTCTTATTGAAAGCCTACATTCGTGTCAAAAACACTTATTTTATTTATTAAAACTTAAAAATAACACAAAAAATTTAAAATTTTATTGAAAAATGAGAAAAACAACACGTTTGGACACGACAAAAGCAATTGCAAGCGATTATATCGATTGACTCCCCCATGCTAAAACCAAACATTATCCTCAATGTTTCTTAGCTCAAGAGTAACACCCCCTTGCTAAGAAACGAAGAGTCTAATGCAAATTCCTAGCATGGAAAGAGCACGCAAATCTATAAGCCGTTTATTAATTATGCCTCAAGATAAAACGTTAGTCAATAATAATCAAGGGTAAAGAAATGTGCCCCTTTTGGCATTTAAAGAATGGAAGATCAAGTGGACCAGCAAAAACCGAACACGAGAGTCTTCAAATATAAGGGTCGTACCTAAGATCACAACACAACAAAACACGAGCACGAGCTTGAAAGATCAAGCCTTATTAGTGTAAGAAAATAGAAAGAAGATAGAATGTATGGGACTCCCCCACAAGGCACCTCGTTTTTGTTAACCGAGTCATGAGCTCGACTCGATCCCCGAATTCATTGGTCCTTAGGGAAAATGGTAAAAACCGGCATATTGGAGTAGAAACCAACATTAAGCGCGATGCCGGGGTCAAAAATCTCATCCTCGTTGTCCGATGACAAACGAAAGGATAAAACTCCAACACAAATCTCCAACAAGAGATTGAAGTCACAATCAATAGCATGGATGTAGCATGCTCTACGAGATAAACTCGCACCAAGATGATAGACAAATCTTTCAATTATTGCATCGGTGAAAGTCCGAGATTTCCCTAAATCGACAATTCCGGGATCGAATACCTCGTCCTCGGTGGAGAAAGGAAAGGATAACACGGTGTCATCCCCCCATGCTAATCCAAGATCATAGAAAGCACATGGTAATGGTGGGATAAAAATCTCAGCCATAGTAGAATCAACATTCTTAGCTTTAACGACCATTTCACCCTTAGAAATGTGATCAATGGGGTCATGGTACTCAATATGGGACACATGAAAAACCCGCACATTAAGATCAAAGTGGGTGGGAGGAGGACTTGGGACGTAATCATCATCAAGTAAATTCTCTAAAAAGAGAGCGTCCCCCTCCGGGTCGATATCATCAACACCCGGTGGTATCGAATCATGAGAAGCAAGAAAAGTATCAATCTCCTCCATAAACGGATCACTATCCTCAACGGGAATAGGAGATGGAGAGAAAGACTTGGGATTAGGCTCAGAATTCAAAGCCTCGATCCTAGATATGAGAAGATAGACGTTGGATAACTTCTCACGAAGAACCACGTCTTCCACATCTAAATGAGTAAGTTCGTCGGTGAACTTCTCAAGGATCGGAATAGTCAAATCAACCTCATTTCCCGGTGGAAGTGGGTCTAAAGGAGCAAGTTCAAAAGTGAACCTCTCATAAATCGGATCACTATCATCCTCATTTCCCGATGGAAATGGGTGAAGAAGAGTAGGTTCATCGGTGAACCCCTCAAAATCCGAGTCGTGAATATCATCTTTATAAGAAAGTTCATCGGAGAACTCCTCATTAGAAAATTCACTAGAAGTAGAATCATCCTCAAAATCTTCATCACAATTTTCATCATTAGATTTAGTGAATATATCAAAGTGAATGGAAGAAGTCGAGTCATCACAATGTGGCAAATCACACATCTCATTGGAAATACCGTCAAACTCTATTGGGTTTTGGACAAGTATAGTGCTAATATGCTCGTCCCCCTTGCTTAGAGAGTTTTCGGGTTCCACGGTGGAAGAATCATGAATAGGAGTGGTGATGTCATGAGAGATTTCCTCATCATCTAGGATGGGAGAATCCTCGGGCTCCAAGATACGAATAGGACAAACGATAGCACTAGACGAAGGATGAAGAGCAATAAGATCTCTCAAAGAAATAGAACTATCCTCGTCATCATCAAAAAGAAGTAAACGCTCGAGTTCACGATTAGCAAGAGATTTTGCTTCCGCTTGAGCTCGTTCTATATCGAAAGAAGATTGTGGAGATTGGTCAAAACCGGAAGGAATCGAATTATAGCAAGGATTAGGCTCATAAAATTTTTTATCTCTCGGTTGACAACAAAAACTCTCGTGAGGACCTCCACAATACTCACAACAAAGATATTGTTGTGATAAACTCGGTAAATCTTGTGGATAACAATTATCATTAAAGTTTTGATTGTAGCTCGGTTCTTGCTCGTAATTAAGCGAGAATCGATGCGAACAATCATTGCCAAAATGAGAATTGTTCCCACAAAACTCACACGAGGGTGTCTCGTATGTAGGGTGTGGAGGTGGATTGAAATCGAGAGAATTATTCGAAGAATTCGGATTTCCATATGAAGTAATCTCATTACAATAAGGACAACATCCAACACGTATATCATGACGTAAGTCATTTCCACAATGCTCACACGTGCACCACCGACATGGTGAAAAATCATATAACGGTTCTCCACACCCAACACAATCGACGAAGGAAGAATTAAAATTTAGAGGGTGAGGAGAAAAAGAATTAAACATGATAGAGGATTAAGAAGATTATTTTTGGTATTTTTCATAAAAACGATACATACTATATAATAAGAAAATAACAAAACTTTCCGAGGACGGAAAGGGTCTTCAAATCAACGATCAACAAATCTCCACAAGGACGAATCGTACACAAGATCCCCGGCAGCGGCGCCAAAATTTTTGATGTGTCGTGGATTAACACATATACGTTATAGGACAAATTTAGGTAATTACCTTTAGGAAAAAGTAATTAACCAAAAATAAGTCAAAGACGGATACGATTATGATGACGTATAGTCCCCAAACCGGGTCATGAGCCCGGCCCACGGGTACTACCCGTATCCGGCCCATCGTAAATGGGTGGATAAATATCACTCAGGCTTATGGGCTTGAGTGAACAGTGCTCGCACATGTGTGCGGCCCACGGCCCAAAGCGGCCGACATAAGATCAGACAGAATAATATTCTGTCTAAGCATATCTTAATCCTAATAGGAAGAGATATTCATTGCCAGAATTAGAAGATAGCAATCATTCTAATTCTGGTGCTTATCTTTTCCTTGGGGCCGAAGGGTCAGTGAAAGCCCACTGGGGTTTCACTGCCTATAAAAGGAACCCCCAAGGGTTCCACAAAGGTATCACAATTCTCTCTAAACTCACATATAACCCTAAATCGATTACTTACTCTCACGCTGGAGTCTAATCGTGGGAAACCTTCCCACGGTAAGCTTAACGCGTGTTGTTTAGTGTGCAGGATCCCAACCAGACGATTCACTTGGTGCAGGAGCCGGTACCCAGCCAACCCGAATTAAACCTAATTCGGGTCTAGCAAGGATCAACCAACTTTTGCATCAACAAGTTGGCGCCATCCGTGGGACCTTAACACTAAGCTAGAACAAAACCTCATCTCGATCGTTTCAATGACGAAGGGGCATCCGCCAGTTAACCCCAGGAACGTGAATCCTGGGAATCGGAAGCCCTCAGGGGAAGGGATTCTTATTCCCAACCAATCACCTAGCCGCCTCGCAGGCGGACCAGGTAACCGTAGCAGTCTTCAGTCCGCAGGGGTGACGAGCACGGTCTCGGTGACACCCCCGCCCACTTCAACCCTGGACAACCCTGATCCGGGAAGTGCGCCAGCCCCTCCTAACAAGGAGCCACGTAGACCCTTAATGGAGGAAGAAGTGGAAGCTCAACCACTCAGCGAGGACGAGCTCACTCGAGTTCTCACTCAAAATTTTGAAAGGATCGTCCCAGGGATCGCATCAAGATTGAGCCTGGGAAGGAACCTCCAAGCCCGACTCAACTTTGGCGACAGTGGACCATCCACTCCTTCCCGAAATCGGAGAAAAAGGAGGACCCAGCCTCGGGAGCAGGGAACCTTTGAGGAAGACCCCCAACCCCGGAATGTGTTTGAACGCATAGGGGATCGCATCATGCAAGAATTAACGCAACCTCAAGATGGGGAAAGGTCGGATGGCTCACCCGAGCGGCGAGACCGGGAGCTGACCAGAACCACACGCCGCCCAAGTGTGTGGGATAGAATGAACACAGGAAGGAAGGCTCCTGGCTCGTCTCAAAAAAGTGGTCCCTACTCGAAAGGCGGGGCACCACCACCGTCCCCAGATCCGTCTGGGGAGGACTCAGATGACCATCCGCCCAAACGCCGCCGGCCAAGGCGCACGCCACCACCACCAAGCAATGATGAGTATTATGGTGGCCCCCACTATAGGGATACGGAAGCAGAGGACCTCTCGCGTCCGTGGTGTGAACCATGGGATGACCCTAGGCTCACACGGCCATGGGCTGATCCTAGGGAAGATCCGTTTACCCTTCGCATACGGAACTACTCTGAGGACACCAAACGTCGCATGCCGGCATGTATCAAAACGTATGATGGGTCCGGTGATCCTGTCGATCACCTCAAAATATTTGATACTCAGGCTAAAATTGAGCGATGGCCCATGCCCATATGGTGCCAAATGTTCAATTCGACCTTAATTGGTAACGCTCGTGACTGGTTCGAGGCACTCCCCCCACGGAGCATTGATAGTTTCACGGAACTACGCACTGCGTTCGAAAACAATTATACTCAGAGGAAGAAGTATAATAGGGATCCGGTTTCATTGGCAACCGTTAAGCAACGGCCGGGGGAGTCCACAGAAGCCTTCACTGAACGCTTCAATGATGAGTGCACACGCACGAGAACCATGCCAGAGCTCCTGAAAATCTCGGACTACATGCACGCCATAACAGACAGAGAACTGATCAGGCGTCTCAACGACAAGCGTCCAGAAAGATATGATGACCTCATGGAGAGAGTGAGGAATTTCATAGAGGGAGAGACAGCGGTGGCCGCAGCCTACCCATCCCGAGGGAATGGGTACCGCTCAAATGACCAGTCCAGGAGACAGTCGGGTGGTCAAGGCAACCAGAACAATAACAAAGGCTCGGACTATAAGAGCCAGAGCAAAGGCGGACGGTCAGACGACAAGTTCACCCCCCTAAAGATGTCCTACCGGGAGATCTTGTTGACTGAAGGGGCGAATTTTCCAAGGCCTCCCCCAATGACCACACCCCCGGAACGTCGGTAGGGAAGTCGCTTCTGCGAATTCCATAATGACAAAGGACACGGCACGGAGGAGTGTATCCAGCTAAAGAAGCATATTGAGTCGCTAATCAAATCAGGCAAGCTTAAGCACCTGGTTAAGGATTGGAAAGACGGAAAGGACAACAACAAGAAGTATGATAAGAAGGACCCCCAAAAGGACAAGCCTTCTACCATATACATGATCCAATCCAGACAGCGCCGCACGAGACAGAAAATTGGCCAAAAATTTTCCCGCGGCAAGGAAATCTCATTCCCTCTCATCACAGCAAGTGACGTGGTTGATGCGCCTCTCACTATTGAGATAAGCATTGGAACGCACAATGTCCGCCGCATGTATGTGGATGGAGGATCGTCAGCAGAGGTATTATATGAACACTGCTTTGTGCAGTTATGCCCAGAAATAAGAAGCCAATTAGTACCGGCCACGTCGCCGCTTACTGGCTTTAGTGGAGATACTATCTGGCCAATAGGGCAGTTGCGTCTGCTTGTCACCATTGGGAATGAGGAACATTCCACTACAACGTGGATGAACTTCATGGTGATACGTTCACATTCCCCTTATAATGGAATCATAGGCCGACCAGGCATTTTGGCTATCCGAGCAGTACCCTCTACGGCACACGGAATGATTAAGTTCCCAGTTGATGGGGGAATCGTTACTATTTATAATACAGTCGTGCCGACGTCCGAGTGTCACACCGTGACAACACCGGCACCACCTGTACCACCCAAGGATGGGGCACCACCACCCAATTGGAAGGTGGCCATCCACCCTGACTACCCGGAACAGGAGGTATCCATAGGAGGGGCACTCTCAGATAGCGGCAAAAGGGCCATGTGTGCACTTTTAAGTGCAAATCTGGACATATTCGCATGGGAGCCAAAACATATGACGGGTGTGCCACGTATGATAGCAGAGCATAAGCTCCAGATCCGCCAAGGGTACCAACCCATCAAGCAAAAGAAGCGCGGCCAGGCGCCCGAAAGAAGCCAAGTTATATTGGAGGAAGTGCGGAAACTGGTGGATGCAGGCATTATGCGCGAGGTATACTACCACGAGTGGTTATCCAATCCAGTCATGGTCAAGAAACATGATGGAAGTTGGCGCATGTGCGTGGATTTCACGGACCTGAACAAGGCCTGCCCACAAGACTGTTACCCGCTTCCAGAAATTGACTGGAAAGTAGAATCTTTGTGTGGATATCCTTTCAAATGCTTCTTGGATGCATATAAAGGGTATCACCAAATCCAGATGGCGGAGGAGGATGAAGAAAAAACTGCGTTCCACACAAGCCAGGGCGTATATTGCTATACGAAAATGCCGTTTGGATTAAAGAACGCCGGCGCTACGTATCAGCGGTTGGTGGATAAAGCTTTCGAATCACAAATAGGACGCAACTTGGAGGTATATGTTGATGACTTGGTGATAAAAAGCCACACGGAGGAGGCACTCCTCCGGGATGTCCAGGAGACATTCGACACGCTGAGAAGGATTAATATGAAGTTAAATCCAAAGAAATGTACGTTTGGTGCAACAGAAGGAATGTTCTTGGGATATTTGATTGACCCAAACGGCATCAAACCTTGTCCAGAGAAGACGGACGCAGTGATACGGCTACCGTCCCCACAGACACGGAAGGAGGTACAATCCCTGAATGGGAAGTTAGCCGGACTAAATAGATTTCTATCCAAATCCGCAGAGAAGTCACTGCCCTTATTTAAGACACTGAAGAAGTGTATTAGAAAGGGAGACTTTCGTTGGACGAAGGAAGCTGAGGAAGCCTTTGGCCAACTCAAGCAGCATCTCGCATCTCTCCCCATGTTGGTAGCTCCCCGCCCAAAGGAGGAGCTTGTTATGTATCTCTCGGCTACCCATGGCGCAATAAGCGCGGTACTGATGACGGACAGAGACACAATACAGACCCCGGTCTACTTTATAAGTAGAACATTACAAGGAGCGGAGCTGAACTATTCCCCCATGGAAAAATTGGTACTAGCACTAGTATTTGCTACAAAGAGGCTGCGCCGGTACTTTCAGGCGCACCCGATTGTCGTGATTACGGATCAGCCAATCAAGCAGGTTATATCTAGACCAGACGTAGCAGGGAGACTAGAGAAGTGGAGCATCCTACTGGGGGGGCATAATATATCGTACAGACCAAGGACGGCTGTTAAAGGCCAGATCTTGGCAGATTTCCTGATCGAGAAGCCGGATGAGGGAGAACCAATCATTAAGCAAGAGGAGGCCCTATCGGAACCTTGGGTGCTATTCACGGACGGGTCCTCATGCACAGACGGATCCGGGGCAGGCCTCATCCTTACAAATCCAGAAGGTATGGAATTCACGTACGCCCTCCGTTTTGAGTTCACGGCCACCAACAACAAAGCGGAATATGAAGCATTAATTGCGGGTTTAAAAATCGCCGCTAGAATGGGAGTTCGCAACCTTGAGGCCTACGTGGACTCACGGCTTGTCGCGAACCATATTCTAGGTGGGTATGTGGCTAAGGAGGACAACATGGTCAGGTATCTGGAAAAAGTCAAGACGTTAATCGCAACTTTCAATAAGTTTTCCATCAAGCAGGTACCAAGGGGCGAGAACAAGAAAGCGGACGCCCTCAGTAAAATCGCGTCCACAAGCTTCGCTCACTTGTCTAAACAGGTTTTGGTGGAGATACTCAAAGAAAAGTCTATTACGGAAGGGGAAGTGACTGCGATAGTTGAAGAAGAGGGACCTACGTGGATGACTCCAATCATCAACTATCTGGCTAGCGGAACACTCCCAGACGAGGAAAAAGCAGCAAGGCGCGTTAGAAGGAAGTCACAATATTTCGAACTCCGGGAAGGCATCCTTTATAAGCGCTCTTTCTTGCAGCCATGGCTGCGGTGTGTTGGACCACGCCAGGCGGCCTATGTGATTAGTGACATACACGAAGGATTGTGCGGCATGCATGCAGGTCCACGATCCGTGGTAGCTCGAGCCCTACGAACAGGATACTATTGGCCCACTATGCACAGAGACGCGCGCGACATGATTCGCAGATGCAATGATTGCCAAGTGCATAGGCCAGTACCGCGGCACCCACAGCAGGAGCTTACACCTATCACGTCCCCATGGCCATTCTACAAGTGGGGAATTGACATCGCAGGACCATTTCCTGTAGCTGCGGGAGGGGTTAAATTCTTGATTGTTGCAATGGATTACTTTACACGATGGATAGAAGCCAAGGCAGTAAAATCTATCACGGGTAAGCAGGTCAAGAAGTTTGTGTGGGAACACATTGTATGCCGTTTCGGTCTACCTGGAGAAATTATATCAGACAACGGCAAACAGTTCACGGATAACCCATTCAAAGACTGGTGTGCATCATTGAACATCAAGCGGCGCTTCGCGTCTGTCAAGCATCCACAAACGAACGGCCTTGTCGAACGAGCAAATAGGAGCTTGGGGAATGGGATTAAGGCGCGGCTGGATGAACGACAGGGCAAATGGGTCGAGGAATTGTCGCATGTGCTATGGGCACATAGAACCATGATAAAAACAGCCAACGGAGATACTCCGTTTGCATTGGCTTACGGCACTGAAGCCGTTATACCAGCAGAAATAGGGATGCCTACCATCCGCACGGCGGAGGTTAATGCCGTCACAAATGATGAACAGCTGCGAATCAACCTAGATCTGTTGGAGGAAAAAAGGGAATTAGCAGCCATCAATGAAGCTAAGTCCAAGGCTAAGATGAAGGCTTATTACGATGCCAAGGTCAAAGGTGTTTCTTTTCGACCGGGAGACTATGTCTATCGTGCTAACGAAGCAAGTCGCGTGGAAAATACAGGAAAACTGGGCCCTAAATGGGAAGGACCGTATGAAGTCACTGAAGCCTTGGGACGAGGCGCGTACAAGCTACGTGATATGGATGGCCGCGACCTAGAGCGCACATGGAACATCGCCAATCTAAAAAGGTGCTATCTTTGAAAGCTACGGCTCCCGCATGGATACTTTGCTATAGGTGGTCTTAATAAAGAACCATGCGGGTTATTTGTCTTATTTGTTTTTCTTATGTTTGTTTAAGTTTCCTTTATGGACTTTTTTAGGACTTGTCATCATTGTTCAAACAAAAAATGTAAATGTTCTAATAAAATGCCGTGGTGCCTAGCTAGCTCCACGGCCTGTTTCGTGCAAATTATTGTCTTCTTTGTTAGATTCTTTGTTAGCCGTATGAATTTTAATTGTGTTATAATATGCCATGCTTCTTTCGTATGCATTCCCTCAAAATACCGTACATGTACCAAACGCCTCCAGGTGGGGTAAAAGGATTAAGTGAACCTACTAATTCAACTTGCCGCGTAAGAGGGATGCAACCCCAGCCGCACGGATCACGTATCCTTACTAGACACCTTACTCACAAGACGTTGGAGTAAGTTTCATATGCTACAGCCATACGGTGATCCGCATAATAAAGACGCACGTCGCATGTCTAGTAAATTGGACTTGTATGTAAGACGTGATATGTCACGCAGCATTGGATTGCAATGAGATACACAAGTTTAAAAATTAAACAAACAAAATGGCCGTGGTTGACACGGACTTCTAAAATAAAAAGACAAGTTATTACATGCATGTCTTAGCCGTGTACATACACGGACGAATATAAATACAAATGTCTACAAACATACAAGTTACATGGGGGGGAGGAATTCTTCTAGATCCTTCTTTCCTTCCTCAATCAAAGCACGGAGAGCCTCCCCGCGAGCATCTTTCCCGTTCTGAACTTTGACGGCAAGAGTGTCTAAAGCTTCATTAAGCGGCTTCTCACCTGACACAGCCTTGGATATACAGTCATAGGTAGCCAGCGTCAAAGGGGTTGGGTTAGCACTCAGCCGAGACATTATTATTTCGTTGGGAGCGTCTTTCAAGGCTTCAAGCTCGTCCAGAAGTGGGTGTTGAAGGTTGGCCAAGGCGTCCATGGACGCAGTCATTTTCCCCGCTGCGGAGAGGTTGTGATACGGATGCCGGGTGATATCCTCACCTTTGGTGATCATTTCCGCAGCTTGGATCATGCCTTCATGCCTACCACGGTCGATCCCGTCAGATACAACCCCAGCAAAGGCTTGCAATAGGTGTGGAGCGTTAAGAGCCCCGCTTACGGCAAACCGCATCCCTTGCCCGATAATCCACCTACGGCCAGCTGTTGCACTCAGTAGGGGGGGCATACTCTCTCCACACAGCTGGCGACCACCCGGCTCAACTCTTCATCAGCAGCGACAACGTGATTTTCAAAGTTGCTTTGAGCTTGCTTCAATTCCTCCTTCAGTGCGTCGCGCTCCTGAGCAATGCTGAAGGATTGCACGGTCACCGCCTTGGTAGCCGCCTCAGCCGCAGACACCTGCGTATAAGATTGGGAGTTAGTGTACGAATATATTTTTGGGCTACATACACACAAGGAGTAGAAATATATGAGCAACATGTTTGGAAGATTACCTTCTCATTTGATGCGACTACAAGGGCCTCCAATTCAGCGATACGCTTCTCTCTTGTCTCGGCATGGAGTGCCTGCTCCTTTACCGTCGCCTCAGCAGTCAACAACGCCGCTTGCAAAGACGCAATGGTCTTCTCGCTCTTCACAACCAAAGCCTCTCGGCGGGCGATCCTTTTGTCGGCACGGCTCACATTGGTGAGGGCCTTGATCAGTCTGCGTCTCAGCGCGGCACCCACCGTGACCTGATGTGCAGATGACACATCAAACTGCTCGATTAAAGCCTCATGGTCCAGCTCATCCAAATCCTGTGCGAGGACGGGCGGAGTGATGTGTTCAATGAACTCCGAGCACTCTGATTCGGCTTCTAGCCGTGTCAAGCTTGATAGGTTCCAGGCTAGACGCAAGCTCTCCTCAGGCCCTTCGTGGCACGGTTCCTTGGCATGGGTGGGGGAAGGAGGATTGTTAGTAACCGCGGGGGATGGATTTCTCCCCACCTCTTCTCCTTGAGTTGCGACCGCCGGATTTACCCTGTGATTAAAAAACAAGATAACTTTTTTTAGTCTACATATATCATGCGAGGATACAAATCATCATCGGGATGGGTACTTACGAGGTGCCAGTAGTAGGATCTGGGCCGGTAGGGGCTACGGCGTTCACTGGAGCGACACGAAGAACGGGCCCTTCCATGGTCGGGGTAGGGTCGGCCTGACCAGGCATGGTGTTGCCATCCCCCTGATATTGAGGATGGTCTGGTCGCAACTTCTTGGGAGGAGCATTCGCAACCCCGGCATCCTCCCCAATCTTTTTTGCCACACGCCTGGTTGTCTTCCTCTTTTTTAAAATACGTGTGGAGGATCCGGAAGCTTGCGTATTGTCTTCATTCAGGTCGCGCTCCTCCTCCTGGTTAATGGTGCCTCCCTCCAGCAATGGGTCGTCACCATCTTCGTTGTGAAAATCCAATGGGGATTTTTCGATAACAGGTTCCTCCTCGTCTGACCTGGGTTCGGTTGTCTCCTCCAATGGAATAGTACGGTCGGCCAATGCTTCCAGCAAAGGGAGCTCATTCGGCTTCAACGGCCGGAATCCTTCCCTCACCTTCATGGGGTCGCCTTGGCGAATCAATCCGTGAAGGTTCATCTCTGCAAATGATTGGAGAAGTATGTGGGTTAGTAACATTTTAAATATACGCGACATATTGGATATACAAGGTATATATAACTACCCTCGCCTTGCTCCGTTAAGAAGCACGGATACAAGTCATCCCTCCCAAAGTAACGACGACTTATTCCTACCAAGCATAGAAAGTTCTCCGGCAACCCTCTATGAAATTCCGTGCGGTGGGTATCTAATATTTTCAGGTCCCGGCTACTATAGTCTTTAGGCTTGGGCGGATAGTCTCTTGGGGCTTTGGTTTTAAGTACAAAGGGGGTGGGGAATACCTTCTCATCTACAAAGAAGTAATGGTCGTACCAATTCTTCAGGGAGTCAAGGGGTTTCCTATATGTCATCGGGGAATTGCCGGGACGTTTCTTGAACGACAACCACCCGTTCACCAACTGTGGAAAATAGAAAGCCCTAAACAGGTTAACGGTGGGGGTTACCCTACAAGTGTGGCATGTAATCTCAAACTGGTTGATCTTACACGCCCCTATGCAGTGGAGCTGGGTGATATGAAAGTCATAGTACATGAGAAGATCTACTAAGAACTTCGATAGCGGAATACGGTAGTTGGCTGAGTCAAATAGGCGGGTGTATATGCCTATTTTCCCCGCCGGTGCGTCTGTAATAGCTTCACCATCACCCGGAAAGGTGGGGTGTACGCTTTCAGGCACATAGTACTTCGACAGGAAGTCGAGGTATTTTTCTCCCGACATCACATTCAGGACGTCCGTGATGAGGGGGTTATCCTTAACCATAATTTATGAAAAGGTTTTTAAGGGCGTGGTGATCTAACCTGCGGTGATGGATGTCCGTGGAAATGAAGGCAAAAGTTGTGAAGGAAAAGCTTGAAGATTAACAATGGCGGGGGGATGAATGAATTGTGTGTGTAACATACACGCATGCTCACCCTTATATAGGGTGGCTTCGGTTTCCGAGGTGCCATGGATTCTTGACACGTGTCAGTCACATTTCCTATCCAATGGATAGGATTTCTGACATTTCTGTAACGTTAGTAGGGGACCCACGGGTCATTTCTTAAACAGTTTCGTGTGGCTCGAGGCTGGTCAGTAATCATGCACTTTTTGCAGATATACGACTGGATTGTTGCATATCATTAATGCGACTGGATTCTTGTCGGGTTATGCGGCTCTTACGTAAGACCATATTAAATGTTGCATTTAATTTGTCTCGGTCATCGCGCGCGGCTGCGGTAGTATTCAATAAGGGATATTTATACGACCGGTTGCCACGTGCGGCCGGAACTAAATTTCCATTATCATTTCTTAGGCCTTTCTTGGTAAGACCGGAGGGCAGCTTGATAGTCTAGAGGTTACGCCTACGGCTGTAACAACTAGACTGGGGGGACATGATGACGTATAGTCCCCAAACCGGGTCATGAGCCCGGCCCACGGGTACTACCCGTATCCGGCCCATCGTAAATGGGTGGATAAATATCACTCAGGCTTATGGGCTTGAGTGAACAGTGCTCGCACATGTGTGCGGCCCACGGCCCAAAGCGGCCGACATAAGATCAGACAGAATAATATTCTGTCTAAGCATATCTTAATCCTAATAGGAAGAGATATTCATTGCCAGAATTAGAAGATAGCAATCATTCTAATTCTGGTGCTTATCTTTTCCTTGGGGCCGAAGGGTCAGTGAAAGCCCACTGGGGTTTCACTGCCTATAAAAGGAACCCCCAAGGGTTCCACAAAGGTATCACAATTCTCTCTAAACTCACATATAACCCTAAATCGATTACTTACTCTCACGCCGGAGTCTAATCGTGGGAAACCTTCCCACGGTAAGCTTAACGCGTGTTGTTTAGTGTGCAGGATCCCAACCAGACGATTCACTTGGTGCAGGAGCCGGTACCCAGCCAACCCGAATTAAACCTAATTCGGGTCTAGCAAGGATCAACCAACTTTTGCATCAACAGATTAAACACGTGGATGAACCAAGTTCGTTATACACGAAGATCGAGTGAATTTGAGACGTTTTGCTTTGATTTTGGACAATCGATTTGAATGTGTCGTTGGTTTTTAAAACTAAAATTAACTCTACGAATTTTAAGCTATTTAAAACTATCCTAAAGTGCATGAATCGTTAACCCGCCTAATTAAAGGTCTACAAACAATTAATTATTTAAAAATAAAGTCATTTAAAAATTAAACTATTTAAAAATCTTTAAAATTAAATCTATTTTAAAAACTTCTAATCTATAAAAAAAATCTACTTAACTTATTAAAACTAATTCACTTTATTAAAAATTACTTTAAAACTAATCTACTTAAAAAAAATATTTTATTTAAATCTATTTTTAAAAATTCTAATTAATAGAAAATAAACTAATTAAATAATCTAAATTTGACAAAAACATTTTTTTATTTATTTTATTTAAAGTACAAATTAATAGGTTGTGAAAAGAATTAAATTAACTACTAAATCAAGAGTTGAATTATTTTTATGAATTTAAAGCACTTAAAATTAACCAAGTATAACAAATATTTATATTAAAGCTGACAGAAAAATTTATTAACCATTTATTAAAGACATAAAAGTAACTTAAACAAGAACGGTGGTCTAGCCCAGATGGTTGAGGCGTGGTGCAGGTGAAGGGAAGGTCACAGGTTCGAGACCCACGAATGACAGATTTTTTTGAAATTTAATTATTGATCAGATTTTGACTATTAATATGTAAAACCAAACGTCCCATATCAGATTAGTAATACAGAAATATTAAACAACTTTAACAGTAATATTGAACAAACAAATTCAGTTCACAAAATAACAATACAGAAACTTATAGCATCACAAACATATAGATACAGTCTATAACAGTAGCAAATAAAGCCCTACAATAAAAACACCAGCAGTACAATCAGATGCATCAGCAAATCAGACAACTAGAATAATATAAATCCTACTTATCATCAAACTAAAAACAGTATCAAACCTCCAAATCATTTTAAAAAAAACAATAGCAGCGGAGTTATAAAAATTAAGCACCCTATTATAATCCTACACCCTTAAAACTAACAGTTCAACCCAAACAATGACAATACGTGCCGAATCAAATAATATAACAGATAAGCAAATGCTAAAGTACTGAAAGTTCAGCAGCAGTTTAAATTCTAATGCTCATATTCGCAAGATTCAGTAATTAAGCTGAATAGCAAAGTTACGGCCGAACTTAAATGTTTGACAGAATATTAAACCTATCCAAAAATGCACAGATAACATTAGATTTGGCTGGCTTACGAATCAATTCAAATGTGTCCAAAGTATCAACCAATAATGGCGGACTGACTACGTCTGAAATGCGTTTAACGAACATTTAGCATTATTATTCTAAATCTAACACCAGCAGACTCAAATATATCAGCAACAAATCATATCAAAATTACCAAATTCGATCTAGCATCTTCAACAAAATAAATCGATACAACAGACAAGGTTATCACGACAATATATCAGCAAATTAAATCAGGGAACTCAATAACAGTGATATGCAGGGTACTTATAGTAATGTCAATCAAACCGAAGCTATAATTCACGTTTCAAACCCAATTAGCAGCTAAACAGATAACCGTACCCATCTCTCATCCAACCTCCAGAAATCAGTTTAAAACTTAACAAATCAATACATCTATAACATCTAATTATCTAACTAAAAAAAACATCATATTTTCCAAAGCAAATTCTCACAATTCAACTTTAAACTAGCAGATCCATAATCATCATAAACTGAATAAATTCAAATAAAATCAGAATATAAAACACAATCAATTAAAATAACTTCAGTTAAGCACATTCTAACAAAGTTATACTATAATAAAACAATAATATGCAAGATAATTAAATACGAGCTTGACCATTGAATTTGAGAACCATTGAGTAGAAGTCGAGCGCTGTGCTGACTTGTCTAAATCGACACCACAACACGATCGACCACCATAATAAACATCATGAATCAAAAACCTTACTATGAATCTCGAACCAAAACCACCATCTTATAACGAATCAACAAACATCACGAACCACTTTAATAAACGTCGATCCAGTAGCCTTATTTTTCTCGTTTATCAGTGGGATAAACGTATAAAATCCCTATTCTCACTCTATCACTCAAATTAGCTTATTAATTAAGCTGACTGAAGTGATTCTCGGTTATAATAGTTATTAAGCAATAGATTTCAAGAGTATTCAATAAACATAAAGCTTGACATTAACAGAAAATTCAAGACAGTAAGTGGAATTTTATTTCATTAAATCAGAAATTACAATATTTGAAAAGATAAACAAAACAAATTAATCTAAAACTAAACTAAAATTATAACACTAAGAAAAGAAAAAGGGATATTCTCATAACAATGAATAAAATGGGGTTTTATAGGAGAACCCGAAAGGTGTGGTTGTTGAGCAGAAATCCATCTTGGCCATTGAATCTTCTTTCCTTCACTCTCTTTCTTGTCAGTTACTCATCCAAGGGCTGAGAAATACCCACAGGTCACACGGATAGCCAGCGTGGCGATTTTGTGCTTCTTTGTGCTTTCTCTAAGCTGAGTTGGCCATTCTTTATTGGTGGTTGATGATGGATGATGTGTGCTATCCAGTAAGATGCTGCCACGTCCCAATCTCTTCCATCTTCTTCAATCCGAAAACTTTGGGGATTAATTAACCACTCGTGTCAATCACACGAGTAAGATAAAAACCCCCTTAATAATTTGACTTTTGGGTAATAAGTGAATAGTGATTAGGGTTAGGGAAGGGATAAAAGTTACTGGTTATTTCTTTGGGAGAGGTGAGAGAGATGATGTAAACTTTGTTTACATCGAAAGTAAATGTGTGTGTTATATGGTGTGTAACATACGGTTTTGACCAAAAAAAATAACCATCCATAATTTAGTTAACCTAATGGACATAAAAAGCCCAATGACTTCCCATCCGTCACATAAAGATTAATTTGGGCCAAATAATGGGCTTTAAGCTAACTTGGCATAACTTCATTAATTCTAAATGGGCTTTCAGGCCCATTAATCAAACGTAGGGCCCACTTGACAAAATACTTGACAAATGAAATCCGCGAACAAAATCGAAATTGATTTTCGGCTTCCTCGATTTTTCTTCAATCTCGTGTCGGTTTTTGTCGGTTTCCGTGAACTTGGTACCTACACACATGAAAACAAGAAACAAGCATATCCAAGGCATATTTGATAAATATAATGCATAATTTCATTGTTTTTAGCTACAAATGATATGAGTAAAAACACTCATATCACTCCCGTCAAAATACTCAATAAGCTTGAAGGCATTAGAAGAAAATTCTTCTGGGGTGGGAATACGAATGAGAATAAAATTGCTTGGATTGCTTGGGACAAAGCAACTTCTTCTATATCAAACGGAGGTCTTGGCATTGGTACCCTCAAGTCTTGTAACCTTGCTATGCTTAGTAAATGGTGGTGGAGATTTCACACTGAAAATAATGCTTTTTGGTGTAAAATCATTCGTTCTATTCATGGTGTTGATGGTGGCCTAATTAATGCATCCTTAATCAAATCTAAATCGGGCCCATGGTATCGTATTGCCAAGTTAAAAGACGATCTCAGCAAGATTGGAATCGACTTACCTTCAATTTTCAAGAAAAAGATTGGTAACGGTTGTAGCACTCGGTTTTGGCTTGATAGTTGGCTTGGAGGATCGCCCCTTAAAGACACATTTCCAAGATTATTTAGGTTGGATTCTAACCCGTCTTGCTTGGTGTGTAACCGTTGTCCAACCTTTCAGCCTCTAACCCACATGCCTCACATGTCTGCTGCTCTTGATCATTCCGCCCCTATCTCCACACCCCCCGCAGGTCTGATCTTTAATTAGGCATGGATCAGGCCCATTCGATCGAGTTTAGAGCTTTGTGAGCTTTCTGAATTGTGCAGTCTTGTGGCCCACCTCCGTCTATCTGATAATGGTGATTCGTGGGAATTTATTGTTGATGACTCGAGAGCTCTTACTGTCAAAGGTATGCGCTCCTACATAAACCAAAAGCTTCCTACATTTCAGGTACACCCAACTAGATGGAACAAACTCCTCCCTATAAAAGTCAATATCTTCACATGGAGAACTACAAACAAGCGACTCCCCACGAGAGCTAATCTTGATTATAGAGGAATTGATCTAGATAGTGTTCGCTGCCCCATTTGTGATGATGCAATTGAAACCGAAGACCACATTTTCGCTTCATGTTCTATTGCTAAGGACACTTGGAAACGTGTTGCGGACTGGTGGAACATTTCGAACATGACTACAACTAATCTTCTTGAAGGAATAAACCTCGCTGATAGAGTCCCCCTTCCTGCCGCCTCCATCAGATTCTTTGACGTGGTCGTTCAAACTACTCATTGGCTACTTTGGAAGTTCGGCAATGAGACGACTTTTGCAACAAAAAAACCCAACAAGCAGCTTATCATTGATCATGTAAAATTGTCCTCATTCATTTGGATCACAAGTAGACAAAAAAAGGTTTCTGTTAAGTTGGTAGAGTGGATATGTAATCCTTGTAACGCTCTATCCCATTGTTTGTAATTTCTTCTAGCTTCTTGCTAGTTTGTTAATCTTATATTCTCTTGCCGTTCAAAAAAAAATTGTAGTTTTTCTGACTCTATTGACAATGATCAAACAAATACATACCAGCATGCATGTCTCATAGAATAACTATTTAGCTATTTCAAGATACATTAGTCAAACAAATACATAACAGCATATGTTAATATTTCAGGCATTCTCTATTAGATCTCCATTACAACATGATTTTTCCATGGCAGTTATAAACGTGACGGAAAGTAATATTACCATGGAAATGAAGAAGAGGTTCCTTGGATTCTCTAGTCCTGATACATCGGAATCTGATCAAGCCATTCCACAAATTGATGTTCAAAGTTTTATGGGATTATTCATATTCATGGGTATCGTGATTATAGCTGCTATCCTCTGGTCGGAAATATCCATTAAGCGAAAGAAAAATAAAGTTGGAGCTGTAAATAGGTCCGGAAAAAAATCTCGAACTCGTGGGAGAAATCCAAAACTCAAACTAATTAGGACGGGTCGGGGTGTGCTTGTCGCAATACGGGGCGGCTTTGGAACTTAAACGGGGAATTAATTGGGTTTGGGACGGAGACTACGGCTCCGCCCAACCCCGCCTGAATAATAATATATTTTGTATATTATAGATTTTATACAATTGAAAATGTATCTTAGTAAAAGCAAAAGATTAACACAATTTCAAAAGCATAACAAAGTCTACTCAACATTGAAAGAGAAATGTAAAAGAAATGATAATGTATTTTTCATTCTATGTAAATTACAATCAAATTTTCCCTTTACATTAGTTCATTTTTGCGAAAGCACACGTGAAATGGAAGTTTGATATAAATATATAATTATATAAAACGTATTATTATCAATCAAACTTATTATATAAATATATAATTATATAAAACGTATTATTATCAATCATTTAAAACTAATTTACATAAATATCTTATATAAGAAATATACAATTAAATAAAACTAATTATTTTTAATTATATAAAAGTAAATTATACAAATATATAAAATTATTATTTTTAATTATATAAAAGTAAAATATACAAATATATAAAATTATTATTTTTAATTATATAAAAGTAAAATATACAAATATATAAAATTATTATTTTTAATTATATAAAAGTAAAATATACAAATATATAAAATTATTATTATTAATCATTTAAAAGCATATAAAATAATTTGTTTCCCCAGCGACATGTCGCTGGGGTAAGTTTCGTTTACCAATTTTAGAAATCCCTCCAAAAATTTTCATTAACGCGCTTCTTTCACAAAGCGACAAAACACAGTTTTCCCCAGCGACATGTCGCTGGGGAAAAGTTCGTTAATTGCTAACGTTTATTAAACCAGCTGCGCAAGACGACAAAGTCTAGGGTTTCCCCAGCGACATGTCGCTGGGGAAAAGTTCGTCATGAAAAGGAAAGTTTCCCCAGCGACATGTCGCTGGGCAAAACTTTTGACCAGACCTTATCCTTATTCGATTTACAGAAACATCACTTATCTACCCACACCAAATCATTCTCTCAAACCTGCGAACAAACTCACCAAACCTGCAAACAAACTCACCAACAATCATCACCACTACCACCAAATCATCATTCATCACCACTACCACCAAGAATCATCACCACCATTCATCTCCTCCATCCCCACCACATAACCCACCAAGAATCATCACCACCATTCATCACCACCAATCATCACCACCATTCACACCACCACCAGAATGTCTTCACCAGCCATCCCCACCACATAACCCACCAAGAATCACCACCAACATCGCCGCCAACACACCACCACCGAACGTCATCACCACCACCACCACCACATCACCCTCTTTTCTCTCTAATTGATAATTCTATTAACAAGTTTGTGGTGGTGGATTTATTTTTTCTGTTAATTAAAGGTATATTTTTCTTAATTGAGTTATTTATAATAATTAAAATTCGTTTTTATATAATTAAAATTAATTTTTATATAATTTCAGCGGGGCAGGCAGCGTAGGTAGTAGTAGTAGTAGGCAGCGTAGGTAGTGGTAGGCAGCGTAGGAAGCGGTAGGCGGCAGTAGGCAGCGTAGGTAGCGGTAGGCGGCGGCAGACAGCGGTAGGCAACTGTAGCAGCGGCAAGCAGCGGGAAGGTATATTTTATATAAAAAAATTTCGTTTGGTTTCCCCAGCGACATGTCGTTGGGGATTTAAAAATGTTATTTTCTTGTGTTACATTTAAATCCAAACACTCCTTATATATGATGCCTAACCGAAGAGAACACTTTATTTTGATATAAGCTGTTTTCCAACAGCTTATTCGTATAAGCTTATCAGAACAGCTTTTTCTGATAAGCTTATCAGAATAAGCTGTTTTCAAACATCTTATTCCGCTAAGCTTATCGGGATAAGCTGCTTCAAACAGCTTATCCTGATAAGCTTATCAGGATAAGCTGTTTGAAACAGCTTATCCCGATAAGCTTAGCGGAATAAGCTGTTTGAAAACAGCTTATTCTGATAAGCTTATCAGGATAAGCTGTTTGAAACAGCTTATCCCGATAAGCTTAGCGGAATAAGCTGTTTGAAAACAGCTTATTCTGATAAGCTTATTAGGATAAGCTGTTTTCAAACAGTTTATCCTGATCAGCTTATCCGAATAAACTGTTTTCAAACAGCTTATCCTGATAAGCTTATCAGGATAAGTTGTTTGAATACAGTTTATCCCGATAAGCTTATCGGAATAATCTGTTTGAAAACAGCTTATCCAGCTGTTTTCAAACAGCTTATCCTGATAAGCTTATCAGGATAAGCTGTTTGAAAACAACTTATTCTGATAAAACTTATCAGAATAAGCTGTTTGATATAAATGTTTTATTGAATTAAACCTTAGGAATGTTTTAAGATTTTAGCGATTAATTTCAGAAAATTCCCGTCTGAAATTGATCAACCTATAGAAAACCCGTCCGAAGTTAATTTAATAGAAATTAACTTCGAAAAGTCCCCTGTTTGGGACTGCTTTTTGATTGTTTTGTCTCATTTAGGATATGAATGCGTATAACTGGTTTACTATTTGAGATGATTTCGACAGTGTTTCTCCTTTACTCCTACGAATATGTCTTTAAACACATATTTGGGGAGTTGAGGGGAAATGCTGCCGAAATTTTCTCAAATAGTAAATCGGTTATACGCATTCATATATGAGACGAAGCATCAAAGAGTGGGTTAGGATTGCCTTCCATAGTTGCACTAGGTTAACAAAACATCTAGGATTGCTTTCCATAATTGCCTTCCATGTAATAATAACTAAATATACGGATAAAACGCAGTTATGGTATTCGCTGATAAGAGTTGGATAAACAAACCGAAACTTTCCAAAGAATTTAATGACGGTCTTACAAAGTTCGTCAATCATTGCCGGCCGTTGGTGAATTCTGCGGGGAAAATTAGATGTCCATGCAAAAAATGTCGAAATGTATTATGGAAACCCATCGATGGGATTGGAGTGGAAATTGCTATAAACGGGTGGGACCCACTTTATACCACATGGCTCAAACACGGTGAACCGGCTCCACGTGCGCCAGTGATAGATAACCTAGGAGAACCTATGATGAGTGACATGACAGCGTTACTCAATGATTTTAGCTATATTCCTTCGAATGAACCAACACAAGGAGATAATATTGGTGAGACTAGTAACCAACCGACTCAACCGCCTTAAGCCACTCGTACCGAGTTTGAAGAGTTGTATGCAATTGCCAACGAGGCGCTGTATGATGGTTGTGAACATGTGTCTCGACTAGACTTTATGGCAAAATTTACCTATTTTAAGGCTAAAAGGAAAAATGACAGATTCTTTATTCAATGAAATATTAGAGTTTCTCCGATATATGTTACCCGATAGTAAAGGATTCAAGTTCCTACTGAACTACTATGAAATAAAGAAGACATTTAAAACGATCGGGTTAGGTTACGAGTCGATACATGCTTGTGAACTCGACTGCTGCTTGTTTTGGGAGGATAATAAGAATCTGCAATTCTGTCCGGTGTGTAAAACGAGTAGATGGAAAGACACTAACACACCGGGGAAGAAAGTTCCTAGGAAGGTGTTGCGTTACTTTCCGATCATTCCTAGACTACAACGTTTGTACAAGTCTAGACACACTGCAAAAGACATGACTTGGCATGCTACTGGAAAGTGTGCGGAGCCTGGTAAGATGCAACACCCGGTTGATGGCGCGGCTTGGAAGAAGTTTGACTTGAAGTATCTAGAGTTTGCAACAGAACCAAGAAATGTTCGACTAGGGTTGTGTGCTGATGGTTTCAATCCGTTCGGCAACCTTAGTCAGACCTACAGCATGTGGCCGGTGGTATTGACAACATACAATCTGCCTCCTTGGTTATGTATGAAAGAAAGTAACTTTATGCTGACGTTGTTAATTCATGGCCCTAAATCCCCGGGCAAGGACATTGATATTTACTTGCAGCCTTTGATTAAAGACCTGAAGACTTTGTGGCACAAGAACGGTGTTGATACTACAGACATTATTTCACAAAAGCAGTTCAAGATGAGAGCGATGCTTTTATGGACTATAAATGATTTTCCTGCTCGAAGTAGTTTGTCTGGGTGGAGTGGGCAAGGTTACTATGCATGCCCTACATGTAACCTAGAAACTCCATCTATTCCTGTCACAAGCAAAATAGCTTATGTTGGCCATAGAAGATGGTTAAAGAAGCCCCATAAATGGAGGAGTTCACGTGTTGACTTCAATGGCCAAACTGAACAGAAAGATCCACCTAAAGATTATAACCAACCGGATGTAATCGAAGCGCAACATGCTAGATTGCTAAGGCGTAAGCCGGGTAAACATCCGAAATATGGGGGTGTGAAGATTTCCCGCAATGTTACAGTCGAGCTTAACTGGACTAAACAGTCTATTTTTTACGAGCTTGAGTGTTGGCCTTTTATTTCACTAAGACACAATTTAGACATCATGCATATCGAAAAAAATGTGTTGGAGGCCATCTTGAACATTTTGTTAATGAATGACAAAAGTAAAGACACCGCAAAAGCAAGACAAGACTTGAAAAAGATGGGCATTCGAAGACCTTTGTGGCTAACCGTAAACCACAAGGGGAAGACTGTGAAGCCCCAGGCTGCGTATTATTTAACACCAGAGAACCGAAAAAAGTTTTGTCAGTACATCAAAAGTGTTAAACTACCAGATGGGTTCGGATCATGCTTCAAGCACAAAGTGACCGATAATGATACAAATATAACGGGCCTGAAGTCTCATGACTGTCATATAATGATGCAACGTTTACTTCCTTACGGACTTCAAAATTACTTGACCGAACATATTGCAAAACCAATAATTGCACTGTGTTCCTTGTTTAAGCAACTCTGCTCTACAACTTTGATGGAGGAGGACATGTTGAAAGCTTCGGCCAAGGTGGTTGAAATTCTATGCGAGCTTGAGCGCATATATCCTCCTGCTTTCTTTGACATTATGATTCACTTGCCCATCCATTTAGCTCTAGAGGCTCTTGAAGGCGGGCCTATTCAACCCCGGTGGATGTATCCATTTGAAAGATTCATGAAGAAGCTAAAAGGTTATCTAAGAAATAAAGCTAAGCCGAAAGGTTCGATCGCGGAGGGTTATGTTGCAGAAGAAGCATTGACTATAAGTTCTCAATATTTTCGGGGTGTTACCACGAAATTTAATCGTCCCGATCGTAATGTGGACCCCCCTCCCTCAACGTGTAAGTTTCAGGTGTTCCGATCGGTATGCAAGCCGATTGTTTACTGTCCTTTCCTCATTTTCCTACCGACGAGTACAAGAAAGCGAGATGGTATGTACTTAACAACAGTCCTGAGATCGACACGTACCAAGACCAGTTCCGGAGGTACGCGTTTTTTAATTTTGTAACTTTTTTTTCTTAACTTATCATTTCGACGACTTATTCTAATAGCATGAACGTTTCAGGTTATTTCCAGAAAAAGACAAGCTAGAAGAATTCCCCCACTGGTTTAAGACGCTGGTAAACTAACACTTATTTTGTGTACTTAAGTGTAAAAATAACAATATCATATTTTTAGTTTTCTATCTAATCCTATCTTCTTCATAGATCTTTGAACGTCACGCACAAAATCCCCAAGACCCAGAGTTTAGCCCAACCAGTGAGTTATTCGCTTTGGCTAATGGACCATTAAGGGCTCCAATGTCAGTAAACTGTTGCGTAGTAGATGGTGTGAGGTATGTCGTGCAGAGCCGCGATGAACGTCGCGTAACTCAAAATAGCGGCGTTTATTCGACTGATCCTGACGGGAAAACTAACACTTATGGTCGGCTTCAAGAAATCCTCGAGTTTGACTATTTGTCGTTTAAAGTTGCGTTGTTCAAAGTTAAGTGGTTTGACACTCGCAACACCGTTGGTAGAGTCAAGAAACTTATCGTTAGAAACGGAATGACACAAATCGTCGGCTCTGGTGAGGCGTGGAAAAGTGAACAATACATCCTCGCAACACAAGTCAAACAAGTCTTCTACCTTGTAGATCCAGCCAAACCCAACGTGAAGGTCGTCGAACATGTTAATCATAAAAAGTTTTTGAACAACGGTGTAATCGTGGTAGAGAACGAACCTGATATTATACATTTGGACAACTCATCTGATCTCCCACCTTCTACTAGTGATCTCCAACCTTCGACTAGTCATATCCCACCTTCTACTAGTGGGAATGACTTCGGTAATTACACCTTCTATATAGATTTGCATATAGATGGTGAATCAACAGAGGTTGACGCACCGCCAGATAACGATGATGTTCCTAATGAATACGATGATGATGAAGACCCCCTTCCTCATGATTTAGCAGATTCTGATGTTGAAGACCTCATCAAAGATGATGATGGTGTTGAGAAATTTTATTCTAGTGACGAAGAAGATTAACTTTGTGTTGTAAATTGTAAAATACACTTATATATGTGAATGAATGAATGAATGAAATTGTTGTGGATTGTTTAAATGTGTAAATTTATTTTGATATTTAGATTTGTGCATGCTTGTATTATTTTGTTCATGAATTTCTACATGTTATGCTAATTGTACCTGTAACAGATGACTGATGTTGCACGGGGCCACGGCGGGGACGGTGGTGGCGAGGATCCTTCACGTCCACGTCCTCCATCATTCGGTTGCGGGGGTTGCTTCGTCAACCGGGGTAAGAATTTCTGGATTATTGTAATACAAATTTGATACACATATTTAACTTGTTTGCCTTAACTTTTATGACTTTATCACTCACTTGATTTTGCAGGAAAAGGAAAGAAAAAGCCCAATTTGGGCGGGAGGAGAGCCGGCAGGCAGAATACCCGGGAGAAGACCCGCTGCCTGAAATTACTGGATGCGGTGGCCGAGAATCAAAACCGGCCGGTCGAGATCGACTTTGTACCCGGTAGAGGTAACCTTGTTATACCTGTCGGCCCCTACGCAGATCATTGGGGAAACTTATTCGGGTGTGTCGTTAGGGAAATACCTTTGTATTACCCTTCGTGGAGCAAGGTCCCCGAAGGGTACAAGGCGGCGGCCCGGGCAGCTATTGGGGTAAGTTATCATTTTATATTTATTTAATTATCGTGTTCATTTATTTAATTGTATATATTTATTTAAATTTGTTTTTTATTTATATCATATAAATAAATAAACAAATTTAAATAAATATATATAAATTATATTGCTAACTCCGTTTTTAATGTGTTGTATTGTGTATATTTATTTAAATTCGTTTATTTATTTATATCATATAAATAAATAAACGAATTTAAATAAATATATAAATTATATTTCTAACTCTGTTTTCAATGTGTTGTATTGTGTATATTTATTTAAATTTATTTATTTATTTATATCATATAAATAAATAAACAAATTTAAATAAATATATAAATTATATTTCTAACTCTGTTTTCAATGTGTTGTATTGTGTATATTCATTTAAATTCGTTTATTTATTTATATCATATAAATAAATAAACGAATTTAAATAAATATATAAATTATATTTCTAACTCTGTTTTTAATGTGTTGTATTGTGTATATTCATTTAAATTCGTTTATTTATTTATATCATATAAATAAATAAACGAATTTAAATAAATATATAAATTATATTTCTAACTCTGTTTTCAATGTGTTGTATTTGATTGCAGAAAAATTATGATCTCACGCCGTACGTGAACACCCCTCGGTGGAAGAGTATTTATGATACCATTAATCACCAGCTACAAAAATCATACAATACCAGCAAGGCTAGTCTGAAGCGAGATTACTGTGTAAAAGACCCCGAGACTGGAGAATACGATTTGGATCAAATTAGGCGGAACAGACCCGACGAGCACACACCTGAAGTGTGGGAGAAACAGATAGAGTTTTGGACTGACGAAGCTAACATGAAGCGATCCTCAACAAACAGCCAAAATCAGTCCAAGGCAACACTTGTCTCCCGACATGGTTCTCGGTCGATCCCTCGCACTCGACATCTCATGGTAATTATTATTATTATTATTATTATTGATTTTACATTATTATGGTTTTTTTTATTTTTTTTATTTTATTATTATTATTATTGTTTTTTATTTTTATTATTTTATTATTATCATTATTTATTTTACATACATATTATTATTGCCGCATTTAATTAGATTGATCTTACTTACGTGTATATGTACAGCAAAAGGCGTCCGAAACCCAACATGAGCCTACAGAGATCGACATGTTCTATCGTCTGCATACGAATTCAGATGGTGTATTTATAGATGAGCAGTCTCTCCAGTTGTATGTAAGTATTCTTTTCAAAACACACTTTAATGAATCATTGATTAATAATCTAGCAACCCGACTAATATATTTACTATATTGTGTTATTGTCACCACACAGGATCAGATGAGGGAGCTAGAGGCGACGGGTGAGCACACCACTGCCGAGATCAACAGGATGGTGCGAGGAGGCAAGTTTCGCGGCCACCATCCTGGCGTGGGTATGGTATTGCCGGGATACACCAGTACTCCCCCGTGCTTTCCGCCACCACCCCCTGAGACTCGTCGGGATCGGGATGTTGATTTCATGATGGGCTTGTTCAGAAACGACCCCAGGTATGGCGATCTTTTTGCCGCATATGAGAGTGGTGGTGCCAGCGGGAGTGGGAGTCGCCCGAGTGATGATGCTGGTGCCAGCGGGAGCGGGAGTCGCCCGGGTGATGATGCTGAGGATCGGGAGGGTGGCGATGACGCGAGCTAGTCGTGTCATATATGTGTTTGTTAGTATGGTACATAGTTTCTTTATGTTCATCTTGACTTGTTTCCCTATTATCCTAAATTAGAACGCTTGTTTCCCTAGTATCCTTAACTATCCCGACTTATTCCTAGTATCCATGTGATCATTAGAACGTTATATTATATTTTGGTGCAAGTTTGAACTTATTCCGCGTTTGTGTTGATTTGTATTTCAAGTTTACTTTATATGTGTCTTTTGGTGAGCAAATACAGGTTTTGGTTACAGGTTTTGGTAGATTTTTTCCGGAAAAATTCCGGAAAAAATCTGGAAAACGCCTGCTGTGCAGGCAATTTAAAAAAAAAACCTGCAGACTCTTCCCCGGCGACATGTCGCTGGGGAAAAGTTGGTTATTCGTTGACAAGTCAGACGCAAAGCGTTGACAAGTCAAACGTATCAAGAGTTTCCCCAGCGACATGTCGCTGGGGAAACTCTGGAAAGCGTTGACTAGTCAACGGCAACGCGTTGACAAGTCAAACGAAAGGAAATTTTCCCCAGCGACATGTCGCTGGGGAAAATTTGTAATTAGCTAAAATGGTTAAGTTTAACTTAATTTTTTTATTTAATAAGGATTTTCCCCAGCGACATGTCGCTGGGGAAAATTTTGCCACCGTGGCATCTGTTCTTCCAGGAAAAGTCTGTGGGGCCCACGTGTCGCTGGGGGAAGTCGCTAGGGATACTTTTAACAACTAGCGTACCCCAGCGAATATACCCCAGCGACTTGTCGCTGGGGATATACTTCCCCAGCGACATGTCGCTGAGGAAACACCAAAAATATCGCTGGGGTAGGGCGCGATTGTTGTAGTGTTCATTTTGATCGCTGATTTTAACGAACTCAGTAAAGCCTCTTTTTGGTAACCAAACAACTAATGTTGGGCATGAACTGTTGGCAAGTTTGTCTGTCTTCCATGGTCAAGATTGAACTTAAAAGACAAGAAAGAGAAACAAACTAAGCATAAAAATTAACACTTTTTTTGAAACATTCTTCTAAGAGCACAATTCTAAGAGCACAAGGAGTCATCACTCCAAGTGACTCTCTTTTAGGGTGTCGCGTCAGCGAAACTCACTCACTCACATGAAAAAAAAACAGGGGAGTCATCACTCCAAGTGACTCCCTTTTGTGGGTCCCACTTTTTTTTATTTCTCACATTTTCAAATTAAATTAATTCATTTCATAAATAAAAATAAATATTACAATCCTAAAAAAATAGAAAAATACAACTTCGTATAAAAAAATGAAAAAAATACGAAAAAATTACGAAAAAAAACTACTAGTTGGAGGAGTCTTCGGAATCTTCAACGTCGCGGTATTGATTGGTATTCGGCATTTTTGCGCGTAGACGAGCCTTGATTTCTTCTTTTTTAAAGTTTATAAACGCGACCGTTTCGGGATCCATGTTGGAGGTGTCATAGTTGAGAAATTTCAACTCCTCCATTTTGGCAATCGTGTCGTCTTTGCGCTGCGAAGACGCATACGCTTTCTGCGCGGCTTCACGATGGAGACGAAGGTCATAGGTAACCGCGTCATTAAATTGAGACGAGTTATTTCCTCCGGTACTCGCCGGTTTCGGAACGGCTTTTTTCCCGGGCCGTTCTTTACCGGCGGGGCGAGGTCGTTGATCGCGTTGAAAAAGCTCGTCCGTGTTCATCGGCATCGGAAACGAACCGCCTTCATCGTTTTCGGTCCAATCAACCGGGGGCAACGTCGCGTGCGTCCCATTTCGGGGACTTCCTCAAAACATTCCATGCCTTTTCGTGATTAAACGTGGCATTTCTATTCTCGTCCGCGTAAATCCGGGGAGTTGCGAATTGGATGTAGTTCCGTCACCGGCACCCATGTTGGATTGAAGGTGGTGGGTGAATCCGAACCAATTATTTTTGCCGGCCATTTTTGTGTTTGTGAATGAATGAGAGAATGATTTGATTGAAAGAAAGTATAGAATTGGAGAATGGTTGTGTGTAAAAAATGATATAGGAAATGTAATATATATAGAGTTTAAAATTAAAAAAAATAAAATGTTTTAAATCAAATATAGCCGTTGGGCATTGAAAACAAAAAAAAAATTTCAAATTAAACGGCTACTAGCCGTTATTTTAAAAAAAAAATTCAAATTTTTTTTTTTACATGTCTCACGCCAAGTGGGTTGACCCATGCCTGTGGCTCACGTCGCGGGTTTTTGGGTTTCTCGGAATCATCAAGCGAGTCGCGCCGCGGGTTTGGCACCCCACGGCGCCATGACTCCTTGCCCTCTAAGAATTGAAATTAGCTGCTTTATTCTTGCACATACATCTGCGTGCCCAATATCACCTTGTTCCTGAACAGATCGCTGCCTGCGGCTGAATGCGTCATGGAAAGTCGTCCTAGTTTTTGTTAACTGAACTTTGGAATAAGCTTTATCCATAATAGTTTTTCGGTTGATACTTTGGATGCGACCACGACATCAACCGTGTAATAAACACAAAACAATATCACAAAGAACACAATAATGCAATCTTTTCGTTCCATTTTTGGGATCGTTGTAAGCCGAATCACACTATTATATCAAAAATATTGAGGGGCTTCTAAGAAATTTCAAACAATCACATTGATCAATTAGCAACTACTAAGGCAAGCTGTCAGATTTCGCATAGGAAAATCGTTTTGTTAAGCTGTGATTTTTACAAGAAAGATGCTAAGTTTTGACTTTAAAAAAAATGTCATCTGATGTTGCGACTTACAATTTATATTTTCTAATTCATTTAAAATTGTTAGTTCATTGAACACAAGTAGAATTTTGATACAATTGTCAACCTCGGGACAACCTTGAGGTGAAGATCGCTGCGTAGAAACCAAAGAGGGAATACTGAAATATAATTATCGGATTCAATGAACCATTATATATTATACAAAGATATTAAATAGAGAGATTAAAACAAAGTAACCCTAAATGAAAATGGCCTAAACAAGTAGGTCGGGCCAATGGGCTTTATTAATTAACATTCACCTCAAACTCACAATGTCGCAGCGGCGAACACTGAGAGTTTGCCAAACATAAACTAAAACCGTAAAGCAAACGATAACGGAGTGTCCCAGAGTGCAGACTTGGTGCTAGACAAAGTCTCATTCCGGTGTAATCAAAACCAAGTGCATAGCACAGAGTAACACGAATACGGAGATGAACGAGAGGGATCAGGGACATTCTGAGCAAAGACGATTACAACTAGAGTGCCTCGATCTTGGCATTCAGGCAGGCAGACAAACGAACGAGCAAACAAGCAACCCAGCGAACAAGCGAAACCAAATGCAAAACCAGGCGAAACCAAATGCAAAACTAAGCAGAACCATTTTAATATCGAGATGCTACACATAACTACTCAAGACATATTCGGGTCAGTTAAGACTATGACAGCGCCAATCACCAACACCAAACCAATATAATCCAGCAAACCATATACGAAACCATACAAAACAAACGAAACTACTACAAGCGTTGTTGATGTCGAGATGCTACATGAAACTAATCAAGACCTTATCGGATTAGTTAAGATTATAACATCAGCATCACCGACACCGAACAATAATTCTCAAACAAATAAACCGAACAAAATCCATAAACATCAAACAACACCAAACAGTAATACCTTAACAAACAAACCGAACAATTTCCAAAACAAATACCGATACGAAGAACAAAATTAATTAGAACATTGAACCGCGACAATTCAACAATACTTTTTTCTTCTGGAGGTCCCTTACTTATGACTATTGCAGCACCAAAAAAAGGCATATTCACATCAATATACAAATAATACAAACTAAAATATCACATACACAAACTGACTTGAAAAAGCAGTCAAACCTTTCTTCTGTTTTTTTAGTCGTCCATCAACAAGATAGTGAAACTTTTCTTTTATAGATCCAAATTCAAAGGGTCAACAAAGTTTTTCTTCATACCTCTTGATACCATTTAGAAATTAAAGAGGGAATACTGAAATATAATTATCAGATTTAACGAAACAGTGCACAATATAAAGATATTACATATAGATTAAAATAAAGAACCCCTAAATACAAATGGCCTAAACAAGTAGCCGGACCAATTGGCCTTAGGGCATCTCCAATGCATTAAACCTATTTTGATTTAATACAATGTCACATCATTGACACATCATCACTTTCACTTTTATATAAAACACTCACAACCCATTAAAAATGAAAAAAAAATGTATATTAGTGACACTTCATGAATATTATTGGTTATTCTATGATAGATTTCAACTCATTTTAGTTAATTTGGCTGTGAAGGGCCCACTTTCAAAGTTATTGACCGCATGTACAGACTTGAACTCCATTTGCACTAACTTGTCATGTGGCATCCCTACAATGGATTGAATTGTTTTAGATTGATTTATTATTTAGTATACGTGTGGCGACATGGAGCATTGGAGATGCCCTTATTAACTAACACGTTGCACATTTGAATAATTAGATTCCATGAAGATAGTTGTGATTCTCCCTCAATGAAATTTTCAAAAACAAAATTTTTGCTAACTGTTAGCTCAAATGTTTTATGCGGAATCTTTGGGCTTGACTGTAGAGCAATGTTTTAAAACCCGGGTTTTTTATTAACCCGGTCAATTCATCGGTTCATCGGTTATTGGTTCAATCGGTTGAACCGCCGAGTCAAACCAATTTATTAAAATATTACACTAAATTATGTTTTCGAGGACAAAAGCTTATGTAATACTTCTATATTAAATTAATTTATCAAAAAGAAGCATTACTATAGTATTAAATAGGTTATTAAAGGTCACGTAAGTAGGCCATATGTAAAGGTGGCTAGTGTCAAAATTTTGAGTATTTTCCTATTTCTATCATCCTACACATAGCTAGATTACTAGAGTAGTATTATAATATGAAATTATACACACAGTTGTATTACTCTTCAACAACACACTCATTGCCATTTCTAATCACTACCACACTATATCTTGTTACTGAAGCGGTAAGCCAACTTACAAAAAATTGAAACCACCTGCTGATCTATAACAAGACTACAAAAAACATGTAACTGTGACAAGATTACAACGATTGCACAATCAACATGTATAACTACATCCTATATCCTCTACTGGTCACGCCAACCTTGAAGTGGCCACGTCAACCTTCTGAAAAGGGAGGACTTTACATGGTTCGAGTCTGTGTGGCGGTGGGCTCAAACCCTGTGGATTAGTCGGCCAATGAGTCGGAAATCACGGTTACCAAAAAAAAACAATTCTATCATTCCCTGTCATGAAGTTGACTCGGATGGTTTCCGTTTCAGTAGTTTAACTTGTTTTTTCCTTTTTTCTTTGGTAAGTGTTGAACCGGCCGGGTTTTGGTCCGACGATTCAACCCGGGTCGAGAAAACCAAGCGGTTTCATCCGGTCCGAGTTTTAGTAAAAAGCCAGCTCACAACGGACCGCGTTGTCACTCCGGTATAACCGGTCGAACCGGCCGGGTTGAACCGGGTTATAAAACATTGTTGTAGAGTAAATACTTATTCTCATTATGCACGATTATTATCCATTTTGTCATTAATACGCAATAAGCAATGTAAAACACATATACTTCTTAGCTCTCGAATTAAAAAGTTGTTACTTGTGGTGATAGTGATGGTAGTGGCGATGGTGGCAGTGAAGGTGGCGGGTGGCGGTGATAGTAGTGGCGACGATGGTGAGGGTTGATATTAGAGGACACGGTATGGTAGTTGGTGGGTTGGCTGGCCACGACGGCGCGAGGCCACGGCGGCGCCAACCACACCGTGGCTCGCGTCGTCGAGTTTGGGCTGGCAACTACCAGCCGAAGCCATGGCCACGGCGCGAGCCCATGGCGCAGCCAACCACACAGTGGCTCGCGCCATGGGTCGCGTTATGGGGTTTTTTTTTAATTTTTTTTTTTTAAAAATTTTAAAAAACGACCGTTACCCAACGGCTACTTTTTTTTTCATGTTTTTGACCGTTTTATAGGGTTAAATACCCCTTTTTTCATATAATTTCACTATATATCACACAAACACATACTATTTTGTCAAATTCACACACTATTTTATCAATGTGAATCCCGGAAGTTCCGATTTGTCCTCTATTTACGAAAACTACGATCAAGAAGATATGGAAGATTATGCCCGATATCTTGAATATTGGGAACAAATTGATATGTTAGATGAGGAAGAGCAAGAAACTAGGAGTAATGCCGGTCCTCGCGTTAGAACATACATCCCACGTGAACGAGAAGATGCGGAAAGAAGACTTATGGTCGATTATTTTGGTGACCTTGAAACTCCGTCAAAGTATCCGGAGGATCGATTCCGACGAAGGTATCGTATGAGTTCTACCCTTTTTAGGAAAATAGTTCATGATATAAGTAGTTACAACGTTCATCCACTACCACCCTACTTCTATTTCTTTAAACAACGTAAGGATGCAACGGGTCGTTTAGGTTTTAGCCCCACTAAAGCGTTACATGGTAAATTTAAAAGGTGTGATAAAAAATACCCAACACTTATGCTCGAGGTTGTTGCTGATCAACAGTTATGGATATGGCATTCTTATTTTGGGGTGCCGGGGGCAAATAACGACCTTAATGTTTTATATGGTTCACCGTTATTTGATAACCTTCTTTTGGACGAGGCTCCAGATACTGAATTTGTTGTTAACGGTAAAACATACAAGCAAGGGTATTATTTAGCAGATGGAATTTACCCTCAATGGGCTTCTTTTTTTAAGTCGTATACAATTGCAACGGACGAAAAGAAAATAAAATTTAAAAGGGTTAAAGAAAGCGCTAGAAAAGATATTGAGAGAGCGTTCGGGGTATTACAAGGTCGGTGGGCGATTATTCAGCAACCCGCACGAAGTTTCCAAGTCAGCACGCTTAAAAGAATCATGTATTGTTGCATTATACTACATAACATGATATTGGAAGACTAAAAGTTTGACATTAGTGAATATGACCATATGTATGCTCCGCCTGAAACCAATCTCCAACGAACTTGGGTCGAACGGTGTGAGACATTTAGAAGGAAAAATAAGGAACTTCGGGATAGGAAAGTTCACGATTCTCTTCGACGTGATCTCGTTGAGCATTTATGGAACCTTAATCATTGATGTTTTTTTTAATTATTGTTATTTTTTTAATGTAATTTTTTTTTATTTTTTTTCGTGTGTTATTTTTTAAAAATTTGTATTTGTATTTTTATTTATGAATGAAATGTGTTTTTAGTTTAAAATTAATTGTTGAAAAAAAAAATTGTTGGGTGACGACGACACGAGAATTCTCGTGTTAACCAGGGAGGGGGGTTGAGCCATCGTGGGGAGTTTTGGTGTCGTGGGAGTAAAAAGTGATGTGGCATCACTTTTTGCCCACGACACGAGCACGACGGCTCATCCATACCGTGTGCTCTTAAAAACAAAGTTTGAGAGTGACTTGCAAATTTTGTCCCTAAAGCTATTTTACACAACACGATGGTATATTAGTCAATGTTTTAAAAACCTGTTCAACCCGCCTGGTTCAACCGGTTGAACCGGATACCGGATTGATACCCGGTCCGTTGTGAGCCAGGTTTTTACCAAGACTCGAACCGGATTGAACCGCCGGTTTTTAATCGACCCGGTTCGAACCGCTGACCGGAATCCGGCCTGTTCAACAAATATCAAAAGAAAAAAAAAGTAAAATCATCTAGATCTGATTATGTGCTTGAACAAGATCGGTGTGTAGTTAACATCGATCGATGTGTAGTTGAAATCGATCGATCGATGTGTAGTTGAAATCAATTTCTTGAATGTCGGCCTGATGATGACCCGCCTTTGTGGGATGATGAGTGGTGGTTCTAGTTGAATCTTTGTTTTTTTATTCTTGTTTATTAAATGAAGATAAAGAAATGATGCTAGATGAAAAAAAAGGGTTTTGTTTGGTGAGAAATTTATTTATAGTTGCTACTTAAACTTGAAATATACCATTGTTGTTTTGGGAATGACAGTGATGACATAAAACTCAAAGGATAGTGGAGGTTGTGAACCAAGAAGCATTGAGAATGAGACGATGTGATACTTTTTTTTAGTGTGAAAATGAATACACAATAAAAAGTATGGTTGTTCAATGCTGTAGTAATTATAATTAAGTCACGTCTTTTTCTTTTGAAGTAAAATCGGTTTTATCCGGCGGTTTAACTGGTTGAACCGATAACCCGGTGAATCGGTAATTTGACCGAGTCAACTAAAAACTCAGGTTTTAAAACATTGATATTTGTCATTTCACATAGTTTTTGTCCAACTAACAACCAGATTATTAAAAATAATGATTCACGGTCTTTTTCACACTGCCGCATGATCTTTAGGGTTTATTTGTAAAAATTATATATTTAACAATTTATGATATTTACTTTTAAATGATTAATAATAATAATTTTATATAATTATATTATTATAATTTTATATAATTAAAAATAATAAGTTTTATATAATTATATATTTTACTTTTATATAATTAAAAATAGTAAGTGATTAATAGAGTTCATCATTATAGGTTCAATGTATTAGATACGTTTCATCATTAGAGGTTCAATGTATTAGATAGGGTTCAACATTATAGGTTCAATGTATTAGATAGGGTTCAACATTATAGGTTCAATGTATTAGATAGGGTTCAACATTATAGGTTCAATGTATTAGATTCATCATTATAGGTTCAATGTATTAGATACGTTTCATCATTATAGGTTCAATGTATTAGATATGGTTCAACATTATAGGATCAATGTATTAGATAGGGTTCAACATTATATGTTCAATGTATTAGATAGGGTTCATCATTATAGGTTCAATGTATTAGACAGGGTTCATCATTACAGGTTCAATGTATTAGATAGGGTTCAACATTATAGGTTCAATGTATTAGATAGGGTTCAACATTATAGGTTCAATGTATTAGATACGTTTCATCATTATAGGTTCAATGTATTAGATACGTTTCATCATTATAAGTTCAATGTATTAGATAGGGTTCAACATTATAGGATCAATGTATTAGATAGGGTTCAAAATTATATGTTCAATGTATTAGATAGGGTTCATCATTATAGGTTCAATGTATTAGATAGGGTTCATCATTATAGGTTCAATGTATTAGATAGGGTTCAACATTATAGGTTCAATGTATTAGATAGGGTTCAACATTATAGGTTCAATGTATTTGATAGGGTTCAACATTATAAGTTCAATGTATTAGATACGTTTCATCATTATAGGTTCAATGTATTAGATAAGGTTCAACATTATAGGTTCAATGTATTAGATAGGGTTCAACATTATATGTTCAATGTATTAGATAGGGTTCATCATTATAGGTTCAATGTATTAGATAGGGTTCATCATTATAGGTTCAATGTATTAGATAGGGTTCAACATTATAGGTTCAATGTATTAGATAGGGTTCAACATTATAGGTTCAATGTATTAGATAGGGTTCAACATTATAGGTTCAATGTATTAGATACGTTTCATCATTATAGGTTCAATGTATTAGATAGGGTTCAACATTATAGGTTCAATGTATTAGATAGGGTTCAACATTATAGGTTCAATGTATTAGATACGTTTCATCATTATAGGTTCAATGTATTAGATACGTTTCATCATTATAGGTTCAATGTATTAGATAGGGTTCAACATTATAGGGTCAATGTATTAGATAGGGTTCAACATTATATGTTCAATGTATTAGATAGGGTTCATCATTATAGGTTCAATGTATTAGATAGGGTTCATCATTATAGGTTCAATGTATTAGATAGGGTTCATCATTATAGGTTCAATGTATTAGATAGGGTTCAACATTATAGGTTCAATGTATTAGATAGGGTTCAACATTATAGGTTCAATGTATTAGATAGGGTTCATCATTATAGGTTCAATGTATTAGATAGGGTTCATCATTATAGGTTCAATGTATTAGATAGGGTTCATCATTATAGGTTCAATGTATTAGATAGGGTTCAACATTATAGGTTCAATGTATTAGATCGGGTTCAACATTATAGGTTCAATGTATTAGATAGGGTTCATCATTATAGGTTCAATGTATTAGATAGGGTTCATCATTATAGGTTCAATGTATTAGATAGGGTTCATCATTAGAGGTTCAATGTATTAGATAGGGTTCATCATCAGAGGTTCAATGTATTAGATAGGGTTCAACATTATAGGTTCAATGTATTAGATAGGGTTCAACATTATAGGTTCAATGTATTAGATAGGGTTCAACGTTATAGGTTCAATGTATTAGATAGGGTTCAACATTATAGGTTCAATGTATTAGATAGGGTTCATCATTATAGGTTCAATGTATTAGATAGGGTTCATCATTATAGGTTCAATGTATTAGATAGGGTTCATCATTAGAGGTTCAATGTATTAGATAAGGTTCATCATCAGAGGTTCAATGTATTAGATAGGGTTCAACATTATAGGTTCAATGTATTAGATAGGGTTCAACATTATAGGTTCAATGTATTAGATAGGGTTCATCATTATAGGTTCAATGTATTAGATAGGGTTCAACATTATAGGTTCAATGTATTAGATAGGGTTCAACGTAATAGGTTCAATGTATTAGATAGGGTTCATCATTATAGGTTCAATGTATTAGATAGGGTTCATCATTATAGGTTCAATGTATTAGATAGGGTTCATCATTATAGGTTCAATGTATTAGATAGGGTTCATCATTATAGGTTCAATGTATTAGATAGGGTTCAACATTATATGTTCAATGTATTAGATAGGGTTCATCATTATAGGTTCAATGTATTAGATAGGGTTCATCATTATAGGTTCAATGTATTAGATAGGGTTCAACATTATAGGTTCAATGTATTAGATAGGGTTCAACATTATAGGTTCAATGTATTAGATACGTTTCATCATTATAGGTTCAATGTATTAGATACGTTTCATCATTATAGGTTCAATGTATTAGATAGGGTTCAACATTATAGGATCAATGTATTAGATAGGGTTCAAAATTATATGTTCAATGTATTAGATAGGGTTCATCATTATAGGTTCAATGTATTAGATAGGGTTCATCATTATAGGTTCAATGTATTAGATAGGGTTCAACATTATAGGTTCAATGTATTAGATAGGGTTCAACATTATAGGTTCAATGTATTAGATAGGGTTCAACATTATAGGTTCAGTGTATTAGATACGTTTCATCATTATAGGTTCAATGTATTAGATAAGGTTCAACATTATAGGTTCAATGTATTAGATAGGGTTCAACATTATATGTTCAATGTATTAGATAGGGTTCATCATTATAGGTTCAATGTATTAGATAGGGTTCATCATTATAGGTTCAATGTATTAGATAGGGTTCAACATTATAGGTTCAATGTATTAGATAGGGTTCAACATTATAGGTTCAATGTATTAGATAGGGTTCAACATTATAGGTTCAATGTATTAGATACGTTTCATCATTATAGGTTCAATGTATTAGATAGGGTTCAACATTATAGGTTCAATGTATTAGATAGGGTTCAACATTATAGGTTCAATGTATTAGATACGTTTCATCATTATAGGTTCAATGTATTAGATACGTTTCATCATTATAGGTTCAATGTATTAGATAGGGTTCAACATTATAGGATCAATGTATTAGATAGGGTTCAACATTATATGTTCAATGTATTAGATAGGGTTCATCATTATAGGTTCAATGTATTAGATAGGGTTCATCATTATAGGTTCAATGTATTAGACAGGGTTCATCATTATAGGTTCAATGTATTAGATAGGGTTCAACATTATAGGTTCAATGTATTAGATAGGGTTCAACATTATAGGTTCAATGTATTAGATAGGGTTCATCATTATAGGTTCAATGTATTAGATAGGGTTCATCATTATATGTTCAATGTATTAGATAGGGTTCATCATTATAGGTTCAATGTATTAGATAGGGTTCAACATTATAGGTTCAATGTATTAGATAGGGTTCAACATTATAGGTTCAATGTATTAGATAGGGTTCATCATTATAGGTTCAATGTATTAGATAGGGTTCATCATTATAGGTTCAATGTATTAGATAGGGTTCATCATTAGAGGTTCAATGTATTAGATAGGGTTCATCATCAGAGGTTCAATGTATTAGATAGGGTTCAACATTATAGGTTCAATGTATTAGATAGGGTTCAACATTATAGGCTCAATGTATTAGATAGGGTTCAACGTTATAGGTTCAATGTATTAGATAGGGTTCAACATTATAGGTTCAATGTATTAGATAGGGTTCATCATTATAGGTTCAATGTATTAGATAGGGTTCATCATTATAGGTTCAATGTATTAGATAGGGTTCATCATTAGAGGTTCAATGTATTAGATAGGGTTCATCATCAGAGGTTCAATGTATTAGATAGGGTTCAACATTATAGGTTCAATGTATTAGATAGGGTTCAACATTATAGGTTCAATGTATTAGATAGGGTTCATCATTATAAGTTCAATGTATTAGATAGGGTTCATCATTATAGGTTCAATGTATTAGATAGGGTTCAACATTATAGGTTCAATGTATTAGATACGTTTCATCATTATAGGTTCAATGTATTAGATAGGGTTCAACATTATAGGATCAATGTATTAGATAGGGTTCAACATTATATGTTCAATGTATTAGATAGGGTTCATCATTATAGGTTCAATGTATTAGATAGGGTTCATCATTATAGGTTCAATGTATTAGATAGGGTTCATCATTATAGGTTCAATGTATTAGATAGGGTTCAATATTATAGGTTCAATGTATTAGATAGGGTTCAACATTATAGGTTCAATGTATTAGATAGGGTTCATCATTATAGGTTCAATGTATTAGATAGGGTTCATCATTATAGGTTCAATGTATTAGATAGGGTTCATCATTATAGGTTCAATGTATTAGATAGGGTTCAACATTATAGGTTCAATGTATTAGATAGGGTTCAACATTATAGGTTCAATGTATTAGATAGGGTTCATCATTATAGGTTCAATGTATTAGATAGGGTTCATCATTATAGGTTCAATGTATTAGATAGGGTTCATCATTAGAGGTTCAATGTATTAGATAGGGTTCATCATCAGAGGTTCAATGTATTAGATAGGGTTCAACATTATAGGTTCAATGTATTAGATAGGGTTCAACATTATAGGTTCAATGTATTAGATAGGGTTCAACGTTATAGGTTCAATGTATTAGATAGGGTTCAACATTATAGGTTCAATGTATTAGATAGGGTTCATCATTATAGGTTCAATGTATTAGATAGGGTTCATCATTATAGGTTCAATGTATTAGATAGGGTTCATCATTAGAGGTTCAATGTATTAGATAGGGTTCATCATCAGAGGTTCAATGTATTAGATAGGGTTCAACATTATAGGTTCAATGTATTAGATAGGGTTCAACATTATAGGTTCAATGTATTAGATAGGGTTCATCATTATAGGTTCAATGTATTAGATAGGGTTCAACATTATAGGTTCAATGTATTAGATAGGGTTCAACGTTATAGGTTCAATGTATTAGATAGGGTTCATCATTATAGGTTCAATGTATTAGATAGGGTTCATCATTATAGGTTCAATGTATTAGATAGGGTTCATCATTATAGGTTCAATGTATTAGATAGGGTTCATCATTATAGGTTCAATGTATTAGATAGGGTTCAACATTAGAGGTTCAACGTATTAGATGTTCATTGGAGGGAAAACATTAGAGGGAAAACATTGGAGGGAAAACATTGGAGGGAAAATATTGGAGGGAAAATGTTAACAATTTCCCTCACTTTTTTAGCATAAAAAGAGAACCACACACACTCCTTATCATCACAACCACCAGCATATTACACACACTTATCATCATAAACAAATTGTTATTATGTACATGTTGAAGCATGAAGCTTTTCCGTGCAGGTGTGGACATGGAGATGTAGTTCTTCGAGAATCGTGGACAACTGAAAACTTTGGTAGACTGTACTATGCTTGTCCACGTTCACGGGTTCAACCTCCAGTTTCATATGGATGCAAAATTTTTTTATGGAAAGACGAACGCGTCCAACTACTAATCAAATCTCTTGGAGGTTTAATGAGCTTTTCTCCTCCAAGCTCTTCTTCAAGACCTTAAACGAGCTTTTCTCCTCCAAGCTCTTCTACCAGACCTTCAACGATTCCAATTTCTTCTCCAAGCTCTTCAGCGTGTGCAAACTGTGTGCGCTTGAATGGAATGATAATGGTACTTGAGCGTACGATAGAGTTGTACCGCAACTCCGATAGGCACACATTGGATTCAGCTGCACTACTTCACGACCTTTACGATGACATGGGGAACATTCGTTTGGACTAGTTTATGATGTATCTGTTTTCGTGTTTATGAGTCTATTATCGGTTTAATATCCATGTTTAATTAAGCGCGTGTTTAAGTGTCAGTGTAGAATAAAGTTAGGTTTAGGCGTGTCTGTTTGTAAGCCTCAATGAATGTTAACAATTTTTAATTAATATTAACAATGAATGTTAACAATTATCAGTGAATGTTAACTTTTGGCGGGAAAATTAACCATTTGTCTCACTTTTTTTTTATCATAAAAAGAGATATACTATTTTAAATTTTAATAACTATATTTTTTAATATATATATTATATTTACTAAAATATTATATAGACACTACACATTTTTGAAAATTGGTGATCAAATAGAAGTCAACTTATCCCCAGCGACATGTCGCTGGGGAAAGATTTGTTCGTTTTTTTGTAAAATAGGCGCGTTAACTGAATATCTTTGGAGGGAATCCTAAATGTTTCCCCAGCGACTTGTCGCTGGGGAAAACTTTTGTCATAAATTAAACAACGCATTAACGCTAATCACTTGGATTAGACGTGGGAGAAAGTTTCCCCAGCGACATGTCGCTGGGGAAACGTTGGCGGTTAATCTCCCGCTTGCATTAATTGTGAAGTAGTTTGGTCAAAATTCAGTCAACTTTTCCCCAGCGACATGTCGCTGGGGAAAAGTTTCTTTATTTTTTGGTCAAAATTTTTTCGCCCGATGGGGAAGGGCTGGATTGTTGTAGTGGAAGTCGTAGGTGGATTCTCAATAGCCATATTTTGTTATGCCTTGCAGTTATTACCATACAATGTTCGTCCTATCTTCAAACCTTTCATCGATAATGACGGGAAGATGAATGGTACTTATGATCAACTGCTAAGGAAAATTTAGGGGTTCATTTTTAAATTAAGCTTAGAGCGAGAACAAACATAATTATCTTTCAAAGTAAGCTTTTAAGAGCTAATAGGTTATCTTCTTTTCTACGAATATCTGTATGATGTAGAAATTCCAGGTTGTTTTCATTAAAATACAAATGATTCCTGAGTTTTATTTTCTTGCTCATCTCGAAAATATCTATTTCCTGGTCTTCCTCTTTCATGGTTCCTTCTCAGAAAACAAATCTGCAAGCCTAATAGCATTCATTATTAAAAAAAAACGACAATAGCTAATTGGTTACAATATTTCTTAGGATAACTAGTATAACAATAAAAACCGGCCAATAAAACTGATGAGTGAAATGGGACCTCTTTGATGAGTAAACTTGTGGGCATGGTTTCAAAGGGTTTAATTGTGGACAAGACCCTCACAAAAAACGTGATACCAATTAAACTGATGAGTGCCCATCACAACAACCATTATTTAATACTCAATTGTCTCATTAATTAGATTGTTGCAAGTAAACAAGACCCTCACAGAAAACGTGATACACATACACATGCATAATATCAAACAGACTAGTCCAACATTCATAGTAGATAATAAAGTCTATAAATAGGCTAGACGAGTTGTAGCAGTACCTCACACCATCAAAAGCAAACACTTTACTTCCTTAGATAATTTTCATCATGAACAAGATGTATGCAATGCTCCTGTTTCTTGTCTTTATCATGAGTACCAGCTCGACTTTGTGTGTTTCTTCAGACAATGATGGTAAGCAGGAGATTTCGATGGTTGTGGAAGATCAAACGACCGTGCCGCATGATGCAGGAATAGGGAAAAGCAAGGTACATTACATGCATGTGTTAGATTTTTAGTTAATAAAATTGCTTAAGCTAAAGTAAAATGCTTGCACAAATACATCTTTAAAACTGAATAATGTTCTCTTCTACCGTCCCTTTGTGCAGGCAAATCCAGTTGTAGCTGAAATACTCATTTTGGAAGATGGGAAGGAATTGATACTTGCTCGGAAATCATCCCCGGGCAAGAACTGCATTAGTCTAGGCCAGCCCTGTGGGGCGCTTGATCATTGCTGTGATCCCTATTATTGCACTGGTTTTATTGCTGGAAAATGTCAAAAAGAATTCTGTCGTCGTACGGGCCTACCTTGTGGCCCCGAGCCATGTTGCGGTGTTTGTGTGGCAGGCTATTGTGTGGGTTAGGGAGTCTGTTATGCATACATGAGTGTGTCCGTGGTAATAATTCATGCCTCCAAATATATGGTGTGCGATGTATCTACAATAATGTAACATATCATCAGTTGATATGGGTCAAGACATACTCAAGAGTCGTGCTTTTATAATTCTCGTTGTGTTTGCGTGTTTAATGAAAATCTCATTGCACTACTACTTCTATTAAATCAGTTGGTTTTTATCTAAACAATGACACAATAATGTACGTATTATATACTTAAGAATAAATACTATTAACCGTAGATGAAACACTTGCCTTCTAAGCATTTGTTTAATTTGGGATTGAAAAGCTATAGATGTTAGCTGAGATTATTACCACTTAATGTTTATTACCTGAGATGATTACCAAAATGCTAACAAAGAAGCACTCTTTCCCAGCATCACCAAATTCTTAACGGTTACAGAAGACCATCCCTCTGCTGTTTGAGCTAAAACTTTCTTAACGGTTTCAATCGGCCCCACCTTTCGGCTTCTGCCCTGCAGCCAAGGGCTACACCCTTTTCTTGAACCGACTCTGAAACCTGCCCTTTTGATCGAACAAATCTCTTGATACCAAATGTAGAAATCGGACCTCACTGATATATATATATACCAAAATGAATTACTTACTTCATTGAATAAAACTATGGCTATTCCTATACAAATAACTGTTTTCCATGTAAATAGGAAACACTATGCTAAAAGCTAAAGACCTAGCAAACCCACTTTCCTCACAAACTTGGCCACCAAAGAAATACTAGTTTAAACTATTACTCTATTAACTAAAACATAGAAAATGCAGACTTATTAAACTAGGAGTGTTCGAACCATGCATACATGAACCGACTTATAAACGATTAACCCAACATTATATCTTAGTCTTAGTATTTGTATATTTGCATAATTGTGTTCTTCGTAACATCGGTAGATCTTGTGCTTGCATCCAAAATATCAACAGAAAAAACTATAACCGGTGAAGCTTATTCCAAAGTTCATATTGCAAGAACGAGGCCAATGGGGAGTGTCCATGATACACCCAACGCCAGGAGTCGTCGGTCAATCCAGGAGCTAGGTGATACTGGGCAGCCAGATGTATGTGCAAGTACGTTCTAATGTACAAGAAAGCAAATTATTTCAATTGTTAGAAGAATGTTCCAAGTGTTAAATTTATCAACTATTGCATAGTTTGTTTGTCTTCTAATTTTCAATATTGATTATGGGTGCTTTTGAAATATAATTGCATATATACTAGACATTATAGGGACCAAATCGAAGATGATCGAACTTCCTAAAAGTCCATGCCCAACATTAGTTGTGTGGGTACCAAAAACAAGCTTTACTCAGTTCGTTAACATCAACGGTCAAAATGAAGTCGTAGGTGGATAATCAATAGCCATATTTTTTTATGCCGTACGGTTATTACCAGTGTTCAACCTATCTTCAAACCATTCATAGATGACAAAGCGGAGACGAATGGTACCTATGATCAACTTCTAAGGAAAATTGAAGCGCAGTCATATTTTCAACCTGAGCTTAGAGCAAAAACTAGGATCGTAATGTTTCAAAGCATGCTTTCAAGCTAAAAATGTTTTGTTACTATCTTGCAGAATTGCACGGCTGTGGCAGTAGATGTAACCCTACGGGCAAACAGAGCGCGATACGTATCTTGCACAATTTCCTACATGAGCTCCGAGGTTTATTTGCTTGTGCGTGCTTCACATAAATGGAATCAAAGCCTCTGGACCTTCATAAGACCTTTTACCACAAGACTACGGCTGACATTACTTTTCGCATGTTTCTTTACTGGAGTTGCGGTTGCGTTTTTAGAATTTCAAAAAGAGAACCCGAATTTGCAGGCCCGTTTATGCAACTCATAATGGTCATCTGGTTTCCCATCAAAACATTCTTCTTAAATGAAGGTACTTATTGCCTCATACATAGATGGTTAAGGTTGTGCTTTTTGTGTAGCTAAGCATGATCTTTACAGGAAGCAAAATTTATGCAAATTGAAACCAAATATTTGTTGGTATTCTTTTGCAGGAAGGTACATAACATGTGCGCTAAGGTTGTGCTTGTCATGTGGCTAAGCATGATATTTGTAGTACTTCAAATCTACACGGCTACGTTATCCTCGTGGTTGACACTAGACCAACTCAATCACAGCTTGCCTTCTTTTGATAGAATTGGATATCACAATGGGTCATTATATAAAGGAACTTGCAATTCAACAATACCACTCTTCGGGGAAGCATCTAGTGCCCCTCGAAACAATGACAGTGTTGTACGATAACGACAACAAACCCGAAGTTCGATAACGTGGAACCGCTAGATCGCGAGTTGTATCGAGCACAAGTAGCGAACACGAGAGAATACAAAGAACCGACAAATATATGCACACGGTATACCCTCAACTACCTCTTTATTAATATCCCTAATAAAGTCTACATTGAGGAAGAAGAATACAATGAACTAGGATCCCCCCTCATCCCTATTTATAGAGATGAGGGGTAGGCACCGTCTTAAGTTAAATAGGAAACTTCCTATAAACCAACTTAAGGAGGTTAACCTAAAAACTTCCTAATACTAGTCTATTCCTAATCTATATTACAAAGTACACTTAAGTCCCTAAACTATATTTAAGTTTACTACTAATATTCCAACAATTTCCACCTTAGGAGTAACACTTAAACATAACCGATACTCAACACTTTTTACCGGTGTTGGAACCTCGATCTTTTAACCAACTCGTAACCTCGATCTAGCACTCGATTATTGGAGACCACGATTAACCGTAGCTCTGATACCACTTGTTGTACGATAACGACAACAAACCCGAAGTTCGATAACGCGGAACCGCTAGATCGCGAGTTGTATCGAGCACAAGTAGCGAACACGAGAGAATACAAAGAACCGACAAATATATGCACACGGTATACCCTCAACTACCTCTTTATTAATATCCCTAATAAAATCTACATTGAGGAAGAAGAATACAATGAACTAGGATCCCCCCTCATCCCTATTTATAGAGATGAGGGGTAGACACCGTCTTAAGTTAAATAGGAAACTTCCTATAAACCAACTTAAGGAGGTTAACCTAAAAACTTCCTAATACTAGTCTATTCCTAATCTATATTACAAAGTACACTTAAGTCCCTAAACTATATTTAAGTTTACTACTAATATTCCAACAATAGTGAGGCGTTCAACAATAGTGGAATCGATGAGTGGTTGTCGTTACTTCTTATCGATTGTTGATGATTATTCGAGGAGGGTTTGGGTTTATTTTCTTAGACACAAGAGTGAGGCGTTCAGCAAGTTCAAGGAGTGGAAGCAGTTGGTAGAAAACCAGACAGGTAGAAGACTGAAGAAACTTCGAACGGATAATGGTTTGGAGTTTTGTAATCAGGAGTTTAATAACTTGTGCAAGGAGAGCGGGGTAGCAAGACATTTGACGGTTGCTGGAACTCCGCAACAGAATGGTCTAGCTGAACGAATGAACAGGACGCTCTTGGACAAGGTTAGGTGTTTACTGTATCAGTCTGGTTTGCCAGAATCATTCTGGGCTGAAGCAACGGTGACGGCAGCATATCTGATCAATAGGTCTCCATCTAAAGCATTGGAGAAGAAGACACATATGGATTTATGGTCAGGACATCCGGCGAATTACGAGATGTTGAAGATATTTGGTTGCGTTGCTTATTCACACGTGAATCAGGGGAAGCTCAAGCCTAGAGCTATAAAATGCATATTCCTGGGGTATCCTGAAGGTGTGAAGGGATACAGATTATGGAGGTTGGATGATGTTAAACCGAAGATAATCATAAGAAGGGATGTGGTCTTTAATGAGAGCCTTATGTATAAGGATACTCTCAAGGGTGCTAGTGCTGCAGATTCTGGGAAGGAAATTGAGTTTGAGGTGGAACTTCAAGGCAGTCGGGTCGAACCAACTGTGGATCCTCATACTGGGGTAAATCTAGGGAATGAATATGAGGATCAAGTTGAAGATGCAGTAGATGCAATGCCTCAACAACAGAATCTGGACGACTATGTTCTGGTGCGTGATAGAGCTAAGAGAACAACTACTAAACCTGCAAGGTATAGGAATGAAGGTAATGTATCATTGTCTAGATCATCAGGGTCTAGGGAAGAAGATGATATTACGGCTTATGCGTTTGCTATTGCTGAGGAAGAAGATACACATGAACCAATCACATTCCAGGAGGCGATTAATTCATCTGATAAGGATGAGTGGGTTCGTGCTATGAACCAATCATACTTGGGAGCTGGTCGATCAACCACGTGGTCAGAAGCTGGTAAGCTACAAGTGGTTGTATAAGATTAAAGAAGGGATTGGAGGCGTTCAGAAACCAAAGTATAAAGCAAGGCTGGTAGCTCGGGGTTTCACACAACGAGCAGGGATTGACTATAATGAGGTATTCTCACCCGTGGTTCGACATACATCTATTAGGGTGATTCTCTCATTAACTGCTTGTGAAGATTACGAGTTGGAACAACTTGATGTGAAGACGGCGTTTTTGCATGGTAATCTTGAAGAAACCATTTATATGAGGCAGCCGCTTGGTTTTGAAGAAGGAACGGGCAACAAGGTATGTTTGTTGAAGAAATCCCTTTATGGTCTTAAGCAGTCTCCAAGGCAGTGGTACAAACGGTTTGATGTGTATATGGTCAGCAATGGGTTTAGCCGTAGCAACTATGATAGTTGTGTTTACTTCAAGGAGTTTGCACCAGGTATGTACATATATCTACTGCTGTATGTAGATGATATGTTGATTGCTTGTAAAAGCAAGTCTGAGATCGAATATACCAAGGGACTGCTGCGGAAAGAGTTTGATATGAAGGAACTTGGTCCAGCTAGGAAGATACTTGGTATGGAGATTGTCAGGGATAGGGGTAACCGAACCCTGAAGGTGTCTCAGTCGGGATATGTGCGGAAAATTCTGAATAACTACAGAGTGGATAATGGCAAGTCGGTCTCTGTGCCATTGGGAGCACACTTCAAGGTGTCTTTGAAGGATTGTCCGTCGAATGACTGGGATGTGGAAAGAATGAGTAAGGTCCCATATGCGAATGCTGTAGGTAGTTTAATGTACTTGATGGTTTGCACTAGACCGGATATTGCGTATGCTGTTAGCATTGTGAGCAGGTATTTGGCGAATCCGGGTAAAAATCACTGGGAAGCGGTGAAGTGGATTTTGAAGTACTTGAAGGGCACTGCTGATGTAGGTCTAGTGTATGGTAGAGATCAAGGGAAGCACGTAGAGGTTGACGGTTTCGTGGATAGCGATTATGCTAAAGACCCTGACAAGGGTAGGTCGATAACCGGGTACGTGTTTATGGTACATGGCTGTGTTGTGAGTTGGAAAGCAACTCTGCAGCATGTGGTTGCAGTGTCTACTACAGAGGCGGAGTATATGGCGCTTACGGAAGCTGTTAAGGAAAGCATTTGGCTTAAAGGTCTACTAATCGAGCTGGGAATAAACCTAAGGTCAGTGGTTATGAATTGTGATAATCAAGGGGCAATTCATCTCTCAAGAAATGCAATGTTTCATGAGAGGACGAAGCATATCAACGTGAGGTATCACTTCATCAGGGAGATCGTGGAATCTAAAGAGATTGAAGTGGCAAAGATAGGCACGGAAGATAATGCAGCTGACGCTTTTACAAAGGTGGTTCCAGGTCCGAAATTCAAGTATTGTATGGAGGTACTTAGTGTCGGGGTTAACTAGTATTGGTACTAAGGTGGAAATTGTTAGCATTATTACCAATATTAGTTAGAATATAGATTAGGAGATTTACCTTCGATGTAAGCTTGTCCTTATGGTAAGTGTGTAGTCGGCAAAGGTTGGGCCATGGGCGTTCCTGGCCTGCGTAGTCTTTGTAACCGACCCCCTCACCCTATAAAAGGAGGTGAGGGGGTGATGCCAATACACACCGCATCTTCTATTCTTTCTTGTAATCGATCGTGGGTTTTAATAAACAAATCGTTCGATTAACTTTGTGGGTTTCGTTTATGTGTTCATTGTGATTGTAATTCTGCGATCTTCTTTAAGGGATCTAGGGTTCCGCGTTCGATCTTCAGGTTTGTTGGTGGTGTCGATTCCAACAGACAAATTTCAGAAATGCTTTGTCCAATGGGAGTGTAGATGTTATCTTAAGTGAGCTCCCCTACATCGACATCTTTCTTTCCAAGTATGGGTCTGAATACATGAAATTCGGACCTATGAACCAGGAATGTGGAATGGCATTTGTGAGTCTCTTCTTATCACTTATCACATGTCTCATAGAATAACTATTTAGCTATTTCAAGACACATCAGTCAAACAAATGTACATAACAACATATGTTAATATTTCAGGCATTCTCTATTGGATCTCCATTACTACATGATTTTTCCATGGCAGTTATAAATGTGACGGAAAGTAATATAACGATTGAAATGAAGAAGAGTTACCTTGGATTCTCTAGTCCTGATACATCGGAATCTGATCAAACCATTCCACAAATTGATGTTCAAAGTTTTATGGGATTATTCATATTCATGGGTATCGTGATTATAGCTGCTAGCCTCTGGTCGGAAATATCCATTAAGCGAAAGAAAAATAAAGTTGGAGCAGGTCCCGAAAAAAATCTCGAACTCGTCGGAGAAATCCAAAACCCGAACTAATTAGGACGGGTCGGGGTGTGCTTGTCGCAGTACGGGGCGGGTTTGGATCTTAAACGGGGAATTTAATTGGGTTTGGGATGGAGAGTACGGCTCCGCCCAACCCCACCTGAATAATATATTTTGTATATTATAGATTTTATACAATTGAAAATGTATCTTAGTAAAAGCAAAAGATTAACACAATTTCAAAAGCATAACAAAGTCTACTCAACATTGAAAGGGAAATGTAAAAGAAATGATAATGTATTTTTCATTCTATGTAAATTACAATCAATTTTGCCTTTAAATTAGTTCATTTTTGCGAAAGCAGACGTGAAATGGAAGTTTGTACAAATAAACCCTAAAGACCATGCGGCAGTTTGAAAAAGACCGTGAATCATTATTTTTAACAATCTGGTTGTTAGTTGGACAAAAACTATGTGAAATGACTAATATCAATGTTTTAAAACTCGGGTTTTTAGTTGACCCGGTCAAGTCATCAGTTCACCGGGTCATCGGTTCAACCAGTTAAACCGCCGGGTAAAACCGATTTTACTTCAAAAGAAAAAGACGTGACTTAATTATAATTACTAGAGCATTGGACAACCGTACTTTTTATGGAAAAAGTTCCCCATAGACCCCAATTTTATCATAGACCAAATGGGATAATCCTGGCCCTCCATTTTTATATATTTGAGTGGTTGAGATTTTTTATTTTTTTTTAACCGAAACTAAATAAAACAGTTTTCCCTTTCCATTTTTATACTTTCCATTTTTATACTTTCCATTTTTTTACACTCACTCTCCCCCCAACCACACACACACTCTCTCTCTACACACACTCTCCACAACCGCAACCACCCCAACCACCACCGGAACCACCCCAACCACCATCCCAACCACCTCTGTTATAGATCCGATCTATTCGGAAACCTCTAATCGTCTCATTTGTACATATAATGGTAACCCTAACCCTAATTTTTACATCTATATGGATATACGAGATGAGTATGCTGCTGCTAACGCGGCGAAGCTTAAATCATCATCGAACCCGTCTGGAGAAGCTGGTAATGGTCTTTTTTTTAATTTTTATGCTTTTAATTTATGCTTATTATGCTTATCTGGTAGCTTATCTGGGTTTTATGCTTATTACACTTATCTGGTAACTTATATTTGATTTATTAAAGGGAAATGCTTATTTACACTTATTTGTAACTTATTATGCTTATATTTGATTGTTTTATTTTGAATATGACGAATCATGTATGTTTCATGGTGAAACATACATGATTCTGCATGATTTAGTGTTCATTTGACCTAACTGATATGTTTTGATTGATTGAGAGTTGATTTCTTGGAATCACTAGAAACTTATTTTGAATCTGACGAATCATGTATGTTTCATGGTGAAACGTACATGATTCTGCATGGTTTAGTGTTCATTTGACCTAACTGATATGTTTTGATTGATTGAGAGTTGATTTCTTGGCTTTTGATTCAGTTAGACTTGTTAATATTTTGCCTTGCATTTGTTTAACTGTCATAGTGAATCATATATGTTTCATCATGAAACATATATGATTCATAATGAATCATATATGTTTCATGGTGAAACATATATGATTCACTATGAATCATATATGTTTCATGGTAAAACATACATGAAAGGGAAATAGCTTTAGCTTTTGTATTCTGCAAGTGTATTCTGCAAGTGTATTCTGCAAGTGTTTTATTCATGGTGAAACATACATGATTCTGCATGATTTAGTGTTCATTTTGACCTAACTGATATGTTTTGATTGATTCTATGAAGAGTGTTCATTTGACCTAACTGATTCTGCGAAGAGTGTTCATTCGACCTAACTGATATGGTAGCCATTTGTATTCTGCAAGTGTATTCTGCAAGTGTTTTATTCATGGTGAAACATACATGATTCTGCATGATTTAGTGTTCATTTTGACCTAACTGATATGTTTTGATTGATTGAGAGTTGATTTCTTGGCTTTCGATTCAGTTAGACTTGTTAATATTTGGCCTTTGCATTGCTTAACTTTCATAGTGAATTATATATGTTTTACCATGAAACATATATGATTCATGATGAATCATATATGTTTCATGGTGAAACATATATGATTCACTATGAATCATATATGTTTCATGGTAAAACATACATGAAAGGGAAATAGCTTTAGCTTTTGTTTTTTAAGATTATGATGGTAGCCATTTGTATTCTGCAAGTGTTTTATTCTGAATCCTTACGAATCATGTATCTTTTGCAGTTACTACAACTAAAGTCGGTATAAAAAGTACGCCTCCTAAACCTGAAGCTCCTACAACCTTACGTCCTAAATTTAGAGCTGGTAAAACAATCGTACTTCCTAAATCTGTAGCTCCTAGCACAGATAATCCTGAACCGCCTCTTAAACCTAAAGCTGTCAAAACATCCCCGCCCCCTAAAACCACTATGCGAACTAGGCAAGCTGATCCTGAACCACCTCTACCTCCTCCTTTAAACACTGACAAACCCCCATATGCTCAAAAACTTAATATTGTATTTTCTCGAAAAGGTAAAGACGATAAGAAGGGTAGTCAACCTGATGTAGAGGCTAAAGAGAATAAGAAGGGTAGTAAACCTGATGTAGAGGCTAAAGAGGATAAGAAGGGTAGTGAGCCTGATGTAGAGGCTAAAGAGGATAAGAATAGTAGTGAGGCGGGTGGTGATGATGGGAGTGGGGAATCTGATGAGCCTGGGAGTGATGAGCCTGGGAGTGAGGAGACTACTGAAACATATGTGAGTGAGAGTGAAGAAACTGATTATATGGTAGTTGCAAAGAGTGGGAATAAGGAGTCGTCCTCAAGTGATAGTGATTATGTTGCGAAGAGTGAGAGTGAAGAAACTGATGAGATGGTTAACACAGATGAAGAAGAATTGGAAGTTGCAAAGGCGAGTCAGAAAGTGCCTAGTAAACGTGTTGGGAATGTAGCTGCCAAAGAGGGTGTTGTGAAAAAAGCAAAGGTTGAGAAAAAAGAGGGCGTTGTGAAAAAAGAAAAGGTTGAGAAAAAAGAGGGCGTTGTGAAAAAAGCAAAGGTTGAGAAAAAAGAGGGCGTTGTGAAAAAAGATGTGGATGTGAAAAAAGAGGGTGCTGTGAAAAAACAGGTTGATAGGAAACCCAAGGTGGATATGAAACGGGAGTCAGAATCTACCATGGTTGTTTATGAATCACCATCTAAGAAGCATAGGGTGAAAAAGAAGAAACCTCTTACTGAGGAACAGGCTAAGAAAGTTGCGTACTTGAATGAGTTTCCGCCTCTTTATTCTAGAACTGTACCAAAGTCACTTTTGGATGTCATAAAAGATGCTTCTCTTGTTGACATGGAACAGCTTTTGAATGAGATTGGTTTTTCTAACTGGTGGGGTCTTAAGGTTGATCAGTTACCAAATCGTTTAGCGAGGGTTGCTGTGAAAGCTTTTAATAAGTCGACTTATGAATTTAAGCTTGCTACAGGCAGCTTTCTAGTCACGCCCGAGAAAATCCATGAAATCCTAGGACTTCCTATTGGTGGAATTTCCTTGTTTGATTCGCCCGAGAGACCTTCAAACGACATTGTTGTTAAGTCATGGCTACAACAGTTTGCGCCAAAGGCTCAGAAAAAAATCACGGCTAAGGACATCAGTGACAAGTTGATGCAGGCGACGAAAGTTGATTTTATGTTTAAACTCAACTTCCTGACACTTTTCTCAACTGTGATGGGTGACGCGGACTTCATGAAAGCAACACCAAGGCTTAATGTGGTTAACCACATTTATGAAGATACGGATATTTCTAAGGTGGATTGGTGCCGTTTCGTTCACTCTTGTTGTCTTCAAGAAGGTGTATTACCTAACACTCTTGACGGCTTTTACACAGGTCCCTTGTATTTTCTAATTGTAAGTCCCCTATCTTTTTTATTAACTTTTATTTGTTTTACATTTTTAACTAATTTTAACATTTTGAAACACTAAATATATATGTTTTTTCTCTATTGTGTGCAGCTCCTTTATCTTGATTCAACGAAGTATGACCGATATACAGCTGTTCGTTCAAGACCAACCATCAGGGACTGGAGTTCTGCTGACATGCATAAGCGGCAAGAACTTGATCTTCAAGATCAAGTATTTGGTAAATTGGAGCTTCATGGAGCATGGAGTCCGGATGAGGCACGGCAAACTGAGGGTTTCTTTGGTGCCACTGATCTTAAAAAGAAGTTGAAAGCTTCAGGTGTACCACCTAAGGAGAAAAAGGTATGAATCAACATTTTTAAATGTTTATAATATTGCGTATAATTCACCATTGATTATATTTTGAATCTAACTTTCAGTGTATTTTATATTTATTTGTAGAGTATATGCAAAGTTCATACGATTCACCATGAATCATATATGTTTCATGTTTCACCATGAATCATATATGTTTCATGGTGAAACATATATGTTTCATGGTGAAACATATATGTTTCATGGTGAAACATATATGTTTCACCATGAATCATATATGTTTCACCATGAAACATATATGATTCATGGTGAAACATATATGTTTCACCATGAAACATATATGCAAAGTTCATCATGAATCATATTTGATTCTAACTTTCAGTGTATTTTACATTTATTTGTAGAGTATATGCAAAGTTATTGAAGATAAGCTGTCAAGAGTATCAAAGGAGAAGTCTGAGATAGAAGCTCTCTTGAAAAGGGCTAGCAACGACTTCCCAAATGATGAACAAGTTGATGCTTTGTACCACAGATATATTGGATTGTTTAAAGATACTATGTGGTTGCAAGATAAGTCACCCCATATTGACGATTTTGACGATCAAAAGAGAGATGATGATAAGAAAGACGATGAGAAGAGAGACAAGCCGGCTGATGACACGGCTGAGAAGAGAGACGAGCCGGCTGGTGATCCGGCTGAGAAGAGAGATGATGCGGAGAATATTGCTGATGCTAAAAAAGGAGACAGAGGCAAGGAGACGTCTCATGCTGAGGATGTTGTTGTTGAGAAGGAGGGGTGTGTTGATGATTTAAATGTGGAAACTTATACTCAGTGGATTAATGCGAACATATGGTGGTATGGACCATATGTGGTTGATGTGACTGTCGAATCTTTTGGCCATGAGGTAATTTCTTAACCTTTTATTTTTTATTTTTTATTTTTTATTTTTTTAATTATTTATTCATATTTTTTACTTTATGTTATTATGAATTGTTTAATTAAAAAAAAGGTTCAATGTTTCAGGAGGAGTATTGGGCTTGGCCTACGGATCTTCCTGGTGTTGCTGTGACTGCTCCACCGCTGCCTGGTGCTGAGCCTGCTGGGACTGCTCCACCGCTGCCTGGTGCTGAGCCTGCTGGGACTGCTCCACCGCTGCCTGGTGCTGAGCCTGCTGGGACTCCTACACAACAGACTCCTCCAGAACAGACTCCTCTAATGGGTATTAAGAAATTGGTCCAACCGAATTCTCCGATAACTTCTGTTTATCAGTATAAGAGAATTAATGTTGAGTCATTGATTAACAGAGTTGAGTTTATCATGGGAAACAACTTATTTTCTATGCAAGGCGAAAAATAGTAAGCTCTCTTTGTCATGTCTTTTTAGAATTTTTTTGTTAACTGTGTATGAAAAAATACATGATCCATGATGAAACATACATGATGCATGATGAATCATGTATGTTTCATCATGGATCATGTATGTTTCATCCATAACTTTTTGTGTAAATTATTGGATAACACCATTTATTTTCTTATTTTTGTAGTGAAATTGTATTTCAAACTGTATCTGGATATCCTCTATCAGCCGTACGTGTCAATTTGGAAACTTTGGCACCAATGTTATGGATAGATGCTAGTGTCATAGACTGTTTTGTCGCTATTCTTAATGTTGAGCATGATACCAAACTTCCAGAGACGAAATATCACTATTTTTCTACTGGTTGTATTGTAAGTTATCATTTGACTATTCTTCGAGTGGTTCTATTAGTTTCATGTTTTCTCTTATGACTTTTTTTTTCTTATACAGACATCATATATGATTAGCAGAGTTCTTGGTGAGGAACCATCATACAAACTGTTTAAGGCAGCAATATTGGCTCAGTTTAAAGGTGATGAAGCTTCCGCGTCTCTCTCACGCGTTGAGTTGGCTTTTTTCCTATATGCGCTTCAAATCATTTTTATGTGGTTGTTTTCAACCTCAAAATGCCAACTACAATGTTGATTCTTGATAATGCTTCTGGATTTACCTATTCAGCAAAATACAAGGGAGCTTGCGATATTTTGGTAAGTTTATTATGGGGGATTATATATAATTAAGGATTATATATAATTACGGATTATGATGGTGAAACATATATGTTTCACCATGAAACATATATGTTTCACCATGAAACATATATGTTTCATGGTGAATCATATATGTTCATGGTGAAACATATATGTTTCACCATGAATCATATATGTTTCATGGTGAAACATATATGTTTCATGGTGAAACATATATGTTTCATGGTGAAACATATATGTTTCATTATGAAACATATATGTTTCATTATGAAACATATATGTTTCATGGTGAAACATATATGTTTCACCATGAATCATATATGTTTCATTATGAAACATATATGATTCATCATGAATCATATATGTTTCATTATTAAACATATATGAAACATATATGTTACACATGCATATTTTTTTTAATATGTTTTTGTGTTTTTCTCTTTCTCGTTTTATAAAAAAAGTTCTTTGCAAGGTATTTGGAGGAGCATAATCATCCAAGTCACTCCAAAGTTTCAAAAATGAAAGCCTATGTTCCAAAGTTGAGATGGAGTACTAAAGACAATCATGAAGACTGCGGTGTATTTGCTATGATCCATATGAAGAACTACACCGGTGACAATAAGTGGAGCTGGGATGTTGGTCTTTGCGAAGAATCTTCTATGCAAAGAACTTTGTTGATGCGTATGAGGTTCAAGATAGCTACAAAGATTCTTCTTCATAATTTCAACAAGGAAAGAGCCAAAATGTTCAAGCTTGCCTATGATTTTGAGACAAAGGTTGACAAGGAAGAAAGAATCGCAATCATTGTTCATGCGCTAAACCATAGACATGAGCGTGATCCAGAGAAGGCTAATGATATGGCTGAGAAGGCTGATGATATGGCTGACAAAGGAGAGGGTGATATGGCTAAGAAAATTGAAGGGAAATGAAGAATGACTTTTATTCTATGATTGTGAATGGTAGAAGGATAGGAAAAAACACTAATATGGGTCTCTTTTGGTAGATCTAGCTGTTGTCCCCTGATGTATCTAATTGTTAGTAATCATTGTATTTTGAACATAGTCTAAACAATGTAGTCTGTACAAGGTAGTTTGAATTACATGTTTGTATTTTATATGTGTTCAAATCTTTGATAATTACAAGGTTTATCTGTGTACAAAGATTGATAGATGTGCCTTGATGAATCTTATATGGTTGATGATAAATCATACATGTTTTATCATGAATCATACATGATTCATGAAAACACATGTATGAATAATCACACTTGCTTTTGAAATTTTTAGATTTAGAGTTCTTTTTAACAATTATAATGTATCACTCTTGAATGAATCCATCATGATTCATTATGAATCATATATGTTTCATCATAAAACATATATGTTTCATGATAAATCATATATGTTTCATCATGAAACATATATGATTCATGATGAATCATATATGTTTCATAATGAAACATATATGATTCATGGTGAAACATATATGTTTCACCGTGAAACATATATGATTCATGGTGGAAACATATACGTTTCATCCCTTTCATCCCTTATATGTTTCACCATGAATCATATATGTTTCATGGTGAAACACATATGTTTCACCATGAAACATATATGATTCATGGTGAAACATATACGTTTCATCCGTTTCATCCCCAAACACTTCCAAACACTTTAAATTAAAATGATAACGCAGAAATAAACATATATGATTCATCCCCAAACACTTCAAATTGAAATGATAATGCAGAAATAATCAAGTATTAATTGAACTAAATATCAAAACAAAGTTGATTCAAAGTATAAAACTAAGTGTAAAACAAAGTGTTAATTGAAAACATATTGATAGTAAATATGACTTGAAAAAACATAGAATGATCAACAAGCTGTGTTTGATGTTTGTTCTGTAGAAGCAACATTTCCAGCTTCTGTAGCAGCAACGTTTCCAGCTTCTGTAGCAGCAACGTTTCTAGCTTCTGCTTGAGCAGCTTTCATAAGCGCCAACTTTGCAATATACTTTGGATTTAATGGACATGTGTTCTTGGTATGTTCATTTGTCACTTGTTTGCAACATAAACATTTCCTAGCCTGCTTTTTCTTAGCTTTTATAGCCATTTCTCTTGCACTTTTTATACGTGCTCCTTTAGGTGCTGCTTTACGTTCTCCTTTAAGACCGGCTTTGTTTCGAGCCCCTTCTGGATTTCCTATGATCGGTTTATCAGCAGCCGGCTTTCCAATTGCATATAAATCTAGGATTACATCACTCGTTTTCTGGGAAGGTGGCTTAGGAACTTGAACTTGTATTTCCTTCTTATTTTTTTCCAACGTTTGCAAAAGTTCTGCCAACTTTGCTTCATCTTTACTCAACCAAAACAAGCATTCATCGACCACGTTGTTGGCGTTGTTAGTTAACCTTTCAATGGTTTCGTTCTTTTCTCCGTATCTGTTTGTCTTTCTTCTCAATCCAAGTGGTATTAAATCCCTTCTCCAACGCCTTAGAATGTATTTTTCTGGAATCTTTCCAACATCACGGTTCTTCAAAACACAAAATACGTGTCGGCACAAAAAACCATATCGAGTGAAATGTCTACAAGTACAACTAACTGAACCGTCTTCTGGATGACGCAGAACCTGATTATGAAACATTAAAAACAAAACTAATACTTGGGCATTTACCAAAACAATTAGGAAACATGTATGATTCATCATGAAACATGTATGTTTCATCAGGAAACATGTATGATTCATCAGGAAACATGTATGATTCATCATGAAACATATATGATTCATGATGAATCATACATCATTTTGGTAACAGTAACAACAATTAATGATTCATTAACCATGAAACATATATGATTGATAATGAATCATGTATGTTTCTTCATGAATCATATATGTTTCAGGATGAATCATACATGTTTCATGATGATTCATATATGTTTCATCAAGAAACATGTATGATTCAACATGAATCATATATGTTTCATGGTGAATAAATCCTATAGTATTTTGGAAACAGCAACAACATTTAATTGATTTCACTCACTAACCTTGTAGGTAGCAACCTTGTCTTCTTCTTGTATAGCCATCTCTTTGCCTTCCTCGGTATAAATTGTCCGGTACTCCCCTGCCCTCGTGTCTTTAACATGAGCCGTCTCAACTCCCTCTTCCGTTCTAAGCTCTACTATTTGACAAGCCCAAATCGATTCCGTTATTTCCTTTTGAACAAGCAGAAACATTGTCCTAGTATATATCTTAGCCGCATGTGTTTCCATCTCTAACCTTGTATAAGGTTTTGAAGCTGCTTCAAATGTTTTGAAGTCTAAAAACTCTTGCCTATGTCTTTGCCTTTCCATGGCAGCTTCATAGCACATCATGAAATTGAGTAATGTTGACCCATGATTCGTGAAACATTTGAAAAATGCATTTTCACTCTCGGATCTCGAAGTGGTTCTCATTAAGCCAAACAAAGGAGAGGTAATAAAGTATGCCGGTAACCACATTTCTCGAAGGGTAAACATCTTCTTCATCCACTTGTGGTCTTGCAATTTGAAGTCTTCGATTAATTTATTCCATCTTTCTTCAAAGTCCTTAGGCTCTATGAACATATTCCACACAAGTTTGTTGAAACGTTCTTTGAAATTTGTCTCTTCATATGTTTCTTTGCATATCTGTAAAAATAATCAAACGAGAATGATTAGATACATGGTTCATCATGAATCATACATGATTCATCATGAATCATATATGTTCCATCATGAATCATATATGTTTCATCATGAATCATATATGTTTCATCATGAATCATGTATGTTTCATCATGAAACATATATGATTCATGATAAAACATACAAAATTCTACAAGAAAAATACAGACTTATGGTAAATGAAATTCACCTTTGATGGAACTTTTTGCATGATGTGCCACATGCATAATCTATGTTTAGACTGCGTAAACACTGCTTCAATTGCTCGCTTCATTGCCCTATCTTGATCTGTTACAACCATATCGGGTTGCTTTGCGTGAGCAGTCAAGAATGAAGTTAATAGCCATATATAAGCTTCTGTGTCTTCACATAACAACAATCCTGCGCCGACTGTCACCAACTTTCTGTGATTATCTATGGCGGTGAATGGAACAAAAACCATGTCGTACCTGCAAATTAAGTAAATCATAATCAGATGAGAATGATTAGATACATGGTTCATTAGATACATGTTTCATGATGAATCATATATGTTTCAGAATGAAACATATATGATTCATGATGAAACATATATGATTCATCATGAAACATATATGATTCATCATGAAACATGTATGTTTCATGATGAAACATACATGATCCATAATGAATCATATATGTTTCATCTTGAAACATATATGTTTCATAGTAAACCATATAGAATTCTACAAGAAAATGTTTTTATTCAACAACTTACTTATTCGTTCTGAATGTTGCGTCAAATGATATTACATCACCAAACTCATTGTAGTTGCATTTATCAACTTCATCTGCCCAAAAAAGTGCAACTAACACGCCGTCTTCAACCTTATACTGAAATGTAAAGTCTGGCGCAAACAACTTCCTATTTTCCATCTTCTCTATCAACATATGTGCATCACTTTCTCCTATAACCTCATTAACGTCTATGATATGATTCTTAAAATCGTCAGTCGTGCCATGAACATACTGAGAACCCCCTTTCATCGTAGAATACAAGTGGTGTGCCTTTGTTCAACCAAGTTTCATTGTTGAAGCTTTTATAACAAACATTTTTTCCGTGTGAGTCATCTTTCGTTGTTTCTTTGTAAGATGCTCAAATTCTTTCGGAATCATTCGGTGGTTGTGTCTCAGATCGAATGTAACTACTTCATACTTTCTGGTACGATCATCCAAAGCAATCTTAATTCTCGCACGGCAACCCGTTAGTCTATGCCTTGTATTTCTAACTTGCTTATCATTGTGTTGAGGATCCAATGTGTTAATATTTATCTCTATTGGATTCTCTTCTCGATTACACATGACATACTTTGATTTCACCAAACCACTTTTTGTTTTCTTTTGGCATGTCATCTTAGCTTCAAACCCTGCCTTTTCAGCGTAAGTGTTATAGAAATCGACACCTTGCTCTATTGTATCAAAAGTTTGCCGCACAAAAGGTAGGTACTGCGTTTCGACATATGGTTCGCAGTATATCGTTCCTCCAGGGGTCTCGCCTTCTGGGAACAAAGTTGGAGTGCTCCTTGTAACTGTTAAACAATAACATTTAGGTTTTGTTTTAGTAAATTATTTTTACAGTAAATCATGTATGTTTCATGTTGAATCATACATGTTTCATCATGAAACATATATGATTCATGATGAAACATACATGATTCATCCAACTTGTTTTTGAAGTTTTTACCAATTACAGTTTTTTAAAGAATAACTATTTTAACAGAATCATAGAATCATATATGATTCATTTTGGATCAATTGTTTGTATATTTGAATGAAACATATATGTTTCATGATGAATCATATATGTTTCATAATGAAACATATATGTTTCATGATGAAACATACATGATTCATTCAATATACAAATAATTGATTCAAAATGAAACATATATGATTCATTTTGGATCAATTGTTAGTATATGGAATGAAACATATATGTTTCATTATGAATCATATATTTCATTACGAAACATATATGTTTCATGATGAAACATATATGATTCAACATGAAACATACATGATTCACTGTAAAAATAAACCTTAATTATATATGTTTGTATGTTGAATGAAACATATATGATTCATCATGAATCACTTGTTTTCTATATTGAATGAATCATATATGATTTACCTGGAGTTTGAATGATATTGGCTTCAACATTTAACTCTTCAGTTTGATTTTGAGTCATAGGGTTTTCATCTTCTTCGTATTGAACTATACTTAAATCTGCATCAATCGCATCGTCATCAGCCATATTTGTGGTAGTTGTGATTAGGGAAGGTAGTTGTTGAGGTTAAGGTCGCCGGAAAAAATGGAATGGAGGTTGTTGTGGTTGTTAAGGTCGCCGGAAAAATTAAGCTTTATAGATTTGTGATAAAGGAGATCTGTGATTAGGGAGTTGTGGTGGTTGAGGTCGCCGGAAAAAACGGTTATAGAGGTTGTTGTGGTGGTTAAGGTCGCCGGAAAAAACAGTTAAGAAGGAGGTGGTGGTCGCCGGTTGAGCTCAGGAGGTGGTGGTCGCGTAACTGAAAAAAAGGAAGAAAAGTTGAGAGCTGTGTGTTTTTTTTAAGAAAAAATTGAATTTTTAATTTCTAAAATTCTATTTATATTTTTATTTAGTAAAAAGGGGTGTAATCTTGATCATTGAATGCAAAATAAATGGATGGCCCAGATTGTCTCATTTGGTCTATAGTATATATTGTGTCTAGGGGGATCTCAACTCTACTTTTTATTGTGTATTCATTTTCACACTAAAAAAGTATCACATCGTCTCATTCTCAATGCTTCTTGGTTCACAGCCTCTACTTATCCTTTGAGTTTTCTATCATCACTGTCATTCCCAAAACAACAATGGTATATTCCAAGTTTAACTAGCAGCTATTAATAAAGTTCTCACCAAACAAAACCCTTTTTTTCATCTAGCATCATTTCTTTATCTTCGTTTAATAAACAAGAATAAAAAAACAAAGATTCAACCAGAACCACCACTCATTCATCCCCACAAAGGCGGGTCATCATCAGGCCGATGTTCAATTGATTTCAACTACACATCGATCGATCTCAACTACACATCGATCTTGTTCAAGTACATAATCAGATCTAGATGATTTTACTTTTTTTCTTTTGATATTTGTTGAACCGGCCGGATTCCGGTCAGCGGTTCGAACTGGGTCGATTGAAAACCGGCGGTTTAATCCGGTTCGAGTCTTGGTAAAAACCCGGCTCACAACGGACCGGGTATCAATCCGGTATCCGGTTAAACCGGTTGAACCGGGCGGGTTGAACCGGGGAGGTTGAACCGGGTTATAAAAGATTGACTAATATGCCATCGTGTTGTGTAAAATAAACTTTAGGGACAAAATTTGGAAGTCACTCTCAAACTTTGTTTTTAATATCAATCCTCACCATCGGCGCCACTACTATCACCGCCACCTGCCACCATCACTGCCACCATCGCCACTACCATCACTATCACCACAAGTAACAACGTTTTAATTCGAGAGCTAAGAAGTATATGTGTTTTTACATTGCTTATTGCATATTAATGACAAAATGGATAATAATCGTGCATAATGAGAATAAGTACTTACTCTACAATAATGTTTTATAACCCGGTTCAACCCAGCCGGTTCGATCGGTTGAACCGGAGTGACAGCCGGTTCGTTGTGAGCTGGCTTTTTACTAAAACTCAGACCGTATTAAACCACTCGGTTTTCTCGACCTGGGTTGAACCGCCGGACCAAAACCCGTCCGGTTCAACACTTACCAAAGAAAAAAGAAACCACTGAAACGGAAACCATCCGGGTCAACTTCATGACAGGGAATGATAGAAATTGATATTACCAGTAGAGGATAGAGGATGTAGTTATACATGTTCATTGTGCAATCGTTGTAATCTTGTCACAGTTACATGTTTTTTGTAGTCTTGTTATAGATCAGCAGGTGGTTTCAATTTTTTGTAAGTTGGCTTACCGCTTCAGTAACAGGATATAGTGTGGTAGTGATTAGAAATGGCAATGAGTGTGTCGTTGAAGAGTAGTACTACTGTGTGTATAATTTCATATTATAATACTACTCTAGTAATCTAGCTATGTGTACGATGATAGAAATAGGAAAATACTCAAAAGTTTGACATTTGCCACCTTTACAGATGGCCTACTTACGTCACCTTTAATGACCTATTAACACTTATAACTGTTTTACGAAGTGGTAGGCTTATTTTATTATTTTCCTGGCATTTTGGCGGGAAAAATTTCTACCCACGTGTCTATGTCTAGCGGGAAACGATCTTGGGTACGTGTCATTTAACTCATAAACGTACATTAACTCAGGACACGTGTTTTCAACCTAACATTTATGGAACACAAAAAAAAAACAAATACGACCTGTGTGACTTCTTTCTTGTTAGAGACTGTATGAAAACTCATCGGAAAATAAAAAAATAACCTGCGAAAACCGAAGATCGAAGATACCATTCAAGAAAGCCATAACTCTCATTTTGTAAGTTTTTTTATCCAATTATTTTATAATCTTCTTTGCTGGAAAAATTAGGGGTTCTAATTCTATGAATCAATTATCCTTCCGGCTATGATTAAAGGGTCTTAAGCCGAGAATGTCGATGTAGCCTCAATGTGAAGTGACTGTAGAATGAATAACTGGTAAAGTCCCTAGAGTGGTATATTCTTTATTTGATGAACAACAAGTGTTTGATAAAATGGCTAAATAAAAAAAATAGTTTCAGATGTTGAATTAATGGTGAATGCGAAAATAAAGTTTACCGGATTATGTTTTAGCATGACCGTGCTCACATTGTTCTTATCGGTTTTGAAAATTATTTTGTTATTTTTGTGTGTTTGTTTGGAAATTTAATATCGGCTTTATTCTTTTGTAACAAGAAATATGGAAGATATAGAGCTGGAACGTGGCTGCCGATGGAAAAACAATGGCAAAAGGAGTTGTGTTTGGCCAGTGGGTATGGTTTTCTAGATTGGTCAAAATTTTTATTTTGTTATTGAATAGAAGTGGTCGACAATTAATAATATAAAGGCTGTTTTTTTACTTTTATTTATACAGTAGTTGTTTTTGGCATTTTCAATTTGAGCTTTTATTAATTTGATTCCACTTTGTGAAATAAACAACTAATAGTTGGTATTGTTGCAGACATTAATGTGGACATGAAGCAGAATGATAGTTGTGCAACATTGGGTAGAGCTGTAGTAACGGTTGCATCATAATTTATAGTTGTTCATGCTGCTGTTAATGGCTTAGAATGGAAGAGATTGGTGAGTTACTTTTGTAATTAGTTTGTAGCTTTTCTTTTTATAAAAAAATTATTCATTCTGGTATCAGGAAAAGTTTATTGATTCTGAGAAAAAGATTATTAATTCTGGTATCAGGAAAAGTTTATTGATTTTGATATGAGAAAAAGTTTATTAATTCTGGTATCAGGAAAAGTTTATTGATTCTGATATGAGAAAAAGTTTATTAATCCTGATATGAGGAAATTTTATTAGTTCTGAATGAATGAACTGTGTTAACAAAGCTAGATAAAATTTGTGTACCGACCTTTGTATTTGTTGTAATCAAGAATCTTTGCCACTACAAAATTGTGTAACTAAGCTAGACCCCTTTTGTTTTCAGGATTATTTTCTAAGTTTATTCCACCGGTCCCATAACTATTATATATATTCTACCGTGCGTTTATCTTATAGTTTATTATTCCATCAGTTTTTTACTTAATGGAAATTATGTAATGGTGGTTTTGGTCAGATTTACGTTGACACGAAGGTGATTGTCGTGAAAGTTCGTATGAACCATTTGAGTAGTTCAAAAGAAAATGGGCATCATTTGGAAGGAAAAGTGCTTCGCGGGTCACTAATGGACATTTACTACAAAAGTACCATGAGGGGGTCAGACTCGAGTATCCAAAATGGTGAGTATTTCATAACCTATATTTTGCACGTCTCACGTGTTTATGTTTTAGAGATTCTTTTTCTCATTGTTTGATTAAGTTAAGCAGGCTCATCGAAACTGAATTATTTTACGTATGGTTGCAGGAATTTATGAAGGCGGCAGTGGCGTATTAAAGGACGCTTGGCGGCAAAAAAAGGTGCAAATATATTTTTACAAATGGTTTCCGTACTTATAAATATAGTATAGGCTCTGGAATGGTTGCAATAGAAAAAAATGATTGAGTCAAATTTGTAACAATAAAAGGCGGCGGGTCAAATTTTCTAAAAATATATATTGTTTAAACACAATGCGTTACTTTTAGAACCTTTCGTATTATATAATGTTGGCACTAGGTATCTCCAAACACACATCAAATTACTTATAGCAGCAACTATACTCAAAACCAAAAATGACATGTTTACCAATGGATCATCTCTAATTTCAAAGGTTGTAGAGATAATATCAGGTTCCATGTGCGTATCATATAGACATGGGTTTAAGTGTGTAAACGAGGGCTGAAATGAGTGTGTTTGGGTGATTATAGGGGTGAGTTAGGTGCTGATATGGGGGCTAACATGAGTGGATTTTGGTGCTTAAATGAGGGTTGAAATGAGCTGATATTTCAATTTTCATGGAATGCAAAAGATTTGTGTGCTTAGATATTACATTACATTATATCTAAAATGGTTGAATGCATTGAAAATGACTTTAATGCATGCAATTTCTGAAAGTAATTTTGTGCATTGTAGATTGGCTAATACTATTTTTTAAATGCTTATATTAGCTAATACAGTACTATTCTTTTTCTTCAAATTTTTTGCATACAACCAACTTGGATCAAAGATGCACATAAGAGGGCAGCATCGACAACCAACATTAACAGATGGACCTTTATGCAAACGAAGCTTTCCCCGCAGCGAAGCGCGGGTGTGCCCATCTTGTTTAATACTATAGTAATGCTTATTTTTGATAAATTAATTTAATATAGAAGTATTACATAAGCTTTTATCCTCGGAAACATAATTTAGTGTATTATTTTAATAAACTGGTTTGACTCGGCGGTTCAACCGATTGAACCGGTAACCCGATGAACCCGTGACTTGACCCGGTTAATTAAAGACCCGGGTTTTAAAACATTGCTCTACAGTCAAGTCCAAATATTCCGCATAAAACGCTTGAGCTAACAGTTAGCAAAAATTTTGTTTTTGAAAATTTCATTGAGGGAGAATCACAACTATCTTCAAGGAAACTAATTATTCAAATGTTTTAGTTAATAAGGGCATCTCCAATGCTCCATGTCGCCATACGTATAATAGATAATAAATCAATCTAAAATAAGTCAATCCATTGTAGGGATGCCAAATGGCAAGTTGGTGCAAATGGAGTTCAATTCTGTACTGCGGTCAATAACTTTGAAAGTGGACCCTTCACAGCCAAATTAACTTAAATGAGTTAAAATCTATCATAGAATTACCAATAATATTCATGAAGTGTCACTCAATACATTTTTTTCATGTTTAATGGGTTGTGAGTGTTTTATATAAAAATGAAAGTGATGATGTGTCAATGATGTGGCATTGTATTAAATTAATATAGGTTTAATGCATTGGAGATGCCATAAGACCCATTAGTCCGGCCCACTTGTTTAGGCCATTTGTATTTAGGGTTTCTTTATTTTAATCTATATGTAATATCTTAGTATTGTGCACTGTTTCATTAAATCTGATAATTATATTTTAGTATTCCCTCTTTAATTTCTAAATAGTATCAAGAGGTATGAAGAAAAACTTTGTTGAACCTTTGAATTTGGATCTATAAAAGAAAAGTTTCTTTATATTGTTGACGGATGACTAAAAAAACAGAATAAAGGTTTGACTGCTTTTTCAAGTCAGTTTGTTTTATGTGATACTTTAGTTTGTATTGTTTGTGTATTGATCTGAATATGACTTTTTTCGGTGCTGCAACAGTCATAAGTAAGGGACCTTCAGAAGAAAAAATTATTGTTGAATTGTCGTGGTTCAATGTTCTAATTAATTTTGTTCTTGGTATCAGTATTTGTTTTGGAAATTGTTCGGTTTGTTTGTTCAGGTATTACTGTTCGGTGTTGTTTAACGTTTATGGATTTTGTTCGGTTTATTTGTTTGAGAATTATTGTTCGGTGTCGGTGATGCTGATGTTATAATCTTAACTAATCCGATAAGGTCTTGATTAGTTTCATGTGGCATCTCGACATCAACAACGCTTGTAGTAGTTTCGTTGGTTTTGTCTGGTTTCGTATATGGTTTGCTGGATTATATGGTTTGGTGTTCGTGATTGGCGCTGTCATAGTCTTAACTGATCCGACTATGTCTTGAGTAGTTATGTGTAGCATCTCGGTATTAACATGGTTCCGCTTGGTTTTGCATTTGGTTCCACCTGATTTTGCATTTGGTTTCGCTTGTTCACTGGGTTGCTTGTTTGCTCGTTCGTTTGTCTGCCTGCCCGAATGCCAAGATCGAGGCACTCTAGTTGTAATCGTCTTTGCTCAGAATGTCCCTGATCCCTCTCGTTCATCTCCGTATTCATGTGACTCTGCGCTATGCACCTGATTTTGATTGCATCGGAATGAAACTTTGTCTATCACGAAGTCTGCACTCTGGGACACCCCGTTATCGTTTACTTTACGGTTTTAGTTTATGTTTGGCAAACTCTCAGTGTTCGCCGCTGCGACATTGTGAGTTTGGGGGGAATGTTAGTTAATAAAGCCCGTTGGCCCGACCCACTTGTTTAGGCCATTTTCATTTAGGGTTTCTCTATTTTAATCTCTCTATTTAATATCTTTGTATTATATAATGGTTCATTGAAGATAATTATATTTTAGTATTCTCTCTTTGATTTCTACACAGCGATCTTTACCTCAAGGTTGTCCTGAGGTTGACAATTGTATCAAAATTCTACATGTGTTCAATGAACTAACAATTTTAAATGAATTGGAGAATATAAATTGTAAGTCGCAACATTTGATGACATTTTTTTTAAAGTCAAAACTTAGCATCTTTCTTGTAAAAATCACAGCTTAACAAAAGGATTTTCCCATGCGAAATCTGACAGCTTGCCTTAGTAGTTGCTAATTGATCAATGTGATTGTTTGAAATTTCTTAGAACCCCCCCTCAATAATTTTGATATAATAGTGTGACTCGGCTTACAACGATCCCATAAATGGAGCGAAAAGATTGCATTATTGTGTTCTTTGTGATATTGTTTTGTGTTTCTTACACGGTTGATGTCGTGGTCTCATCCAAAGTATCAACCGGAAAACTATTATGGATAAGGCTTATTCCAAAGTTCATTTAACAAAAACTAGGACGACTTTCCATGACACATCCAGCCGCAAGCAGCGATCTGTTCAGGAGCAAGGTGATATTGGGCACGCAGATGTATGTGCAAGTAAGTTGTTACAATAAAGCAGCTAATTTCAATTCATAGAAGAATGTTTCAAGAAAGTGTTAATTTTATCAATGTATGCTTACTTTGTTTCTCTTTCTTGTCTTTTAAGTTCAATATTGACCATGGAAGACAGACAAACTTGCCAACAGTTCATGCCCAACATTAGTTGTTTGGGTACCAAAAAGAGGCTTTACTCAGTTCGTTAAATGAGCGATCAAAATGAACTCGTAGGTGGATTCTCAATAATAGGCCCAAGCCCGTTTGTGGGTTTAGGTCTCTACGGTTATGTACTTATAAATATTGAATGAATGAATGAGAAAAGGGCATGGAGTTTTCAATGCAGTCATACACCAGTTTTACCCTTCTACATGGTATCAGCAGCCATATACCTCAAAACTTTTCTTTTACTCTTGTCTCCCGCTGCCTAATTCTCGATCAAAGACCATACGTTGAAAAAAAAACCTATCTTTCCCGTCATTCTGATTTGCATTACCACAATTCCCATTCATTGTTAATAAAGAAAAACACCCCACGTCATTACCAATTTGCTATACAATATAGTTGGCATATGATTCACGGTTGTTTTATGTATGGATAGGTTGTCATGTTAAACGGGATTCAAAGTAAGCATTTGTTATATTTATGATGGATCGGGTAAGTTAATGTTCGTATAATGAAGATACATCTTTGGAAAATTCTTGAAGTTGATTTTTTTTGTTTCTGATTTTAGTTTGGTTTAGATGTGTCGTTTTTTTTCTTATTAAAAAAAAGTTTTATAGTTTAATTGTTTGTCTGTCGAATCTCAGGTACCAATTCCCAAACACGACTTGTGTTGGTGTCGAATCTAGGGTATCAATTCCCAAAGATGACTTGCGTTGGTGTCGAATCTAGGGTATCAATTCCCAAAGACGACTTGTGTTGGTGTCGAATCTAGGGTATAAGTCCCGAGACGACTTCTTCGAATCTAGGGTATCAAGTCCCGAGACGAATTTTGTTGAATCTAGGGTATAAGTCCCGAGACGACTTTTATTGGTGTCGAATCTAGGGTATCAAGTCCCGAGACGACTATTTTGTTTTTTGGTTGTTTTATTTTCTTCTTCTGTTGTTCCTACTTTTCGTCACAGATTTTCCAAAGATCCACAAAAATCATTCTTAAGATCCGCCTGCTTCTAAAGATCCGCTTCTAAGGTATGTTTTATTATGTTTTGTTTTTTTTCCTTTTTTAGTTTACTTTTCTAGTTCGACATTTCGCGATTTCCCCGCTGGAACTGCGGGGAGTGTCAGACGAATATAGGCCCAAGCCCATTTGTGGGTTTAGGTCTCTAGGTTATGTACTTATAAATATTGAATGAATGAATGAGAAAAGGCATGGAGTTTTCAATGTAGTCATACACCAGTTTTACCCTTCTACAGTTATTACCGTACAATGTTCATCCTATCTTCAAACCTTTCATCAATAATGACGGGAAGATGAAATGGTACTTATGATCAACTACTAAAGAAAATTGAGGGCCAGGTTCGTTTTTAAATTAAGCTTAGAGCGAGAACAAACATAATTATGTTTCAAAGTAAGCTTTTAAGAGCTAATAGGTTATATTGTTTTCTACGAATATCTGTATGATGTAGAAATTCCAGGCTGTTTTCATTAAAATTCAAATGATTCCTTAGTTTTCTTTTCTTGCTCATCTCGAAAATATCTATTTCCTGGTCTTCCTCTTTCATAGTTCCTTCTCAGAAAACAAACCTGCAAGCCTAATATCATTCATTATTTAAAAAAAACGACAATAGCTAATTGGTTACAGTATTTCTTAAGATAACTAGTATAACAATAAAAACCGGCTGATAGCTAGTTGACTTGCTGAAGTTTTGAAAAGCTTATAACCTCAAAGTTTAGTTTATATGGACTGCTCATGGGATAAATTAAATTCTGAAAAGCTTATCAGCTCAAAGTTAAGGCTTATGAGCTAATCAAACTAAGCTTATAGCTTACTGAAGTTAAAAGCTCAGAAGCTCAAATTTCGGTTTTTAGGCTTTTCAAAAGTTCCAAAAGCTCATAAGACAGCCAAATAACCTTGAAATAAACACCCAGTATACTATTGTTTGTTAATAAAATCAATTGGTACATCTTGTTCTATAATACTAGTATATAAATTTTTTTTTTAAAAGAAAATGTAGAGATTGTCCTATTTTACAACGCAGAGATCTGAAATTTCAGAATCATTTTCTTGAAATGGGACCTCTTTGATGAGTAAACTTGTGGACATGGTTTCAAAGGGTTTGATTGTGGACAAGACCCTCACAAAAAACGTGATACCAATTAAACTCACGAGGTGCGCATCGCAACAACCATTATTTAATACTCAATTGTCTCATTAATTAGATTGTTGCAAGTAAACAAGATCCTCACAGAAAACGTGATACACATACACATGCATAATATCAAACAGACTAGTCCAACATTCATAGTAGATAATAAAGTCTATAAATAGGCTAGACGAGTTGTAGCAGTACCTCACACCATCAAAAGCTAACACTTTACTTCCTTAGATAATTTTCATCATGAACAAGATGTATGCAATGCTCCTGTTTCTTGTCTTTATCATGAGTACGAGCACGACTTTGTGTGTTTCTTCAGACAATGATGGTAAGCAGGAGATTACCATGGTTGTGGAAGATCAAACGACTGTGCCGCATGATGCAGGAATAGGGAAAAGCAAGGTACATTACATGCATGTGTTAGATTGTTAAAGTGAAATGCTTGCACAAATACATCTTTAAAACTGAATAATGTTCTCTTCTACCGTCCCTTTGTGCAGGCAAATCCAGTTGTAGCTGAAATACTCATTTTGGAAGATGGAAAGGAATTGATACTTGCTCGGAAATCATCCCCGGGCAAGAACTGCATTAGTCTAGGCCAGCCGTGTGGGGCGCTTGATCATTGCTGTGATCCCTATTATTGCGATGGTTTTTTTGTTGGAAAATGTCAAAAAACATACTGTATTCGTATGGGCCTACCATGCAACCCCTTCAATCCATGTTGTGGCACTTGTGTGGGAAGCCTTTGTGTGGGTTAGGGAGTCTGTTATGCATACATGAGTGTGTCTGTGGTAATAATTCATGCCTCCAAATATATGGTGTGCATTGTATCTACAATAATGTAACATATCATCAGTTGATATGGGTCAAGACATACTCAAGAGTCATGCTTTTATAATTCTCGTTGTGTTTGCGTGTTTAATGAAAATCTCATTGCACTACTACTTCTATTAAATCAGTTGATTTTTATCTAAACAATGACACAATAATGTACGTACTATATACTTAAGAATAAACATTTTTAACCGTAGATGAAACACTTGCCTTCTAAGCATCTGTTTAATTTGGGATTGAAAAGCTATAGATGTTACCTGAGATTATTACCACTTAATGCTTAGAGTATAGCTTTAAGACTTTGCAACTCAAGTATTAGATGATGACTTGGACTTCCCAATGATGACCGTGTGTTTAGGAGGCACCCTATTTACACCCATGGACTCTCTCTTTTTTATTACTAATCAAAATGCTAACAAAGAAGCACTCTTTTAGTAGCAGCACTCTTTCCCAACATCACCAATTTCTCAACGGTTACAGAAGGCCATCCCTCTGCTGTTTGAGCTAACACTTTCTAATTGAGACCGTCTATGATTGACTCTGATTTAGTGCATCTATGCCGCTAAGGTTTTCTCATATCATTCATCCCGGTTTGTGCAGCCTGTGCTGCAGAAATAGCAATCTGTTGTGCTAAAAATTGACTCTGATTCCGTGCATTTATGTCGCTAAGTTTTTTTCTCAGACCAGGCTTGACCACTTCAAACCCTTCAACAGCTTGGTTCATCATGTCCAACCCGCCTTTAAGCTGACATCGCACGCGGTAAGTCGATAAAACTTCACATGGGATTAGATTCCCATTATTTGAAGCATGTGATCAATGGGAATGAGACCAACCCATGTTTGGACCCAATAGAAGTGCTCAAGCTTCTGATTAGCAGGATTAATTTTTAATTCACCCATAACAACCAACAATTTCAGAGCAATACAACTAATCATCATCTGTTCCAGGTTCCTCGATTAATTACATTCTTCCAAGTGAATGTACAATGTAGGCTTACGCATCACTCGAATGCCAACCACCAAGAACGTGCCTCTAGTTTGGTGCTAGGATACAGAACCTCAAGCTTGTGGCCAAACAATACCAACCCTGGATGAACCCAAACATGTATAGGGATGGTATGTTGACTTGGGTCCCATAAATCCACAACATCAGACAACTTTGGCATTACTACACGATCGAGGATGGTTTGAAGGACTGACAGAGGTAGTAGTTTTTCCCATGAATCAAGAAACTGTAATAACGGCTCAGGGTGTTTGGGTTGCCAAGTATTCGTGATTGATATCGTTACAACAGGGAAAAAAACCTCCATTAAAAGCCGAGAGTATATCTAATCGACATGTAGCAGTTCTTTCCACAATAATACAGCACTCAAGTGGTGGTCGTCTTCTAGCTTAACAAGCAAATCCCATCCAAGAAACAGTCTATGAAACAAATACAATGCAAACAAACATGCAATAGTAGATAGGCCGAAAAGCTCATACTCTTGTGGAAACACCTTTTTCAAGTCACCAAATACTTAAGCGTTCAAGCTCATTAGCAATCTCAGACGTACTGTAAAGTTGTTTATCTTGACGGGCAGCGTCTTGTTCATGCTCTTCTTTCTCCTTTCGCAGAGTAACTATTATCCCTCTTTCCATTTTAAAGTCCTGGTGTATTCTTTAATATATCCACCTCACACAAAGAGACAAGTAAACGCACTTATGAATGAGTTCAGCCATAGCCCATTGGGATTGATTCCTCCTCGTGTTTTAGATTCTCTAGACTTGTCAACACTTTAACTTGTTTTCCCCTGATCATATGGTAGACCACATCTAATGCGTGTACTTGGTTCTTCTTCTCCTCTTTTGCACGTTGTGCACAATCTGTATAAAGCTTCCAATTCTAGTTATGGTTCATGTTCTCATTCTGACTTTTGTTTTGTTGAATGACAGAAGGCTGAGACTGATTCAAGACATTAGGCACGTCAACTGACCCCAACTCCGCATTCTTGGGATACACCTTGGGTTCAATCTGGCCCTAAGCCACCCCCTTTATACCCCCATTTTCCTGAACATTGTTTTCTCAACCACGGCGCTTCATCATATGTTGAGTTCCATCTCATGTGATCTTTTTGGGCTACAACCATTATATTTTAGAGACAAGGTTTAAAAGTTTTACTCAAAAGATTTACATATAATGCCGAATATGCCTTCCACTTTTGTGCATCAGCTCAAAGTAGAACTGCCGTGAACAATTCAACAATGCACGCATGACGTGTAAATGTTTATCTTTTGGACCAAAAATATTTTCTTTTTACGTTAACTTTGTTTCTTCTTCTATTTCTTTTCTATCTTTTTCTTTTTGTAGGTGTATGCGTACCCGTTCGCGCAAGAGGAAATCCATTCAAGCCGCCATCATCGAGCCTCGTGTTGTTAACACTATGGATAACCGTCCAATGATCGAGCTCTTGCAATCACACGTTGAAAGCAATGACGATGCGATTGTGGTGCCGGCTATTGACGCCAACAACTTCGAGCTCAAAACCGGTTTTATTCAAACGGTTTCCGCAACACCTTTCTTAGGCCGCACTCATGATGATCCTCACGATCATATCAAGAGGTTTGTTCACCTAACTAATACCGTGAAATACAATGGGGTCTCACAAGAGGCAATTCGTTTGCTCCTCTTTCCTTTCTCTCTCGAGGGACAAGCCCGAGCTTGGCTTGATAAGAAACCACCTCAAAGTATTGTCACATGGGCGAACTTAGAGACCAAATTCATAAATTACTTCTTTCCACTCTCACGTACTACCGCTTTGCGGAATGATATCATTAAATTTGAACAAAAGTACGGTGAGACGTTTAGTGAATCTTGGGATCGTTTTAAGGAACTTTTAAGAAAGTGTCCACAACACGGTTTTACTAAAATGCATCAAATTAATACTTTTTATAATGGATTACGTTTGAATGACCAAGATTCACTATAGAGTGCTTCGGGGGGGTAATATTCATGTGAAATCCATGAACGAGGCTTGGGCAATCATTGAAAACAAAGCCAAAGTGTAAACTAAAAGTGTAAGGGCTACTATGACTAGTACTAACTAGTACTAGTGATAGTGAGACCACTAATCAAATTCAAACACTTACTTCAATAGTGACTAAACTTGCCTTACATGTTCAAAACACCCCTAGTCTTACATGCTCATAATGTGACTTGTGAAACATGTGGTAGAACACACTCTTATGCTAATTGTGATAAGGCTTATGATCAATCTCACGGGGAAGTGTATGCTTACAACAACACTAAGAGGGTTCATTTCAAGTCAAATGTTGATGTTAATCATTTGTCCTATTATTCGACTAATTATTTGGTTCCACCCGGTTTTCAACAAATACCACACCCACCCACCCAAAACAACCAAGGGCCACCACGAGCTAATTTTCATCAAATACAAATATGAGGGGCTACAAATGCTAATCAAGGAAGTTATCAAGTACAAATCGAGGCTATCCAAACCAAGGTTTTAATCCTCAAGGTTTTCTACCATACAACCAATACCCAAACAAAGGTTTTCAACAACAAGGGTTCCATTTACCTAATCCACAAATGGACTTAGTTCTTCAAAATATTTCGGAACAAGATAAGAAATTAAAGGAAATGCAAGAGTCCATGCATAGGAAATTCGTTCAGATGTTTCAAGCCCTTCGTCCCCAAGGTGCTCTTCCTTCAACAACCGAAACCAAACCTAGAGCTAATGTGTGACAATCTGTCAATTTGAGGTCGTTATTTTATTCTCAAATATTATTTATAATCATTATTTTATTGTTAGTTTATTAACTCACTCACTTTTGGAAAGAAATTAGGGTTTACGTCTTAAGTTAGCATCGCCTACGTCTAAACCGGAGAGCTCTACGTTACGTGTTTACGTTTACATACTCCGTTTTTGTGACAGTCCGACATTTTCAGGTAGTAAATTTATCCTCGTGTATTATTTTGAAATTTTATTTTTGTGTTGGTTCATGAACTCACATCCTTACGGGAAAAAATTAGGGTTTATGTGCATAATTTAACGTATTTTACGTTTAAACCGAAAACCCTAGGTTTACGTATTTACGCTTTTGTGCTCCGTTTTTATGAGACAATTTTTATTAGAGTCGTTTTGTGCCGTAGTTTCATATTTTGCAAAAACATTTTTCGTAAATTGACCGGAGGGCACGTAAATCGAGGAAACTAGAATCGAGTAGTACCCGTAAAATATTAGGGATGAGACAAGTATAACACTTTTCCCACCCCTAAGAGGGGTGGATTCACCAAGAGGGAAACCCTCTTTAGTGTCAAGTTTTGGCTAAATGTATGAGACACTTGTCTCATACCTTGGCTAGATACTTATCCTCCAACTTCTCACTCACACCTTCATTCTTGCATGTGTTAACAAGAAAACTTCTCAAACTCTCCTCCTCTCCCTCTTGTAGCCGTCCACCATCACCACCATACCACCATTTTCATAAAAATTTCAACCTAAAACTTAAGCTATATTCAACTTATGATGAAAACCACATAAAAGAAAAATGATTTGAGGTGATTTCAAGTTGTGAAAGAAAGTTTCTATAGAGTTTTGGGGCTGATTTATAAAGAAAAGTATACTCACTTGAAGATCACAAAAAGTTGATTTAAAAGTTTAAAGATTTGGGTACAAAGATCAAGCCTTGTTCATCCAAATCTCATTATTTTCCATCATTTGGTGCGTATAAATATTGTTTCTTTCTATCATCTTCTTATTTTTGTAAATGTACTTGTCTATTTACTTTCAAATGTATATGTATGCTAGTTATGAATGATGATCAAAGTGTTATATTGGGATTTTGTGTCATTAGAATAAGTTAATGAGGCTAAATCTACAAGTAAAAGATGATAAAAACATCACTAGATAAGTAGGCTGTGAAAAACAGTAAGTTTCAACATTTTTAGTTGATTAAATGGATTAGATTATTTGATATAATGATAGATATATGATTTATAAACAAGTGGTTAATTGGCCACACAATGGAATGTTAAAAATGAGCAAGATATTTCCAAAATACTTTTGATGTGCCAATTTGACTGGTCTGTTTTGGACGGATTAAAAGTCACATTTAGGAGCTGTTTGAGAAGGCGCCATAGAAGGATAAATTGTAGAGCATATTATTTATTTTCTACAGCAAAAATTTGGGTTTCTAAGTCATTATAGAACTCAAGATATGTTAAAAATGGTGAACATAAGTTTTTACATCAGATTTCACAATAAGACAATTAATATTAAAAGACAACATGAGGTAAAATGATACATAAATAAATATGTCAACGTGAATAAATGATAATAACTACTATAAAAATATGTTTATATACTATAATAAATAAATATCACATTTTATTAAAATAAAACTCAAATAGTTTCCTAACTACAAACTATATACATGACTTTTACGTCTTTTCGGCTAAAACCGAAAAGATGGCGATTTCGCCAAATAAAACTTAGATGGTCGGACCCATCTAATGTAATGTTTTTAAAGAAAATATACTGATATATAAACAAATTTACAAGCAAAAACCGACAAACCCGAGCTTTGTAACATATGGACCCGTAATGGACCAAATTAGCCTTGTTGGACCACTAGGCCCAACTAGTTTGGTTTAGCACTATTGGACTTGCTTATGGGCTCAACCCACTTGGGCCCAGTAGAGGCCTGGTCCTAAATAGATAAATGGACTAATAAAACATATTGGACTCTTGTTGGGCCTATTGGGACTTAACATATAAATGGGCTAAAATTAGTGTAATTGGACTAAGTTAACTAGATGCTTAACAACTAATAATGTTGTGTAAAGTGATAAAATACCACTTGATCATCATGTTTATGAATTGATTACATATACATAACAACTTTTTATAAATATTATTCGACATAGTCTAAGATCGAATATTATTTGTTTAGGTATCCCATGATCGCGACGCGCGCCGTACACTTAGTTACCGATAACCCGTCTTCCAAACCAACGTGAGTTCATAGCCTCGCACTCTTTTAAATGTTTTATAAACCCGCGAGGGAGATAACATGCTACTTTTGATAAAAATAGAACACAAGTGGTCCCGATTGTGTGCTTATTGATATGGACCCGATTGATATGATGACCCAATGAATGATTGAAATGGATTATTATTAGTTAGGTTAAGTCACTATAAGTCCCATTATCATGAATTGTGAACTACCGGGAGATGGTAGACGCTTATGCATATAATAGTACTATTTGGGGAAGATCACCCCAGTTCGCGTCTTGACGGCTGATCTCCGTTGTGTCACATTGATTGGCAAGCGAATTTATGTATGAGAGGGGTATATTTAGTGTGATTTTGTGACGACACGTTGTTTTAAATGGGCAAATGAATTCCGGGCTAGCTACCCGATATATATTATAGAAAGGTAACAATGTCATGCGGCTTATAATAATCCGACAATAATACTGAAAATGGTAATACTGAGGCTGCGGTCTCAGGAATGGTGTTTGATATATGATTTGAATTATAATATATTTCCTGACTAGCAATATGGGGTCTTATTTATTATTATACATGTGTTCTTGTTTTACATAACTGTTTTATATAACAGTTTTTATTATACTATAAACAACGTTATAAAACGAATTGTATGGTGCTGTTACGACAATGGTTCGTATAATGGTTTTAACGGCAAAGGCCTATGTTATGATTTACGACAAGGATTCGTATAAAATGTTTTTGGCCTATGTTATGGTCTACGATAGAGAATTGCACAAGATGTTTTTCGGTAAAGATTATATACCGGTTTTATGTTAATGGTTGTTATTAAACTCTATGGACTCGCTCAGCGTTTTGCTGACTTTTAGCATGTTTTATCTCAGGTACTTGAAGGTAATTCTCGGGAAGACGACAGGAGTTTATGGCCCGCTTTTAAACAAAAATTTCCATTCGAATGTTTTGTAAACTCTTAAGACATACTTCGATCTGTGCACCTATGTAATTTGATATTTATGAATGGAAAATGCTTTGTTATTAAATGACGCGATTTTTAAGCGTTGTCTATGATTTAAGTAATGTGCTATCTCGTAACACCAACGACTCTTTCGCTGATTAGAAACGTGAATATTTGGGGGTGTTACATAATGTGAGTGCTATTACTACACGCAGTGGAGCAACTTTAGTAGGACCTTCTATCCCTCCCCTAGTTACTTCAGTTACACCTCCTCCACCCCCATTTATCCCTCCTACTACCACGCCTAGTACTAGTTCTCCATTACCGTCTCTACCTCTTACTGACGATGTACCCAAGAAAAACCCTTCACCCTCTCAACCTTCACCTTCTACACCTACACCTTCTCCACCTACACCTTCTAAGCCCAATATTCCTTATCCTTCTCGATTAGACAAGTGCAAAGTGCTCACTAAGGAGGATACTCAAGTTACTTCCTTTTTGAAGATGATCACACAAATGAACTTTAACATTAGCCTTGTTTAAGCACTTGTCCAAATGCCGAAATTTGTTAAAGCGTTCAAGGAGTTGCATAGTAAGAAGGAGAAGATGGCTGAGTTTGTCAATACTCGATTAAATGAAAATGGTTTTGCAGTCATTCTCAAAGAACTTCCGGAGAAACTTGGAGATCCCGGTCGTTTTGTGCTACCTTGTTCATTTTCTCAAATCAAGGAATATACTGCCTTAGCCGATCTCGGGGCTAGTATCAATTTAATGCCGCTAGCTGTTTGGAAGAAGTTATCATTACCCGATCTTATACCAACCCGTATGACCCTTGAGCTAGCAAATCGAACTCTTACTTACCCCATTGGTATTGGTGAAGATGTTTTTGTTAAAGTTGGTACCTTCACTTTTCTGGTTGATTTTGTTGTTGTTGATTATGAGATGGATCCTCGTATTCCATTAATACTTGGACGGCCATTCTGGCGAACCGGAAAAGATTTAGTCGATGTTGCTGAAGGTGAACTAATTCTTAGAGTCGGGAATGATCAACAAGTGATTAATATGGGGAAGATTACAAGCAAATCCAATGGAAAAGAATCGGAGAAAATGATTGATGTGCTTCAAGACGAGCTTGTTACAACTCCTTTGGAAACTACAAAGCTTGATGATTTTGTACTTGATTTATGACTTTTTTGTGTGCTCAAGAAAGGGTTGTTCGTACTCGATTCAATTCGAATTGATCACGGTTAATGGTGGAATTGTTGGTATTGGTCACTAAAAAGGGAGAGCTTGATTGTCTAAGTCTACAAATAACAATAATATAAGAGCTATTAAAAATAAAAGAGAACTTCTAACCTGGATTGATTTCCAGTATGTATGCTGCACAGTAGAACGGTGAAAGAAATTAAGAATAAAAGTGAAAATGTAAGTATGTGGACTAAAAATAAAAGCTTTAAAATTTAAACTAAAAATTAAGATTCAAAATTAAATGACGAAAAATTAAAACTGTTAAAAGTAAATTTAAAACTTAAAACTTTGTAAAAATGAAATCTTTACTGAAAATAATTTGAAAATTAAGCTAAGTGAAAATGGCGGGAAAAATTAAGGTTTGAAAATAATTTAGAAAACAAAAACTGAACATAAGTCGGAATCCACAAACCTGTACCTAATTCGGAATCAAGGTTTCTTTACGTAATTCGGAATATGACTTTGGAACTTAATTCGGAATATGTGACCTTTACCTAGTTCGGAATCAGTTGTCTTGACCTAGTTCGGAATCCAATATTCTACACCCAACTCGGAATACACGTCCAACTTCTAATTCGGAATATGGAAGCGAGACCTAGTTCGGAATACGGATGCCACCTAGTTCGGAATATCCATTTCTGACCCAGTTCGGAATGTTGTTGACGCTGACCTAATTCGGAATACGTCTTCAAGACGTAGTTCGGAATATGCTGATTTGTACGTAACTCGGAATACCAAACTTGCATATAATTCGGGATCCAAATTCTCAACTTAATTCAGAATCACAATTACGAAACCTTTTCGGAATAAGTATACTGACGCAATTCAGAATGTGTAGTTTTTGATGTAACTCGGAATGCTTAGTTCGGAATGTGATGATTTGACTTAATTCGGGAAACTAATCTTATTCACAATTCAGGAAACACAAAACTTGATGTAATTCGGGAAGTTAGGGTTTTAAAAGAACCCGAAATATAACTAAAATAAGCAAAATTAAAATTAAGCTAAAACCAATTAAGCACTTATCTAAAAACTTAACCAAATCAATTTTAAGAAAAAGTAAATACGCCAAAATTTAAAAACTTTTGAAAACACTTAATAAGCAAAAATTTAAAATCAACTTTTTTATAAAAATATTAAACTATCAAAATCAACTTATTTTAAAAACCAATAAACATAAAAATTAAGCAAATAAGCACCGTAATCTAAAACTCTAAACACACCAACTAAATAAGCACAATCAAATAAGCAAAACAATCACATCATCAAAAAAATTAAACCAACTACATGATTAATTAAGCAAAGTAATAGATTATAAAAAAGGTAGAATGAGAATTATCAAATAGACGTGATTAAATAGAAGATTAAGATCAAAGATTACAAGATGAAAGATTTGATAAGCTTAAAAACTAGAGAGAAGAAAAATAAAACACAGTTAATTACCTACTAAAATTAAAAACTAAAAATGAAGACTAGCTTCTAACTACACAATAGAAGACTATATATAGGGGAGGTGGTAAAATGCTTGTTTCTTCTCTTTTCTTCTCGTGTTTCTCGACTTGGTATCGGGATTAGTCGAAAGATAACTTGAACTCGTCTTCTATTTTTTCTTCTTTTAATAGACTTGGTTTTTCGACTTCGTTAAACTTCCGTCTTTAGACTTTTTCTTCGATAAATCTTCAGAATAGGCCTTTGACTTCCGTTATTCTTGCACTTTTGACCTTTTGACTTGTCTTTTGTCTTTTTCTTCGATAAAAGCCCGTGAAAGCCCGTGTTTTCTTCCTTTTTCATATTTTTATTCTGAAACACAATAAAAACACAAACCACGCATAATTCCGACTTTTACGACATAAAATACACGTTTTAGTCTTGTTATTATTGGAAATAAGTGGTAAAAGGATAAGTGTTTTCACACTTATTAAATTCATACACTTGACTATTGCAATTCCCTCATGCAATGCATTAATTTCAAAGCACCTTTTACATTTTTCATCATAATCAACCCATCTTGGCCTTTATTAAATATTAAACACTAAGAAAACTAAAAAGATAGAAATATACAAAACAAGTAAAGAAATCAACGACTTACGTTAGGGTTTTGGTTGTCATGAATGTTTATCACCCTCAAGTTTCACGTTCCCCAAACCAAGCTTATAAATGAGATCATTGTTATTATTAGTTAGCAAACTAACACAAACTCATGTGGCCCAATTATTCACTTAGACTCCCTTATTCCTAGGTGTATCTCTTATATTTTATGATTGTCTTGAATGATCACGAGGATTCATTGTTTGACTTATTTCGATAGTTAATTTAGGCTGAAAATAAAGTGGGACGATTTAAGCAATAGTTAGCTAAAGGACAAAATCTTTTAAAACTGCTTCTCGGGACCTCTTAAAGTTCATATCTTGGCATAACTCGCTTCACGATTTGAGACCTTTCTCGGACCGATATTTGGCAGCGACTTCATACTTAGGAGTTAGGATCTTAAGAGACGTTCTTGAAATTATTGTCTTCTCTTCATAATAGGAATTTCTTCACTTGAAGTTTTTGAGAGATTCTTCATATTTGGACAACGACTTCTTCATTTTTCTCCAATCTTTATTTTGGACTTTGATATACAATGATCCGCCTCCTTTTAGGACTTGGATCTATTTATCCTCATACCTTGCTAGGGTCTTTTCGGATAGACTTCTCCATGATCTTTTGGGGAGTATTTTCTTTTCATCGTGTGTCTCGATCCTTCATATTGATTTTTGATAAATGATTCTTCACATCACTTTTGGATCTTTAGCAACAAAATGTAGCCCTCGTGCCTTGTTAGGGCCTTTTTGGACTCGCCAATCTTCGCATCTCGCTTCAATAAGTTATGCCTTGGATATGAACTCTAAATAATACCGAGCAACTTTTAAACGATCTTGGGCTAGAAGCTAAGTAACTTTTCAAATCGTACAACCTTATTTATTGCAATTAAATTTATTAGCAAGCGATGGGAGAAAAAGCTTATAATTAACTCACATAAATTCATGAAAGAATACCAAACTTATAATTGACTCTATCATCTCTCGTTCTCCACAATTTAAAATCTCAAGGAATGAGACTCGTGGATGCTTAGCCAATTAAATCGAAGTTTTGGGTTTTCAAGTCATCTATAGGATCTTGCAAACTCTTAGACTTTTTCAAGTTTAGAATTCGCATTTTAAAGTTACCTTGATAAACGACTTTCTAGGATCAATTATAGGAACTTGCGAAAAGTTCTTGTTCTTAAGAGTTAAGACTTTCGAGTTTTAAAGTTCCCTATATAAAAGCCTAGCAAAACTTGACTTAAACACGTTAAGGATACTAGCTAGAGTAAACTTAGATAAGTAAACTCGGGTTGAGTCAAAAGATTCATGACGTTGAAAAAAAATTTAAAACCACTTTATTAAACTTTATTTTTAGCAAAGAAAGTAAATAACAATAACAAAGGAAAAACTACTAGGCCAAAATAGATCAAAAATTTTGAAAAATGTCGAAAAATTAGATTTTCCGGTTAAAATGAGGACAAAATACAAGGAAAAGCCCACTTACTTCGATAGAAGCCCCCTACACTAGATATAAACATTGTCCTCAATGTTTAAGCATGTGGGAGTAAACTCCCATACACTTAGGACATTGAGAACGTTGTTTAAATCTCGCTAAGGAAGAGACGACTATAGTGATTTCAATATGAACATATAGGATATGAAATATTGAATCACGACAGTTGAGGATAGAACCGGGAAGACAGGTACACGGGATCACGGGTCGTCAAATGTCATCAGAAGTGCTCTTTGAAGCTTTAATCCCTACACATCATAAGAAAGAAAACAACAAACCCTATGTATCTCCCTCTACACTTATTATGAAAACTAGTAAAAAGGATAGATCAACGGGTTGCCTCACGAGAAGCGCTTGTTTTTATTAACCGAGTCACGAGCCTGACTCGACCCAAAACTACTTCAAGGGAAACGTGGTGAGGGATGGAATCATCTCATGAGAGATGTCCTCACCAAAGTACAACTTCACAAGCTGGCCATTCACTTTAAAATTAGGCCCGTTTGGTTGCGAAAGCTCAATGGTGCCATAAGGGAAGACTTTGGCGACGGTGAATGGACCAGACCAACGGCTCTTAAGCTTGCCCGAAAAGATTTTCAACCGAGAGTTAAAGAATAAAACTTGATCACCTACGTGAAACTCTCGGTTCTTAATCCTAGAATCATGAATGAGCTTGCTTTTCTCCTTGTAGATCAATGAATTCTCATAAGCTCCATTCCTTAGTTCATTAAGCTCGTTGAGTTGAATCTTCCGAAGATCACCGGCTTTGATGATATCAAAATTGGTCCACTTCAAGGCCCAATACGCCTTATGCTCCAACTCAATAGGGAGGTGGCATGCCTTCCTGTACACAAGACGATATGGAGTGCAACCAATAGGTATCTTATATGCGGTACGGAAAGCCCACAAAGCATCATCTAACTTATCGGCCCACGAGGCACGATGCTCCCCCACAGTACGCTCTAATATTCTGTTCAATCCACGGTTAGAAATCTCGGCTTGACCATTTGTTCGGGGATGATAAGCGGTGGAAAGATGGTGATTGACACCATACTTAGCCATGACTCGAGCAAATTGATCATTGCAAAAATGAGTCCCGCGGTCACTGATGATAGCACGAGGAACACCGAATCGAGAAAAAAGTTGTTTCAAAATGTTCACAACCACCCTCGCATCGTTCGTAGGAAGAGCCTTTGCTTCAACCCATTTAGATACATAGTCAACGGCTACGAGGATGTATTTGTTCCCTTCAGATGAGGAATTGGCCCCATAAAGTCGATGCCCCATACATCAAAGATTTCACATTCTTGGATGAAATTTTGAGGTATCTCATCTTGATGTGTGATCTTGCCTTGTCGTTGGCAAGCATCACAATGCTTAACCATTTTGTGTGCATCATGATAAATGGTGGGCCAATAAAATCCAGAGTCGAAAACTTTCTTCGCGGTATAGTTAGGACCAAAGTGACCACCGGTGGGTCCTGTATGGCAAGCTTCTAAGATTAATAAATCTGTCGGCCCATCAACGCACCGACGAATGACAAGATCCGCACATTGTTTGAAAACATAAGGGTCGTCCCAAAAATAGTGCTTAATGTCTTTAAAGAACTTTTTCTTTTGTTGGGACGTTAACCCCTCCATGAGAATTCCACCCGCCAAATAATTTGCAATGTCCGCAAACCATGGGGTTTCATCAAGATTGGAGTTAATAGACATCAAGTCCTCAAGGGGAAAAAATTCATTAATCTCATGATTTGGAAGCTCCCCTTGATAAGGATCCTCGAGTCTACTAAGATGGTCCGTGGCTAGGTTTTCCGCTCCCTTTTTATCACGAATTTCATTTTTAAATTCTTGTAGGAGCAAAACCCAACGAAGAAGTCTTGGCTTGGAATCTTGTTTTGTTAACAAGTACTTCAACGCGGAATGGTCGGTATAGACAATGGTGGTGGAAAGGACAAGAGAGGGGTGAAATTTTTCAAAAGCATACACTACAGCTAAAAGCTCTTTTACGGTAGTGGTATAATGTAATTGAGCCCCCGTCATTGTCTTGCTAGCATAATGGACTGGTTGGAAGTGTTTGTTCACTCTTTGTCCCAAAACCACTCCAATAGCAAAGTCGCTAGCATCACACATCAATTCAAAAGGTAACTCCCAATTAGGGGTAACTAAGACCGGTTCCTTAGTTAATTTATCCTTAAGAAGATTGAAAGATTCGAGACACTCTTTAGAAAAGATAAAAGGAGTATCTTTTTCCAAGAGGTGGGTCATCGGGCGAGTGATTTTAGAAAAATCTTGAATGAAACGACGATAGAAGCCCACATGACCAAGGAAACTTCTCACACACTTCACGGTTGAAGGTGGAGGTAATTTAGCAATCACATCAACTTTAGCACGGTCGACTTCAAGAGCGTCTTTGGAGATTTTATGACCAAGAACAATACCTTGTTTTACCATGAAATGGCATTTTTCCCAATTAATAACAAGACGAGTGTCTTCACACCGTTTGAGCATACGTTCTAAATTGGCAAGGCAAGTAGAGAAAGAATAACATAGACCGAGAAATCATCCATAAAGAATTCCATAGTCTCTTCAACCATGTCATGGAATATAGCCATCATACACCTTTGGAAAGTCCCAGGAGCATTTCATACGCCGAAAGGCATTCTTTCATAAGCAAATGTTCCATAAGGACAAGTGAATGTGGTTTTCTCTTGGTCTTTAGGATCGATGGGAATTCGAAAATACCCGGAGAAACCGTCTAAGAAGCAATAATAGTCATTACCCGCTAAACGCTCGAGAATTTGATCCATGAAAGGAAGAGGGAAATGATCCTTACGAGTGGCATCATTGAGCTTGCGATAGTCGATGCAAACTCGCCAACCCGTGACAAGTCGAGTAGGAATCAACTCGTTGTTTTCATTGGGAACAACGGTTATTCCGCCTTTCTTAGGCACACAATGGACGAGACTAACCCATGACGAATCCGAAATAGGGTAAATCATTCTGGCATCTAGAAGTTTGATAACCTCTTTCTTAATGATGTCATGAATTTTAGGATTAACCCTTCTTTGGCTTTGGATTGCGGGTTTAAAGTCATCTTCCACGAGAATTTTATGAGTACAAAAGTTCGGATCAATTCCGCGGATATCAGAAATTTTCCAAGCAATTGCTTTCTTATGATTCTTCAGCACATCGATAAGTCGAGATTTTTCGTCTTCTTTCAAGTCCTTTGCGATGATGACGGGTGACTTCTTATTGTCTTCAAGGAACACGTATTCGAGATGAGACGGTAGATCCTTAAGCTTTAAATCTGGATGATTGTCGATGGAAGGCGTAGTCAAATTCAGATCATCGATAGAGATTTCCTTAGGAGATGGTGGAGAAATATGGTCCTCATTGAGAAGTTTCTCAATGGTACGAATTTCTTCTTCCCAATCGGTGGGAGAATGGTCATATTGTAAGTCCACATCCGCTAAAGTTGCTTCAAATTCTTTCAAAAGGAAATCACTTTCTCCAAATGGAGTTAGTGCGGGAGCAATATAGGCAACGGTCTCAACAATGGGTAGAGAAGAAAAACCACTTTTACAAGCGTCTTTGAAATGCTCTTCACAAGCCTCATCAAGAACGTTAATGAAATTAACGCTCTCGTGTTCATAAGGTTGCTTAGAAAGTTTACCCAAGTTGAAGACGATTCTATCGTCACCAACTCTCGTGATTAATTCACCCGCGGCTACATCAATGAGAGTGCGACCGGTCCTCAAGAATGGACGTCCAACGATTAATGGAACACGGGGGTCCATTTCGTAGTCAACGACAACAAAATCCGCCAGAAAGGTGAATTTGTCGACACCGACGAGGACATCTTCAGCTATCCCCACCGGATAAGCAACCGTACGGTTAGCTAATTCCAATGTCATTCGTGTGGGGACTAGCTCGGGTAGAGATAATTGTTTCCAAACACTTAACGACATTAAGTTTATACTAGCACCTAGATCGGCTAGGGCCATACAATTCTCTACCCCGGGGAAGTTGCAAGGAATGAGAAAATGACCCAGATCACCAAGTTTGGTTGGTAATTTCCTTAAGAGCACTACAGAGCAATTCTTATTAAGTTGGGTCTGAGCGATATCAAGAAGCTTTTCTTTGTCACTGAGAAGATCTTTAAACATTTTAGCATATTTTGGCATGTGAGCGAGAGCCTCGACAAAGGAGATGTTGAAATTCAGTTGTTTAAACATTTTAAGAAAGTTAGAAACCTGATTATCATCCTTATTCTTCAACTTCTCTTTCCTCAACCTTGAGGGATAAGGTATATTGGGTTGAGATGAAGGCTTTGGAATGGAATTATCACTCACATCCTTAGGTGGTGGAGGGGTGGGTTTGGAAGGTAAAGGAGTTGGGGAAAGTTGCTCTTTTTCCTTAGTCACAATCACGAAAGTAGGTGTAGGAATCTCGGGTTCCTTATAACCTTTTCCACTTAGAGTAGTGATTTCATTCATCTCTCCTCTTGGGTTAGCAACGGTGTTACTCGGAAGAGAACCCGAAGTAGAGGGTTGATTACTTTGGAAAAACGAAGCCATCATATCTCTTAAGTCGTTCGTTTGATTGCTCAACGAAGTTCGCATGTCGTTCCTTAGCTCGGCTCGAATATCGTTCCCTTGTTTTGCCATGTCACCCTTGAAGTTAATGAGTTGGCTTTGAAGGTTCGTCACCATCTCTCTATTGGTCCTCATGTATGTTTCGAGGTCTTGGTTCAATGCCGTGGGTTGATTGATAGGTGGGGCTTGGTAAGCTTGATTATTTCCTTGAGGTGGATATGGGTTTCTTTAGGATTGATATTGATTGGCAGCTCGAGGTTGGCTTTGATTGTTTCTATTAAAGTTTTGTTGGTTTTGGTTTTGAGGAGGAAAACCGGGTGAGATAGAAAGTTGTTGGAACGATAACTTAGCAAGTTACGGTCTCCTTGAGGGCGAGCCTGATAGCCTCCCGTGGAATAGTTACCGTATGCCGCGTTTATGTTTTCACAAAGATTGCCTTGGGTAGAGGGGCAATCATTGTAAGAATGAGGACCACCGCACGTTTCACAAGAAATAGCAACAACTTTAGCTTGTGGATTTTGGTTAGTAACCAAAAGTTGCATATTTTGCTCATTTCGACCACTGCGCGGGTCATTTCGGTCATATCAGGGTTGGAAGAAGTAGAAGAAACATTGACTCTCGGGTTTGATCTTGAGGATGCGGATGAATCCCAATTCTTGTGGTGAGTAGTCATGTTTTCAATTAACTCTCTACACTCCTCCGGTCTCCTTTTCATAAAAGTACCACCGGCGGCGGCATTAATCGTATCACGATCACGAAAAGTGAGACCGTTGTAGAAAGTATCAATGAGAGTGACGGGGAGCATATTATGATTTGGACAACGGTCGATCAAAACATTGTAGCGTTCCCAAGCATCAAAAAGTGATTCATCATTTCTTGAGTGAATCCACTAATTTGGTTCCGAAGGATAGTGACCATAGAAGGTGGAAAGAAGCGCGACAAAAAACGTTGAGTCATCTCATCCCATGTATGAATAGAATTTTTAGGGAGACGGTCAAAAAATTTCTCGGCATGGTGGGATAAAGTGTGAGGGAAGAGATGTAGGCGAAGGAAACCAATAGTAACACCGGGAAGTTTCATGCTTTGGGTGACGGTTATGAATTTGTCGAGATGTTTGTTGGCATCATCATCCGGTAATCCGCGAAAAGGACAAGCGTTTTGAACTTGCTGAATCATGTGATGCTTCAACGAAAATTCAGGAGCCGTGATTTGCATCGTCGCAATCGGTCCTCCGCGTCTGTTCATTGTTGGCTGACAAAGCTCCTCCATTGTGCGTAGATCGGGTTGTGGGCCATTGTTGTTATTATTATTCATGTTGGGGTGGGGTGGGTTGTTATTATTGTTATGCACACCGGCCATATCTATGTCTCTAAGAGTCTCGGGCTCAGAATAAGACGTAGATCGAGTACGCATACACTAAAATGAAAAAAATATTTTTGGTTCTTTATCTTTTTTTTTGTTTTTGTATTTTTGAAAATTTTATATTTTTTAGGATTTTTGAAAGTTTTGTGCCTGAAAATAACGTTCCCTAAAGAACGGTTCCCAAAATCCAATTTTCTCACTAAAAACCGTTAATCTTTACGAAAAGAGCCGGCAGCGGAGCCATTTGATTTATGACTTTTTTGTGTGCTTAAGAAAGTGTTGTTCGTACTCTATTCAATTCGAATTGATCACGGTTAATGGTGGAATTGTTGGTATTGGTCTCTAAAAAGGGGGAGCTTGATTGTCTAAGTCTACAAATAACAATAATATAAGAGCTATTAAAAATAAAAGAGAACTTCTAACCTTGATTGCTTTCCAGTATGAATGCTGCACAGTAGAACTTGGTGAAAGAAATTAAGAATAAAAGTGAAAATGTAAGTATCTGGACTAAAAATAAAAGCTTTAAAATTTAAACTAAAAATTAATATTCAAAATTAAATGACGAAAAATTAAAACTTTTAAAAGTAAATTTAAAACTTAAAACTTTGTAAAAATGAAATCTTTACTGAAAATAATTTGAAAATTAAGCTAAGTGAAAATGGCGGGAAAAATTAAGGTTTGAAAATAATTTGGAAAACAAAAACTGAACATAAGTCGGAATCCACAAACCTGTACCTAATTCGGAATCAAGGTTTCTTTTTGTAATTCGGAATATGACTTTGGAACTTAATTCGGAATATGTGACCATTACCTAGTTCGGAATCAGTTGTCTTGACTTAGTTCGAAATCCAATATTCTACACACAACTCGGAATACACGTCCAACTTCTATTCGGAATATGGAAGCGAGACCTAGTTCGGAATACGGATGCCACCTAGTTCGGAATATCCATTTTTGACCCAGTTCGGAATGTTGTTGATGCTGACCTAATTCGGAATACGTCTTCAAGACGTAGTTCGGAATATGCTGATTTGTACGTAACTCGGAATACCAAACTTGCATATAATTCGGGATCCAAATTCTCAACTTGGTTCGGAATCACAATTACCAACACAGTTCGGAATAAGTATACTGACTCACTTCGGAATATGTAGTTTTTGATGTAACTCGGAATGCTTAGTTCGGAATGTGATGATTTGACTTAATTCGGGAAACTAATCTCATTCACAATTCGGGAAACACAAAACTTGATGTAATTCGGGAAGTTAGGGTTTTAAAAGAACCCGAACTAAAACTAAAATAAGCAAAATTAAAATTAAGCTAAAACCAATTAAGAACTTATCAAAAAACTTAACCAAATCAATTTTAAGAAAAAGTAAATACGCCAAAATTTAAAAACTTTTGAAAACACTTAATAAGCAAAAATTTAAAATCAAATTTTTTATAAAAATATTAAACTATCAAAATCAACTTATTTTAAAAACCAATAAACATAAAAGTGAAGAAAATAAGCACCTTAATCTAAAACTCTAAACACACCAACTCAATAAGCACAATCAAATAAGCAAAACAATCACATCATCAACAAAATTAAACTAAATACATGATTAATTAAGCAAAATAATAGATTATTAAGAAAGGTAGAATGAGAATTATCAAATAGACTTGATTAAATAGAAGATTAAGATCAAAGATTACAAGATGAAAGATTTGATAAGGTTGAAAACTAGAGAGAAGAAAAATAAAACAAACTTAATTACCTACTAAAATTAAAAACTAAAAATGAAGATTAGCTTCTAACTACACATTAGAAAACTATATATAGGGGAGGTGGTAAAATGCTTGTTTCTTCTCTTTTCTTCTCGTCTTTCTCGACTTGGTCTCGGGATTAGTCGAATGATAACTTGAACTCGTCTTCTATTTTTCTTCTTTTAATCGACTTGGTTTTTCGACTTCGTTAAACTTCCGTCTTTAGACTTTTTCTTCGATAAATCTTCAGAATAGGCCTTTGACTTCCGTTATTCTTGCATTTTGGACCTTTTGACTTGTCTTTTGTCTTTTTCTTCGATAAAAGCCTGTGAAAGCCCGTGTTTTCTTCCTCTTTCATATTTTTATCCTGAAACACAATAAAAACACAAACCACTCATAATTCCGACTTTTACGACATAAAATACACGTTTTAGTCTTGTTATTATTGGAAATAAGTGGTAAAAGGATAAGTGTTTTCACACTTATTTGTATTACACAACAATCCTCTTTTTGAGACTTTCTATGATAATCCACTTTTTCAAGAACATGTGGAAGATTCTAATGATTCTCTTTCCGATTTGGATGCTCCACCAATTTTTGATGAATATGATGATTATACTTCCGATTTGGATGCTCCACCAATCTATGATGAATATGATTATTCTACATCCGAGTTTGAAGACATGCCGACTTATGATGACTTTGATGATGTTGACACTCTTTCGAGTGATTCTTCAAGTCTTGTGTTTTCTAATGATGTTTTTTCTCCTATTTTTGATGAGGATCCTCCACCAACAACGCTTGATAATACTTTAGATGATTACTCTTTTGAGGAAGATTTCTCCACCTTTCTCAATACTTACTTTCCTAATGAGCATGAATCTCCTACTTTGGATTTTGATTATGGCCTCTACCCTCCTTCGGATGTTAAGAAACCCGTTTCAAAAGAGAAGAAACCAGACGACACCAACATTCGCAACACTTATGTTTTGACACCTCTCTTTCCACCTTCTTCTGATGAGATTGTGCGGTATATGGGCGAATCTTCTTCAAGGATTACTTAGTCTTATTTTCCCCTAAAGGAAAAGGTGTTTGATCCGGGTATCACAGTTTTTGAGCCATCTAAGTATCCATCTGATGAAATAAAAGGAAAGACTTTTGGAAAATACGGAGCTATGCTTTCACCTCACAATACCTTCTATCATTGTGCTTAACTTTTGCTTAAGGGAACCTCGCCTACTCGACTTTGGCTTGTGCTTTTCACCTTAGGTTTATGCTACTTGTTGGATGAGAATCATGTATTTGATCCCGACGGATTTTATTCAAGGTCTTCTATGTGCTTTTCACCATAGTATTCGATGTCGAGTCGGGCTCGTGACTCGGTTAAGAAAAACAAGCGCTTCTCGGGAGGCAACCCGATGATCTATCCTTATTTATCAGTTTTTCATAATAAGTGTAGGGGAGACCTAGTAGGTGTTTGTTCTTTTGTTTCTTATGATGTGCAGGGATTGGCGCTTTCAAAGATCCTCTTTTGATGACTTTTGACGATCCGTGATTCCATGTACCCGTCTTCCCGGTTTTATCCTAAACTTTTTTGATTCAATATTTTATATCCATAAATGTTGAAATAGGAATCACTTTAGTTGTCTCTTCCTTAGCAAGATTTAAACAACGTGCACAATGTCCTAAGTGTAGGGGAGTTTACTTCCACATGCTTAAACATTGAGGACAATATTTATATTAAGTGTAGGAGAGACTTCTATCGAAGTTAAGTGGGCTTTTCCATGAATATGGCCTCATTTTAACAGGAAAATTTAATTTTTCGACGTTTTTCAAATATTTTTTTTCTATTTTGGCCTAGTAGTATTTTTCATTTATTTTCTTTTATCTACTTCCCTTTTGTCATCACCATCATATGTATATATTCCATAATAAAGTCAATATAAATTACTAAATAAAATGGTTTTAAAAAGGTTAGATGTCTTTGATATATTAGGCCCGTCGTGAATATTTTGACTCAACCCGAATTTACTTATGTGAGTTTACTCTAGCTAGTATCCTTAACCATATGGACCTTAATTGGTTTATTAGGCTAAGCATCCACGAGTCTCATTCTTTGAGATTTTAAATTGTGGAGAACGAGAAACGATAGAGTCAATTATAAGTTTTGTATTCTTTCATGAATTTATGTGAGTTAATTATAAGCTTTTTCTCCCATCGCTTGTCAATAAATAAATGCAATAAATAAGGTCGTACGATTTGAAAAATTACTTAGCTTCTAGCCCAAGATTGTTTAAAAGTTTCTCGGGATTAATTAGAGTTCATAGCCAAGGTATAACTTATTGAAGCGGGATGCAAAGATTGGCGAGTACAAAAAGGCCCTAACAAGGCATGAGGGCTCCATTTTGTTGCTAAAGATCCAAGATAATGTGAAGAATCATTATTCAAAAATCAATATGAAGGATTAAGACACACGACGAGAAGCAATGACTCCCATAAAGATCATGGAGAAGTCTATCCAAAAAGACCCTAACAAGGTATGAGGATAAATAGATCCAAGTCCGAAAAGGAGACGGATCGTTGTATATCAAAATTTCAAATAAAGATTGAAGAAAAATGAAGAAGTCGTGGTCCAAGTTTGAAGAATCTCTCAAAAACTTCAAGTGAAGAAATTCCTATTATGAAGAGAAGACCATTATTTCAAAAACGTCTCTCAAGACTCGAAGTATGAAGTAAATACCAAATATCGGTCCAAGAAAGGTCTCAAATCGTGAAACGAGTTATGCCAAGATATGAACTTTATGAGGTTTAGAGAAGCAGTCTTAAAAGATTTTGTCCTTTAGCTAACTATTGATTAAATCGTCCTACTTTATTTTCGGCCTAAATAAGTTATCAAAATAAGTAAAAAATGTATCCTCGTGATCATTCAAGACAATAATAAAATATAAGAGATACACCTAGGAATAAGGGGGTCTAAGTAAATAATTGAACCACATGAGTAAGTGTTAGCTTTACTAAGTTATGATAACAATGATCTCGTTTCTAAGCTTGGTGTGGGGAATGTGAAACTTGAGGGTGATAAATATTCATGACACCAGAAGCCCTAATGTAAGTCTTAGATTTCTTTACAAGTTTCTTCCTTCAAACATTATGAAATTTTCTATCATTTTAGTTTCTAGAGTATCGTAGTATGTAATAAAGGCCAAGGTGGGTTAATTATGATGGAGAATGTAAGTCGTGCTTTGAAATTAATGCATTACATGAGGTCATTGCAATGGTCAAGTGTAGGGGATTTAATAAGTGTGAAAACACTTATCCTTTCACCACTTAAAACAAATAAAAAACGAGACCAAAACGTGTGTTTAATGTCGTAAAAGTCGGAATTACGCGTTGTTTGTGTTTTTATTGTGTTTTAAGACCAAAATATGAAAAAAGAAGAAAATACGGGCTTTCACGGGCTTTTATCGAAGAAAAAGACAAAAGACGAAGTCAAAAGATCAAGAGTGCAAAAAGAACAGAAGTCAAAAGCCTATTCTGAAGATTTATCGAAGAAAAATACCAAAGACGGAAGTTTAACGAAGTCTAAGAACCAAGTCTAATAAAAGAAGAAAATTAGAAGACGAGTTCATTTTATCTATCGACAAATCCCGAGACAAAGTCGAGAAAGACGAATTAATTAAAAAGACATGAAGACAAAGAGAAAGAGGGAAGCAACAACACCACATACTCCTCCACTATAAATAGCCATAAAACCTTCATTTGTATTAGTTAGTTTTCATTAGTTTTTCATTAAGGTAATTAGGTGTAGGTGTAAAATTACTTTCTCTCTCTAGCGTTCTTTCATGTTCTTAAGCTTTTCATCTTTTGTCTTAATCTTTTGAATCTTAATCTTCATCTTTAATTCAAGCTTTTCAATTAATCTCATTCTTCCTTTCTTGTTTTTAATTTTGTGTTTGATTTGGTTAATCATGTAGCTTAATTGATCTTAGTGCTTATTTGATTGAAGTGCTTATTTCATTGTTCTTATTGTTTTGATGTGGTTGATGTTATAGCTTATTGTGCTTATTTCTTATTTTTGTGTTTAGTTTATTTTTCATTTAAGTGGATTTAGTAGTTTAATGATTTAAAAGCCGATTTTATTAATTTTGCTTATTTGGTGTTTCTAGAGTTTTTAATTTGTGTCTTGTTAGCTTATTTTAAATATTAGTTTGGCTTAATTTTTGCTTATTTGTTTATTTAGTTTTTAGCTTATTTGAAATTTGTCCTGAATTAGCAAAACCCTAATTTCGCGAATTACAAACATACTTTAATTCTGAATTAGGAACTTAAAATTATTCCGAATTATTAGCAAATTGTGGATTCCGAATAAAGTTTAGATCTTATGCATTCCGAATTAGACAACAAGTTCATATTCCGAATTGATGTAATTTTAAATATTCCGAACTAGTTTTCTTGTTAATATTCTGAATTGTGTTCTTGTTCTTTCCGAATTAGATATCGTTTTTGTTTTCCGAATTACTGTTTGAATTGCACATTCCGAACTATCTTCTTTCCATTTTTCCGAATTACATGCAAGTTTTTATTCCGAATTAATTTTTGTTATAACATTCCGAATTAAGTAACATTTTCATTTTCCGAATTAGGTTTATATTTTGAATTCTGAATTACATTTGAATTTGTTTTCCCGAATTACGTTTAGAACTTGAATTCCGACTTGTGTATTTCATGCATTCCGAATTGATTTAATTTTTAATCCGAACTGTTTCCAAATTTTTATTTTCCCCCATTTTTGTCAAGTTTAATTTCAAAGTGTTTTGTTTAAATTTATTTTAATTTTTACTTTTAAACAAGTTTTAAATTAGTTTAATTTCTTTATATTTGTCATTTGTTTTAGTTCATTTTTAGAAATAGATAATCATATTTGCTTTTATCAACCAAAAACAATTGAGTCACATGTAAAACCGGAGATCAATTCGATTAGATATAATTAGAACACAAATTTTTCAGTTATTAATACGTCCGAAAAAAAATCTCGAACTCGTAAGAGAAATCCAAAACCCAAAATAATTAGGACGGGTCGGGGTGTGCTTGTCACAATACAGGGCGGGTTTGGAGCTTAAACGGGGAATTTAATTGGGTTTGGGACGGAGAATACCGCTCCGCCCAACCCCACCTGAATAATACATTTTGTATATTATATATTTTATACAATTGAAAATGTATCTTAGTAAAAGAAAAAGATCAACACAATTTCAAAAGCATAACAAAGTCTACTCAACATTGAAAGGGAAATGAAAAATAAATGATAATGTATTTTTCATTCTATTTAAATTACAATCTTATGCACTTTGCAGGGTAAAATCAAATTTTGCCTTTAAATTAGTTCATTTTTCGAAAGCAGACGTGAAATGGAAGTTTGTACAAATAAACCCTAAAGACCATGCGGCAGTGTGAAAAAGACCGTGAATCATTATTTTTAACAATTTGGATTTTAGTTGGACAAAAACTATGTGAAATGACTAATATACTATCGTGTTGTATAAAATGAACTTTAGGGACAAAATTTGCAAGTCATTGTCAAACTTTCTTTTTAATATCAACCCTCACCATCGTCGCCACCACTATCACTGCCACCCGCCACCATCACTGCCACCATCGCCGCTACCATCACTATCACCACAAGTAACAAGTTTTTAATTCGAGAGCTAAGAAGTATATGTGTTTTACATTGCTTATTGCGTATTAATGACAAAATGGATAATAATTGTGCATAATGAGAATAAGTACTTACTCTACAGTCAAGCGCCAAAGATTCCGCATGAAACGTTTGAGCTAACAATTAGCAAAAAGTTTGTTTTTGAAAATTCCATTGAGGGAGAATCACAACTATCTTCAAGGAATCTAATTATTCAAATGTGCAGCGTGTTAGTTAATAAGGGCATCTCCAATGCTCAATGTTGTCATACGTATAATAGATAATAAATCAATCTAAAACAGTTCAATCCATGTAGGGATGCCATATTGCAAGTTGGTGTAAATGGAGTTCAATTCTGTACATGCGGTCAATAACTTTGAAAGTGGGCCCTTTTCAGCCAAATTAACTAAAATGAGTTAAAATCTCTCATCGAATAACCAATAATATTCATGAAGTGTCACTCAATACATTTTTTTCATATTAATTGGGTTGTGAGAGAGAAGGGTACCATGACTAGCATACCTATCAAAATTTTGGCCCCCCAGCTGCCAAATCAGCGCCACATCACACCAACACAACTAACGAAAATACCCCCTAACTCACAACACACCCAACCCTCATCAATTTGGCCCCACCACTATAATTTCTTTTTCTTTTTTTCATTTTCACAGAAAATAAAATTTATTTCATTCAAATAAAACACTAAAAATACAGAAATAAAATTACAAATACGCAAAAAATACGATACGAAAAAAATATGAAAATTTAAAAAAACAACAATTAAAATAAACTACTCATTTTGGGGTTGATTACGCTCCCAAATATGGTCAATAAGGCCCTATTGAAGCCTTATATGTGTCGTCTTATCACGAAGTTCTTTTTGTTGTCTTTGACGGATTGTATAACGCTCGACCCGTGTCCTTAAAATATTTGCCTGTGGGCAAACATACATTTCTGCAGTTTTTAGATATCGCATACCCTTGATTTTTTAAAATCATGTTGTGCAATATGATGTAGGTGTACATGATTCTACGTAACTTGTTCACAGTAAATTGATGCGCCGGCTGAGCAATAATACGCCATCTTTCTTGTAGGACACCAAATGCCCTTTCAATATCATTTCAGGCACCTTCTTGACGGCGTTTGAACAGAGTTGTTTTCTCATCACGTGTAATACTGGATGATTACACAAAAGCTGACCATTGTGGGTAAATCCCGTCTGTAAGGTAGTAACCTATATGAAAAGTATGCCCGTTTACAACATATGGGGCCTCGGGTTCATTCCCATCCAAAAGATCAGCAAATAAAAGTGAATGATTGAGAACAGTAATATCATTGTTTGCACCTGCAACCCCGAAAAATGCATGCCAAATCCTCAAATCGTATGATGTAGTAGCATCTAGTATTATGGTTGGGTATTTTTTATCACCTCTACCATATTGCCCATGCCATTTTATTGGACAATTGATCTATTCCCAGTGCATACAATCTATACTACCAAGCATCCCTGGAAACCCATAATAGTATTATGAGCGGCATATAGGTTTTGAATGTCAACTGGTGTGGGTTTTCTTAAAAATTGTGGTTGAAACAAATCCATTACGCACTGCATAAAGTTATCAAGACAATCGCGTGCGCAATGTGCACCCATTTACAAGTATTCATCTAATGAATCTGGCAGTGTACCGAACGCCAATTGGCGTATGGCGGATGTGCATTTCATAATTACACTAAAACTTTTTAAACTCGTTGCATCAATACGGGTAGTAAAAAAAGTGAAAGTGTTTGGGTACAGGATTATTTGTTTGATTGTAATTTTCAATACCTTGATCAATCTCTAAAAAAAGAGAACGCCACATTCGACACCGCTTCTGGAAATACACCTCGTGATACTTTGGATACGGCCGAAGTAATATTCCATTAAACGTGCCTCGACGACGTCACATTGACGATTAATGTATCTACGCCTTCGTTTTACTTCAGCTTCTTCTTCTTCTTCTTCTTCTTCTTCAAGCTGGGTTATGTAATCTAAATCGCTCATATCTTCTTCATCGGACCATGCGTTATAATTCATTTTTTATATACGATTTTTGTTGTTTGAAAGAGAGATTTAATAGTTGTGTGTGTGTTAAAAATGAGAAAATTAGGATTATATATAAGAAAAAAATAAATTTTTGAAAAAAAATTGTTAGCGTTGGAAAAAGCCAACGTCTCTTAATGGTAATATTTCCAAACGTAGCCTCGTTAAAGAGATTTCGGTTTTCCAAAATTCTCACGGCGAAGAGGGGAGAGGGTGTGGCAACGAGAGCCGGCGAGGCTCGGCGAGCCTTCCACGTGGGATCGGTGAGGCAACTTCGCCGTTGTACCCTTCTCTAAAAGTGAAAGTGATGATGTGTCAATGATGTGGCATTAAACCAAAATAGGTTTAACGCATTGGAGATGCCCTAAGGCCCATTGGTCCGACCCACTTGTTTAGGCCACTTGCATTTAGGGATTCTCTATTTTAGTCTATATGTAATATTTTTGTATACTGTACTGTTTCATTAAATCTGATAATTATATTCCAGTATTCCCTCTTTAATTTCTAAATGGTATCAAGAGGTATGAAGAAAAACTTTGTTGACCCTTTGAATTGGATCTATAAAAGAAAAGTTTGCTTATGTTGTTGATGGACGGATAAAAAAATTGAATAAAGGTTTGTCTGCTTTTTCAAATCAGTTTGTTTGTGTGATACTTTAGTTTGTATTCTTTGTGTATTGATCTGAATATGCGTTATTTTACTTTATTATTATTTTTTTACGGTGCTGCAACAGTCATAAAAATAAGGGACCTTCAGAAGAAAAAAGTATTGTAGAATTGTCGGGTTCAGTGTTCTAGTTAATTTGGTTCTTCGTATTGGTATTTGATTTTGAAATTGTTCAGTTTGTTTGTTCAGGTATTACTGTTCGGTATTGTTTGATGTTTATGGATTTTGTTCGGTTTATTTGTTTGAGAAATATTGTTCTGTGTCGATGATCCTGATGTTATAATCTTAACTAATCCGATAAGGTCTTAATTAGTTTCTTCTAGCATCTCGACATCAACAACGCTTGTAGTAGTTTCATTGGTTTTGTCTGGTTTCGTAAATGGTTTGCTGGATTATAATGGTTTGGTGTTGGTGATCGGCGCTGTCATAGTCTTAAGTGATCCGACTATGTCTTGAGCAGTTATGTGTAGCATCTCGGTATTAACATGGTTCTGCCTGATTTTGCATTTGGTTCCGCCTGTTCGCTGGGTTGCTTGTTTGCTCGTTCGTTTGTCTGCCTGCCTAAATGCCAAGATCGAGACACTCTACTTGTAATCGTCTTTGCTCAGAGTGTCCCTGATCCCTCTCGTTCATCTCCGTATTCATGTGACTCTGCACACCTGGTTTTGATTGCATCCGAATGAGACTTTGTCTAGCACCAAGTCTGCACTCTGGGACATTATCGTTTGCTTTACGGTTTTAGTTTATGTTTGGCAAACTCTCAGTGTTCGCCGCTGCGGCATTGTGAGTTTCAGGGGAATGTTAATTAATAAAGCCCATTGGCCCGACCCACTTGTTTAGGCCATTTTCATTTAGGGTTTCTCTGTTTTAATCTCTATTTAATATCTTTGTATTATATAATGATTCAGTGAATCTAATAATTATATTTCAGTATTCCCTCTTTGATTTCTACACAGCCATCTTCACCTCAAGGTTGTCCTGAGGTTGACAATTGTATCAAAATTCTACTTGTGTTCAATGAACTAACAATTTTAAATGAATTGGAAAATATAAATTGTAAGTCGCAACATCTGATGACATTTTTTTAAAGTCAAAACTTAGCATCTTTCTTGTAAAAATCACAGCTTAACAAAAGGATTTTCCCATGCGAAATCTGACAGCTTGCCTTAGTAGTTGCTAATTGATCAATGTGATTGTTTGAAATTTCTTAGACCCCCCCCCCCCCTCATAATTTCGATATAATAGTGTCATTCGGCATACAACGATCCGAAAAATGGAGCGAAAAGATTGCATTATTGTGTTTTTTGTGATATTGTTTTGTGTTTCTTACACGATTGATGTCGTGGTCTCATCCAAAGTATCAACCGAAAAACTATTATGGATAAAGCTTATTCGAAAGTTCATTTAACAATTACTAGGACGACTTTCCATGACACATCCAGTCGCATGCAGCGATGTGTTTAGGAGCAAGGTGATAATGGGCACGCAGATGTATGTGCAAGTAAGTTGTTAATTACAATAAAGCAGATAATTTCAATTCTTAGAAGAATGTTTCAAGAAAGTGTTAATTTTATCAATGTATGCTTAATTTTATCAATGTATGCTTAATTTTATCAATGTATTGACCATGGAAGACAGACAAACTTGCCAACAGTCCATGCCCAACATTAGTTGTTTGGGTACCAAAAAGAGGCTTTACTCAGCTCGTTAAAATCAACGATCAAAATGAAGTCGTAGGTGGATTCTCAATAGCCATATTTTGTTATGCCTTGCAGTTATAACCATACAATGTTCGTCCTATCTTCAAACCTTTTATCAATAATGACGGGAAGATGAATGGTACTTATGATCACCTGCTAAGGAAAATTGAGGGCTAGGTTCATTTTTAAATTAAGCTTAGAGCGAGAAGAAACATTATTATGTTTCAAAGTAAGCTTTTAAGAGCTAATAGGTTATCTTGTTTTCTACGAATATCTGTATGATGTAGAAATTCCAGGTTGTTTTCATTAAAATTTAAATTATTCCTTAGTTTCTTTTCTTGCTCATCTCGAAATATCTATTTCCTGGTCTTCCTTTTTCATGGTTCCTTCTCAGAAAACAAACCTGCAAGCGTAATAGCGTTCATTATTTAAAAAACGACAATAGCTAGTTGGTTCGTTCTTAAGATACTAGTATAACAATAAAAACCGGCCAATACCTAGTTGACCAGTAAAACTATACTAAAAAACGTGCACAATGTCCTAAGTGTAGGGGAGTTTACTTCCACATGCTTAAACATTGAGGACAATATTTATATTAAGTGTAGGAGAGACTTCTATCAAAGTTAAGTGGGCTTTTCCATGAATATGGCCTCATTTTAACAGGATAATTTAATTATTCGACGTTTTTAAAATTTTTTTAATCTATTTTGGCCTAGTAATATTTTTCATTTATTTTCTTTTATCTACTTCCCTTTTGTCATCACCATCATATGTATATATTCCATAATAAAGTCAAAATAAATTACTAAATAAAATGGTTTTAAAAAGTTTAGATGTCTTTGATATATTAGGCCCGTCGTGAATATTTTGACTCAACCCGAGTTTACTTATGTGAGTTTACTCTAGCTAGTATCCTTAACCATATGGACCTTAATTGGTTTATTAGGCTAAGCATCCACGAGTCTCATTCTTTGAGATTTTAAATTATGGAGAACGAGAAACGATAGAGTCAATTATAAGTTTTGTATTCTTTCATGAATTTATGTGAGTTAATTATAAACTTTTTCTCCCATCGCTTGTCAATAAATAAATGCAATAAATAAGGTCGTACGATTTGAAAAATTACTTAGCTTCTAGCCCAAGATCGTTTAAAAGTTTCTCGGGATTAATTAGAGTTCATAACCAAGGTATAACTTATTGAAGCGGGATGCGAAGATTGGCGATCCAAAAAGGCCCTAACAAGGCATGAGGGCTCCATTTTGTTGCTAAAGATCCAAGATAATGTGAAGAATCATTATTCAAAAATCAATATGAAGGATCAAGACACACGACGAGAAACAATGACTCTCATAAAGATCATGGAGAAGTCTATCCAAAAAGACCCTAACAAGGTATGAGGAAAAATAGATCCAAGTCCGAAAAGGAGGCGGATCGTTGTATATCAAAATCTCAAATAATGATTGAAGAAAAATGAAGAAGTCGTGGTCCAAGTTTGAAGAATCTCTCAAAAACTTCAAGTGAAGAAGTTCCTATTATGAAGAGAAGACCATTATTTCAAGAACGTCTCTCAAGATTCGAAGTATGAAGTAAATGCCAAATACCGGTCCAAGAAAGGTCTCAAATCGTGAAACGAGTTATGCCAAGATATGAACCTTATGAGGTTTCGAGAAGCAGTTTTAAAAGATTTTGTCCTTTAGCTAACTATTGATTAGATCGTCCTACTTTATTTTCGGCCTAAATAAGTTATCAAAATAAGGAAAAAAATATATCCTCGTGATCATTCAAGACAATAATAAAATATAAGAGATACACCTAGGAATAAGGGGGTCTAAGTGAATAATTGAACCACATGAGTAAGTGTTAGCTTTACTAAGTTATGATAACAATGATCTCGTTTCTAAGCTTGGTGTAGGGAAAGTGAAACTTGAGGGTGATAAATATTCATGACACCAGAATCCCTAATGTAAGTCTTAGATTTCTTTACAAGTTTCTTCCTTCAAACATTGTGAAATTTTCTATCATTTTAGTTTCTATAGTATCGTAGTATGTAATAAAGGCCAAGGTGGGTTAATTATGATGGAGAATGTAAGTCGTGCTTTGAAATCAATGCATTGCATGAGGTCATTGCAATGGTCAAGTGTAGGGGATTTAATAAGTGTGAAAACACTTATCCTTTTACCACTTAAAACAAATAAAAAACGCGACCGAAACGTGTGTTTAATGTCGTAAAAGTCGGAATTACCCGTAGTTTGTGTTTTATTGTGTTTTAAGACCAAAATATGAAAAAAGAAGAAAATACGGGCTTTCACGGGCTTTTATCGAAGAAAAGACAAAAGACGAAGTCAAAAGATCAAGAGTGCAAAAAGAACAGAAGTCAAAGGCCTATTCTGAAGATTTATCAAAGAAAAAGACCAAAGACGGAAGTTTAACGAAGTCTAAGAACCAAGTCTAATAAAAGAAGGAAATTAGAAGACGAGTTCATTTTATCTATCGACAAATCCCGAGACAAAGTCGAGAAAGACGAATTAATTAAAAAGACATGAAGACAAAGAGAAAGAGGGAAGAAACAACACCACATACTCCTCCACTATAAATAGCCTAAAAACCTTCATTTGTATTAGTTAGTTTTCATTAGTTTTTCATTAAGGTAATTAGGTGTAGGTGTAAAATTACTTTCTCTCTAGCTTTCTTTCATGTTCTTAAGCTTTTCATCTTTTGTCTTAATCTTTTGAATCTTAATATTCATCTTTAATTCAAGCTTTTCAATTAATCTCATTCTTCCTTTCTTGTTTTTAATTTTGTGTTTGATTTGGTTAATCATGTAGCTTATTTGATGTTAGTGCTTATTTGATTGAAGTGCTTATTTCATTGTTCTTATTGTTTTGATGTGGTTGATGTTATTGCTTATTGAGCTTATTTCTATTTTTTTGTTTAGTTTATTTTTCATTTAAGTGGATTTAGTAGTTTAATGATTTAAAAGTCGATTTTATTAATTTTGCTTATTTGGTGTTTCTAGAGTTTTTAATTTGTGTCTTGTTAGCTTATTTAAATATTAGTTTGGCTTAATTTTTGCTTATTTGTTTATTAAGTTTTTAGCTTATTTGAAATTTGTCCCGAATTAGCAAAACCCTAATTTCGCGAATTACAAACATACTTTAATTCTGAATTAGGAACTTAAAATTATTCCGAATTATTAGCAAATTGTGGATTCCGAATAAAGTTTAGATCTTATGCATTCCGAATTAGACAACAAGTTCATATTCCGAATTGATGTAATTTAAATATTCCGAACTAGTTTTCTTGTTAATATTCCGATTTACGTTCTTGTTCTTTCCGAATTAGATATTGTTTCTGTTTTCTGAATTACTGTTTGAATTGCACATTCCGAACTATCTTCTTTCCATTTTTCCGAATTACATGCAAGTTTTTATGCCGAATTAATTTTTGTTATAACATTCCGAATTAAGTAACATTTTCATTTTCCGAATTAGGTTTATATTTTGAATTCTGAATTACATTTGAATTTGTTTTCCCGAATTACGTTTAGAACTTGAATTCCGACTTGTGTATTTCATGCATTCCGAATTGTTTTAATTTTTATTCCGAACTGTTTCCAAATTTTTATTTTCCCCTATTTTTTTCAAGTTTAATTTCAAAGTGTTTTGTTTAAATTTATTTTAATTTTTACTTTTAAACAAGTTTTAAATTTGTTTAATTTCTTTATATTTGTCATTTGTTTTAGTTCATTTTTAGAAATAGATAATCATATTTGCTTTTATCCACCAAAAACAATTGAGTCACACGTAAAACCGGAGATCAATTCGATTAGATATAATTAGAACACAAATTTTTCAGTTATTAATACGTCCGGAAAAAAATCTCGAACTCGTCAGAGAAATCCAAAACCCGAAATAACTAGGACGGGTCGGGGTGTGCTTGTCACAATACGGGGCGGGTTTGGAGCTTAAACGAGGAATTTAATTGGGTTTGGGACGGAGAATACCGCTCCGCCCAACCCCACCTGAATAATACATTTAGTATATTATATATTTTATACAATTGAAAATGTATCTTAGTAAAAGAAAAAGATTAACACAATTTCAAAACCATAACAAATTCTACTCAACATTGAAAGGGAAATGAAAAATAAATGATAATGTATTTTTCATTCTATTTAAATTACAATCTTATGCACTTTGCAGGGTAAAATCAAATTTTGCCTTTAAATTAGTTCATTTTTCCAAAGCAGACGTGAAATGGAATTTTGTACAAATAAACCCTAAAGACCATGCGGCAGTGTGAAAAAGACCGTGAATCATTATTTTTAACAATCTGGTTGTTAGTTGGACAAAAACTATGTGAAATGACTAATATACCATCGTGTTGTATAAAATGAACTTTAGGGACAAAATTGCAAGTCATTGTCAAACTTTCTTTTTAATATCAACCCTCACCATCGTCGCCACCATTATCACTGCCACCCGCCACCATCACTGCCACCATCGCCGCTACCATCACTATCACCACAAGTAACAACTTTTTAATTCGAGAGCTAAGAAGTATATGTGTTTTACATTGCTTATTGCGTATTAATGACAAAATAGATAATAGTTGTGCATAATGAGAATAAGTACTTACTCTACAGTCAAGCGCCAAAGACTCCGCATGAAACGTTTGAGCTAACAGTTAGCAAAAAGTTTGTTTTTGAAAATTCCATTGAGGGAGAATCACAACTATCTTCAAGGAATCTAATTATTCAAATGTGCAGCGTGTTAGTTAATAAGGGCATCTCCAATGCTCAATGTTGTCATACGTATAATAGATAATAAATCAATCTAAAATAGTTCAATCCATGTAGGGATGCCAGATTGCAAGTTGGTGTAAATGGAGTTCAATTCTGTACATGCGGTCAATAACTTTAAAAGTAGGCCCTTTTCAGCCAAATTAACTAAAATGAGTTAAAATCTATCAATGAATAACCAATAATATTCATGAAGTGTCACTGAATACATTTTTTTCATATTAAATGGGTTGTGAGAGAGAAGGGTACCATGACTAGCATACCTATCAAAATTTTAGCCCCACAGCTGCCAAATCAGCGCCACATCACACCAAAACAACTAACGAAAATACCCCCTCACTCACAACACAACCAACCCTCATCACTTTGGCCCCACCACTATATTTTCTTTTTCTTTTTTTCATTTTCACACAAAATAAAATTTATTTCATTCAAATAAAACACTAAAAATACAGAAATAAAATTACAAATACGCAAAAAAAATATGATACGAAAAAAATACGAAAATTTAAAAACACAACAATTAAAATAAACTACTCATATTGGGGTTGATTACACTCCCAAATATGGTCAATAAGGCCCTATTGAAGCCTTATATGTGTCGGTTTATCATGAAGTTCTTTTTGTTGTCTTTGACGGATTGTATAACGCTCGACCCATGTCCTTAATATATTTGCCTGTGGGCAAACATACATTTCTGCAGTTTCAGATATCGCATACCCTTGATTTTTTAAAATCATGTTGTGCAATATGATGCAGGTGTACATGATTCTACGTAACTTGTTCATAGTAAATTGACGCGCCGGCTGAGCAATAATACGCCATCTTTCTTGTAGGACACCAAATGCCCTTTCAATATCTTTTCAGGCACCTTCTTGACGGCGTTTGAACAGAGCTGTTTGCTCATCACGTGCAATACTGAATGATTTCATAAAAGCTGACCATTGTGGGTAAATCCCGTCTGTAAGGTAGTAGCCTCTATGAAAAGTATGCCCGTTTACAACATACGGGGCCTCAGGTTCATTCCCATCCAAAAGATCAGCAAATAAAGGTGAATGATTGAGAACGGTAATATCATTGTTTGCACCTGCAACCCCTAAAAATGCATGCCAAATCCACAAATCATATGATGCAGTAGCCTCTAGTATTATGGTTGGGTATTTTTTATCACCTCTACCATATTGCCCATGCCATTTTCTTGGACAATTGATCCATTCCCAGTGCATACAATCTATACTACCAAGCATCCCAGGAAACCCATGAATCGTATTATGAGCGGCATATAGGTTTTGAATGTCAACTGGTGTGGGTTTTCTTAATAATAGTGGTTGAAACAAATCCATTACGCACTACATAAAGTTATCAAGACAATCGCGTGCTCAATGTGCACCCATTTGCAAGTATTCATCTAATGAATCTGGCAGTGTACCGAACGCCAATTGGCTTATGGCGGATGTGCATTTCATAATTACACTAAAACTTTTTAAACTCGTTGCATCAATACAGGTAGTAAAAAAGTGAAAGTGTTTGGGTACAAGATTATTTGTTTGATTGTAATTTTCAATACCTTGATCAATCTCTAAAAAAAGAGAACGCAGCATTCGATACCGCTTCTGGAAATACACCTCGTGATACTTTGGATACGGCCGAAGTAATATTCCATTAAACGTGCCTCGGCAACGTCACATTGACGATTAATGTATCTACGCCTTCGTTTTACTTCAGCTTCTTCTTCAAGCTGGGTTATGTAATCTAAATCGTTCATATCTTCTTCATCGGACCATGCGTTATAATTCATTTTTTGTATACGATTTTTGTTGTTTGAAAGAGAGATTTAATAGTTGTGTGTGTGTTAAAAATGAGAAAATTAGGATTATATATAAGAAAAAATTAAATTTTTGAAAAACTAATTGTTACCGTTGGAAAAAGCCAACGTCTCTTAACCTTAATATTTGCAAACGTAGCCTCGTCAAAGAGATTTCGGTTTTCCGAAATTCTCACGGCGAAGAGGGGGGAGGGTGTGGCAACGAGAGCCGGCGAGGCTCGGCGAGCCTTCCACGTGGGATCGGCGAGGCAACTTCGCCGTTGTACCCTTCTCTAAAAGTGAAAGTGATGATGTGTCAATGATGTGGCATTAAAACAAAATAGGTTTAACGCATTGGAGATGCCCTAACGCCCATTGGTCCGACCCACTTGTTTATGCCACTTGCATTTAGGGTTTCTCTATTTTAGTCTATATGTAATATTTTTTCATTGTGTACTGTTTCATTAAATCTGATATTTATATTTCAGTATTCCCTCTTTAATTTCTAAATGGTATCAAGAGGTATGAAGAAAAACTTTGTTGACCCTTTGAATTTGGATCTATAAAAGAAAAGTTTGCTTATGTTGTTGATGGACGGATAAAAAAAATTGAATAAAGGTTTGACTGCTTTTCAAATCAGTTTGTTTGTGTGATACTTTAGTTTGTATTCTTTGTGTATTGCTCTGAATATGCGTTATTTTACTTTATTATTATTTTTTTACGGTGCTGCAACAGTCATAAAAATAAGGGACCTTCAGAAGAAAAAAGTATTGTAGAATTGTCGCGGTTCAGTGTTCTAGTTAATTTGGTTCTTCGTATTGGTACTTGATTTGGAAATTGTTCAGTATGGATTTTGTTCGGTTTATTTGTTTGAGAATTATTGTTCTGTGTCGGTGATGCTGATGTTATAATCTTAACTAATCCGATAAGGTCTTGATTAGTTTCTTCTAGCATCTCGACATCAACAACGCTTGTAGTAGTTTCGTTGGTTTTGTCTGGTTTGGTAAATGGTTTGCTGGATTATAATGGTTTGGTGTTGGTGATCGGCACTGTCATAGTCTTAAGTGGTCCGACTATGTCTTGAGCAGTTATGTGTAGCATCTCGGTATTAACATGGTTCTGCCTGATTTTGCATTTGGTTCCGCCTGTTCGCTGGGTTGCTTGTTTGCTCGTTCGTTTGTCTGCCAGCCTGAATGCCAAGATCGAGACACTCTACTTGTAATCGTCTTTGCTCAGTGTGTCCCTGATCCCTCTCGTTCATCTCCGTATTCATGTGACTCTGCACACCTGGTTTGGATTGCATCCGAATGAGACTTTGTCTAGCACCAAGTCTGCACTCTGGGACATTATCGTTTGCTTTACGGTTTTAGTTTATGTTTGGGAAACTCTCAGTGTTTGCCGTTGCGGCATTGTGAGTTTCAGGGGAATGTTAATTAATAAAGCCCATTGGCCCGACCCACTTGTTTAGGCCATTTTCATTTAGGGTTTCTCTGTTTTAATCTCTATTTAATATCTTTGTATTATATAATGATTCAGTGAATCTGATAATTATATTTCAGTATTCCCTCTTTGATTTCTACACAGCCATCTTCACCTCAAGGTTGTCCTGAGGTTGACAATTGTATCAAAATTCCACTTGTGTTCAATGAACTAACAATTTAAATATAAATTGTAAGTCGCAACATCTGATGACATTTTTTTTAAAGTCAAAACTTAGCATCTTTCTTGTAAAAATCACAGCTTAACAAAAGGATTTTCCCATGCGAAATCTGACAGCTTGCCTTAGTAGTTGCTAATTGATCAATGTGATTGTTTGAAATTTCTTAGAACCCCCCCCCCCCCCCCCCCCCTCATAATTTCGATATAATAGTGTCATTCGGCTTACAACGATCCCAAAAATGGAGCGAAAAGATTGCATTATTGTGTTTTTTGTGATATTGTTTTGTGTTTCTTACACGATTGATGTCGTGGTCTCATCCAAAGTATCAACCGAAAAACTATTATGGATAAAGCTTATTCGAAAGTTCATTTAACAATTACTAGGACGACTTTCCATGACACATCCAGCCGCAGGCAGCGATCTGTTCAGGAGCAAGGTGATAATGGGCACGCAGATGTATGTGCAAGTAAGTTGTTAATTACAATAAAGCAGATAATTTCAATTCTTAGAAGAATGTTTCAAGAAAGTGTTAATTTTATCAATGTATGCTTAATTTTATCAATGTATGCTTAATTTTATCATGTATTGACCATGGAAGACAGACAAACTTGCCAACAGTCCAAGCCCAACATTAGTTGTTTGGGTACCAAAAAGAGGCTTTACTCAGCTCGTTAAAATCAGCGATCAAAATGAAGTCGTAGGTGGATTCTCAATAGCCATATTTTGTTATGCCTTGCAGTTATAACCATACAATGTTCGTCCTATCTTCAAACCTTTTATCAATAATGACGGGAAGATGAATGATACTTATGATCACCTGCTAAGGAAAATTGAGGGCCGGGTTCATTTTTAAATTAAGCTTAGAGCAAGAAGAAACATTATTATGTTTCAAAGTAAGCTTTTAAGAGCTAATAGGTTATCTTGTTTTCTACGAATATCTGTATGATGTAGAAATTCCAGGTTGTTTTCATTAAAATTCAAATGATTCCTTAGTTTCTTTTCTTGCTGATCTCGAAAATATCTATTTCCTGGTCTTCCTTTTTCATGGTTCCTTCTCAGAAAACAAACCTGCAAGCGTAATAGCGTTCATTATTTAAAAAAACGACAATAGCTAGTTGGTTCGTTCTTAAGATACTAGTATAACAATAAAAACCGGCCAATACCTAGTTGACCAGTAAAAACTATACTAAACAATCTGCTGAAGTTTTGAAAAGCTTATAACCTCAAAGTTTAGTTTATATGGACTGCTCATGGGATAAATTAAATTCTGAAAAGCTTATTGGCTCAAGTTAAGGCTTATGAGCTAATCAATCTAAGCTTATAGCTTATTCAAGTTAAAAGCTCCGAAGCTCAAATTTTGGGTTTTTAAGCTCTTCAAAAGTTCAAAAAGGTCATAAGCCAGCCAAATAACCTTTATATAAACACCCTTGTAAACTATTGTTTGCTAATAAAAATCAATTGATATATTTTGTTCAGTAATATATAAAATTTATATATTTAAAAGAAAATGTAGAGATTGTCTTATTTTTACAATGCAGAGATCTGAAATTTCAGAATCATTTTCTTGAAATGGGACCTCTTTGATGAGTAAACTTGTGGACATGGTTTCAAAGGGTTTGGTTGTGGACAAGACCCTCACAAAAAACGTGATACCAATTAAACTCACGAGGTGCGCATCGCAACAACCATTATTTAATACTCAATTGTCTCATTAATTAGATTGTTGCAAGTAAACAAGACCCTCACAGAAAACGTGATACACATACACATGCATAATATCAAACAGACTAGTCCAACATTCATAGTAGATAATAAAGTCTATAAATAGGCTAGACGAGTTGTAGAAGTACCTCACACCATCAAAAGCAAACACTTTACTTTCTTAGATAATTTTCATCATGAACAAGATGTATGTGTTGGGAAACACACGGGGCCTTTTAGGCTAATACTAGAGGAAGCTATAAGTTTTAGGAATGTAGGTTTATTGCTTGAACTTTTCTTGGTACTAATTGGTTCAAGTTACAAGTGCTTATATGACCACCTATTTATACTACTCCATGGAAGTTTCTATATACAAGATATTTCCATGGATACTTCTACATCATCTTCATAATTCTTATCTAATCTAGATAAGTTTATCTAGATATTTCTTACTTAATATCTTTTCATACTTATCTAAATGTTTCTACACATTTCCATAGATATTTTCTATGGTTCTTTCTTCGACCTTCTAGAAGCTTCCTGTATGAACTCGACTTTCAGCGACCAAATCAAGTTTACGATCTAACACCCCCCTTTAAACTTGATTTCCCGACTCCAAGCATCATCCTTTGTCTTGAGAAATCTCGCTCGTTGAGCGCCTTGGTAAAGATATCTGCAACTTGATCTTCAGACTTCGTATGTATCACTCGGACATCCTTCCTTGCAATGCATTCTCGAATAAAGTGATACCGAGTGTTTATATGCTTGCTTCGATCATGGTAGACTGGATTTTTCGCTAAGTCGATTGCTGACTTGTTGTCTACGTAGATCTCGGTTGCATCTTCTTGCTCCATGTGTAGCTCTTTCAGCATAGTTCTGAGCCATATTGCGTGACATACACATGATGTCGCGGCTACGTATTCTGCTTCACAGCTGGACAAGGTAACAATAGGTTGCTTCTTTGAAGACCATGTAAATGCATTGTTACCTAGGAAGAACATGAATCCTGATGTACTTCTTCCATCGTCTTTGTTTCCAGCCCAGTCACTGTCGCTATATCCGACTAGCTTGAAGTCTTCACTTCTTGAATAAAACATACCATAGTCTATGGTACCTTTGATATAACGGAGGATCCTCTTGGCAATCTCCACATGTTTTGTCGTAGGTTCTTCCATGAACCGACTAATCAATCCTACTGCATAGAGTATGTCGGGTCTTGTACACGTCAAGTAGCGCAAACTTCCAACAAGACTCTTGAATAGAGTTGGATTTACCGCTTCTCCTCCGTCATGCTTAGAAGGCTTTGCCTTATGTTCAATGGGGGTGACCACAGGATTGCACTTTTCCATCCCGAACCTCTTTAGTATCTCCTTGGCATATCTTTCTTGACATATGAATATTCCTTCATCTGTTTGCTTCACTTTGATGCCAAGATAATAAGACATAAGTCCTATGTCTGTCATCTCGAACTCTCTCGTCATTGACTTCTTGAGCTCGCCCATTATCCTTTGGGAATTTCCTGTGAATATCAAATCATCCACATACAAGCAGGCTAGCAATATACCTCCATTTTCAAACTTCACGTAAAGTGCGTATTCACTTAAGCACTTTGTAAAACCATGCCCTTGGAAATACTTGTCGATTCTAGTATTCCAAGCTCGGGGTGCCTGCTTTAGTCCATATAAGGCCTTCTTCAACCTTAAAACTTTACCTTCTTGCCCTTTGGCAACATATCCTTCCGGTTGCTCCACATAAACTTCTTCTTCTAGAACTCTATTTAGGAATGCTGACTTCACGTCCATTTGGTGAATTTTCCACCTATACTGACCAACAATAGCAATAATCATTCTTATAGTTTCTAAGCGAGCAACAGGGGCAAATACCTCTTCATAGTCTATCCCATGCTTCTGCTTGTAGCCTTTGACCACAACTCTTGCCTTGTACTTCTCCACTTCACCTTTGGCGTTCTTCTTGGCCTTGTATACCCACTTGAGTGGAATAACCTTTTGGCCTTTTGGAAGGATTGTCAACTCCCACGTGTCATTCTTTTCTATGGACTTTATCTCCTCGTCCATAGCTTGTCTCCATTTCTTGCTTTTCATGGCCTCTTCAAAACATAAAGGTTCACAATCAGCATTTAAACAGAGAAGGGGTATCTCTTCAGTTACCTCATAGAGCTCCTGTAAGCTTCTTGTCTTTGGCTCTCCTTCACTTGAACTTGCTGGCGAGCCTTGGGTTGGACTTGGAGCTGGACTTTCAGGTTGCTGAACTTCATCTCTTAATTCACCTGTCTCTTCTTCATTAGTCATGGGAAGAAAGTCGTACCTTTCATTTTCCTTGACGCTCCAATCCCACGATCCTTCTTCATCGAACTCCACGTCTCTGCTCACTACTACCTTCCTTGTGATCGGGTTATAGAGCTTGTATCCTTTGGACTGCTTATCATAACCCACGAACACATGCTTCTCACTTCTATCATCAAGCTTGATTCGCCTTTGGCTCGGAACGTGAACATACGCTATGCTTCCGAATATCCTTAGATGAGAGACGGTAGGCTTCATCCCATTCCATGCTTCTTGTGGGGTCTTGTTGTCCAAACTCTTTGACGGACACCGGTTCAATATATACACCGAGCAATCAACCGCTTCAGCCCAAAACTCTTTTGGCATCTTCTTACTTTTCAACATGCTTCGGACCATGTTGAGAATGGTTCTATTCTTTCTCTTCACCACTCCATTTTGTTGTGGGGAGTAAGGAGCCGTTAGAAATCTCCGGATCCCATTATCCTCACAGAATTTATTAAATTCCTTTGACAAAAATTCTCCACCTCTATCCGATCTCATGGATTTAATTTTTAGACCCTTCTCCTTTTCAACCATAGCTTTAAATTTCTTAAAAGCATCAAAGGCTTGGGATTTTTCTTTTATAAAATAGACCCAAGTCTTTCTAGAATAATCATCAATAAAAAGCATAAAGTAGAGATTCATACCATGAGAAGGTGGAGTAATGGGACCGCACAAATCCGTGTGAATTAGTTGTAGAGGCTCCTTAGCTCTTGACGTCGCTTCCTTTGGAAACGGACTTCTTGCATGCTTCCCAAGAAGACATCCTTCACATACTTGATTGGGATGATCAATTTGATCTAACCCTTTCACCATTCCTTTAGAAGATAACAACTTTAAGTCACCAAAGTTTAAATGTCCGTACCTCATGTGCCAAAGCCACGACTGGTCCTTCAAGCAGCTCTTTAAGCACTTAGCTTCATCATGTTGAATGTTCAAGATGAACATCCGGTTTTTAGTCATAGGCACTTTTGCTATGAGCTTTCCTTCATGATTTCTTATCGTGGCACTACGATCTTTGAAATGAATATCGTAGTTTTTCTCCAATAGTTGTCCCACACTTAAAATGTTACTTTTAAGGTTGGGCACATTGTATACATCCGAAATATACTGGTGACTTCCATCTTTAGCTCGGATAAGTATTTTACCTTTTCCTTTCACTGGTGCCTTTGATTCATCTCCGAAAGTGGCATTCCCTTTACGTTGCTCCATCTCCACAAACAAGTCTTCTTCACCCGTCATATGGTTACTAGCAGCGGAATCTATATGCCATGGCTCTGTCCTTTCTTCTTGTTCGCCATGTCTCGCCATTAGCAAAGTAACCTCGTCTTCGTCATCTACCTCCACAAGATTGGCCTTTTCTTCCACTTGTCTTGAGCTAGTACACTCGCTAGCATAATGACCAAATTTTCGACAATTATAACATTGTATTTGAGACTTACCTCCTCTTTGAGATTGGTAGCCTCTTCCACGACCTCTCCTACTAGGAGACCATTGGTTCTCTTCTTCTTTATTAACATCCTCTCTTCCTCGTCCTCGGCCTCGACCTTGGAAACCACCACGACCTCGAAAAGTACCGCGTCCTCGTCCTGGCTCGCGTCCATGTAAAAAGCTCTTTTCTCTTTCTTTGAAAGAGACCTTTGAGTATAGAGCTTGCTCTAAGGGTTCTTTCCCCCTTCTTTTCTTCAACTTCTCTTCATGGGCTTGTAAAGATCCCATGAGTTGATCGACGGTCATAGAGTCGATGTCTTTTGACTCCTCTATGGCCACAACAATGTAATCAAAGCTTGCTGGCAACGAGCGAAGAATATTTTCTATCACCCTTGTGTCAGTCAGGCTTTCACCATTTCTCTTCATCTCATTTGAAATGGTCAAGACACGAGTGAAATAATCCGAAATGGTTTCGGATTCCTCCATTTGGAGTTTTTCGAACTCTCTTCTAAGAGTTTGAAGACGTACCTTCTTCACTTTATCAACTCCTTTGAAAGCATTTTGAAGGATCTCCCACGCTTCCTTAGAAGTGGTTGCATTTGCAACTTTCTCAAACATCGCATCATCAAGACATTGATAGATGAGAGTAAGAGCACTTTGATCCTTCTTTCTCGCCTTCTGCAGATCTACCCTTTGGGCAGCACTCAACGAGTTTTCATCTTCAACCTTCTCAATCCCTTTATCGACTATCTCCCACACATCGTGTGAGCCAAGTAACGCCTTCATTCGAATACACCAAGTACCATAGTTATCTTTGGTGAGACGAGGAAATTGGAACAAGTTCATTGAACTCGACATCTTGATCTTCAGCGTAGCTCTGATACCAGTTTGTTGGGAAACACACGGGGCCTTTTAGGCTAATACTAGAGGAAGCGATAAGTTTTAGGAATGTAGGTTTATTGCTTGAACTTTTCTTGGTACTAATTGGTTCAAGTTACAAGTGCTTATATGACCACCTATTTATACTACTCCATGGAAGTATCTAGATACAAGATATTTCCATGGATACTTCTACATCATCTTCATAATTCTTATCTAATCTAGATAAGTTTATCTAGATATTTCTTACTTAATATCTTTTCATACTTATCTAAATGTTTCTACACATTTTCATAGATATTTTCTATGGTTCTTTCTTCGACCTTCTAGAAGCTTCCTGTATGAGCTCGACTTTCAGCGACCAAATCAAGTTTACGATCTAACAGTATGCAATGTTGTTGTTTCTTGTCTTTATCACGAGGATGAGCTCGACTTTGTGTGTTTCTTCAGACAATGATGGTAAGCAGGAGATTACCATGGTTGTGGAAGATCAAACGACCGTGCCGCATGATGCAGGAATAGGGAAAAGCAAGGTACATTACATGCATGTGTTAGATTGTTATTTAATAAAATTTCTTAAGCTAAAGTGAAATGCTTGCACAAATACATCTTTAAAACTGAATAATGTTCTCTTCTACCGTCCCTTTGTGCAGGCAAATCCAGTTGTAGCTGAAATACTCATTTTGGAAGATGGAAAGGAATTGATACTTGCTCGGAAATCATCCCCGGGCAAGAACTGCATTAGTCTAGGCCAGCCCTGTGGGGCGCTTGATCATTGCTGTGATCCGTATTATTGCACTGGTTTTATTGCTGGAAAATGTCAAAAAGAATTCTGTCGTCGTACGGGCCTACCTTGTGGCCCCGAGCCATGTTGCGGCTATTGTGTGGCAGGCTATTGTGTGGGTTAGGGAGTCTGTTATGTATACATGAGTGTTGTCTGTGGTAATAATTCATGCCTCCAAATATATGGTGTGCCATGTATCTACAATAATGTAACATATCACCAGTTGATATGGGTCAAGACATACTCAAGAGTCATGTTTTTATAATTGTCGTGCTGTTTAATGAAAAGCTCATTGAACTACCATTTCTATCTAAACAATGATTAGAGTATAGCTTAGTTCAAATTAATTAGTTAAATCAGTTGAGTTTTATCTAAACAATGACACAATAATGTACGTACTATATACTTAAGAATAAACATTTTTAACCGTAGATGAAACACTTGCCTTCTAAGCATATGTTTAATTTGGGATTGAAAAGCTATAGATATTACCTGAGATTATGACCACTTAATGATTAGAGTATAGCTTTAAGACTGTGCAACTCATGTATTACACCAATGGACTCTTTTTTTTTTCAAAATGCTAACAAAGAAGCACTCTTTCCCAACATCACCAATTTCTCAAGGGTTACAGAAGACCATCCCTCTGCTGTTTGAGCTAACACTTTCTAATTGAGACCGTCTATGATTGACTCTGATTCCGTGCATTTATGTCGCTAAGGTTTTCTCATATCATTCATCCCGGTTTGTGCAGCCTGTGCTGCAGAAGCAGCAATCTGTTGTGCTAAAAATTGACTCTGACTGCGCTAAGGTTTTCTCTCAGACCAGGCTTGACCACCTCAAACCCTTCAACAGCTTGGTTCATCAAATCCAACCAGCCTTTAAGCTGACATCGCACGCGTTAAGTCGATAAAAGTTCACTTGGGATTAGATTCCTCCAACCTACAAACCTATCATTCACTTCTTATTTGAAGCATGTGATCAACTTGGGTAATTTGCCACTTGTCAAAAACACATCCATTATTTGAAGCATGTGATTAATGGGAATGAGACCAACCCATGTTTTGGACCCAATAGAAGTGCTCAAGCTTCTGATTAGCAGGATTAATTTTTAATTCACCCATAACAACCAACAATTTCAGAGCAATACAACTAATCATCATCTGTTCCAGGTTCCTCGATTAATTACATCCTTCCAAGGTGAATGTACAATGTAAGCTGACGCGTCACTCGGATGCCAACCACCAAGAACGTGCCTCTAGTTTGGTGCTCGGACACAGAACCTCAAGCTTGTGGCCGAACAATACCAACCCTGGATGAACCCAAACATGTATAGGGATGGTATGTTGACTTGGGTCCCATAAAACCACAACATCAGACAGCTTTGGCATTACTACAAGATCGAGGATGGTTTGAAGGACTAACCGTAGTAGTTTTTCCAATGAATCAAGAAACTGCAATAACGGCTCGGGGTGTTTGGGTTGCCAAGTATTCGTGATTGATATCGTTACAACAGGGAAAACAACCTCCATTAAAAGCCGAGAGTATATCTAATCGTCATGTAGCAGTTCTTTCCACAATAAAACAGCACTCAAGTGGTGGTCGTCTTCTGGCTTAACAAGCAGATCCCATCCAAGAAACAGTCTGAAACAAATACAATGCAAACAACATGCAATAGTAGATAGGCCGAAAAGCTCATACATGTGGAAACACCTTTTTCAAGTCACCAAATACTTAAGCGTTCAAACTCATTAGCAATCTAAGACGTACTGTAAAGTTGTTTATCTTGACGGGCAGCGTCTTGTTCAAGCTCTCCTTTCTCCTTCCGCAGAGTAACTATTATCCCCCTTTCCATTTTCAAGTCCTGGTGTATCTTCAATATATCCACTTCACTGTGAAGGCGAGCCAGAAAATGTGATCACGGGGGCATCGAGCGAGATGTTAGATTACGAGTGATGCCGGTACTTAGGGTAGTAATTAGTTAAAACAAATCGTACCGGGTTTAATATAAAGGTAAAAAAATGCTTTAACGATGCATTTAACACTAATTATAGGGTTAATTCCATATTTACACAATTAAAACATGTAAATCTACTTCTTAATCAATTGACACCTGTATATTGGATTTTTAATAACACTTGGATCACTTCCCTTCCATAAACCGTTTGCCCAAATCAATAACCCATTCGTTTTTATTCAATAACTCCCCTATCCCCCCAATTTCATCCAAATCAATATAAGTGATACCAAGAAACAATTATCAACAAATCAAATTAAATGATTCATAGCAAATCTCCTCCCAAGAAAACGTCCCCAAATCATGGATGACGAAGTGATAATTGTATATCGTGTATAAACTTCGACAAAAACCTTTCAATCCATGGATGATGAAGTTGCAATCCAGGTTATTTTTCATGGTCACAATTTGCTTTTCAGATTAATTCATTGCCCATTTATATTATGTTTCAGTTAATCATTTTTATCACAAAGTCAACTTCCACATTTATGGAGGTTTCTGTATGATTGTTGTAGTTATCGATATTGATTAATTTTATTGATTTGTGGATATTGATTTGAATTGGTATAATGTTTGAAAAAAATGTTGTTTTAATGTAGGAATTTTTTAAACAATAGAAGATACTATAGGAAAATTTGAAACCGAGGTTGAAAAATACCTTCGGATACAGATTTTTTAACAAACCTCCATGATTATAGCTTAGTTTTAAAATAATCAAATGATTACCTTTGTCATACAAGAAGATTGATTAATTTTTACTTTCATATCTGCAAGTCCCGTTCATTTTATTTCCATATCTTTTGTAAAAAAAATTTCTTTCGCTAGATTAGCTTTTGGTAGTTAATGTGATATCTACATTTTAATATCGTTTTTGTTTCCAATTCTTATGGTGAAGTTACCATAAAGTAGTTAGTTATGTTGCAAGCAATTATATAATTCACATGTTTATATTTGTCATTTTCTTCACTCCACTACTTATTTTAATACTATGTTTCTTTATGTTTACTTATTTGAATTGTATTTGATAATGTGCAGGAGGGCTGTGGCACAATAAGTCAAATACAGGAGATTTAACTTTCAGAGTCCCCTAAAAAATTTGTCGCTGAGATTTTGGGACGGATATCATGTTAGATCCTAATCATACTTCTTGATTTGTATCTATTTATACACGGATTGTTTTTTAGCCTGATTAATTCTTTTGATAATCACACTGATAAGATTCGATCATTTGTAAAACACAGTGGCTAATACAGTAATCGTCTGCGGTATATGACCATGTAATCTTGAACTTATCACCAATGTAACATGTAAGTATATATTGGTATATGGTTGTTAGGTTTTTTTTTAGGTGTAATAATGTAAGTATGGATTTTTCTTTCTGTAAAATGACACATTTAATCACTAATGTACACATTAGGGATAGGGAACTTTGTATGTAGGTTTTTCCAAACACAAAATGTAGGGATTTTTATTGGTTCATGGAAGCCTACTCATGTATATTACATTGGCTTAACAATGTTACTTCCTGTAGTGAAGGTTACATATTGATCATGATTTTAAAAAGACAGAATCTACTTATAGCATGTTGGGTGAATTAGTATTTTGCTTAGCATTGCTTACTAAAAAATACTTATAATATATCATATAGGGATCATTTGGAATTGCTTATTAGAAGTTATCATTTAGTATAGAAGGAGTGTTTAGGATTGCTTAATGAGTGTCATATGAGGTGTTAAGGTTGTTTGGCATGATTTATTGGTCTCTTCAGCCTCAAATTGAGCGAGTATATGCATGTACATGATAGTAAATGGTCTTTTTAACCACAAATTTTATTGTTGGTGGATGTGTCTATAGTCTTCTATGAAGTAACATTAACCTTTTAATATTACAGGCTAAATATTTGCTTATCACCTTTCTTTCATAGTTATTACACCGCCAAGAACGAATAATACAGAACAAGGTAACTTAAATGCTACTTTGGCTATAAAGGTAATACTCGCATGATCATGGAACAACACTGAGTTATCGGGCCCTCTATATGTTTATTTATCTATGTATTTTGTCAAGGATATTTGTTATTAACTTCATATACCAGGTGCATGATCCATACAGTCCCGAATACATATTGTACGAATAGTTATTAACAGCATAATAAAGTTGTTGAATTAATGGTTCCGTCATGGATATTGGTATAGAGACTTTTGAGGCGATATCTCAAGGCCCTATTCGAGGAACAAAGAAATTGTATCGCCAAAATGGGGTAATGTATTTTTCAATGGCCATGATTGTTGTTTAATCCTATTTAATAATAGTGATCAATTTGGTAATAATTATGTAACTGATTATAGGTGCTGCTGCTATTGTAAACCATTTGAAACACCTGCTAATTTACTAAGCTTAAGATATCTTTGTTTTTATAGTCTAAGCATTTTCTTTCAGACAATAGTTTTTTAACCACATATGTTCCATGAAAAGTATATCCTAACCTAAAATTGTTATTATGTAAATGTGTTTAGCTGATGGTTGTTTTAGGGCTAGGTAATTTCTTTTATGTTGTTCATATACATTTATAAAAACGTATTGCAACGAAAGTTAAAAAGGTATTAATTACTGAAAGTATATGCTTTTATCTTGATAATGTTGTAATGTTTCACTTTTTGATGTTTCGAGATCAAAAAGAATATTGAAGAAGCTAAGTAGTTTGTGGAAAATAAGTTTATGCAATAAAGAGTGTAAAAGATGGAATTGCTTCTCTCAAGAAGACAAGAAGACAGTGGAGGAGATCGCAGAGAGTTTTATTTTCACAATTTTGTAAAATTGCATAGAGCTTAAACATGGCTTCCTTATATTAGAAAGACAACCTGATATTGGTTCGATTGAGAATGAGGAAAGAGGGTGTTCTTACAAGATGGATGATGATTTATGCCAAGAGAATCGAAGGGGTAATAGTTGGTTTCTTATCAGCACATCATCTAAAATATTTGAAGGGACTGGATATTTAACTTTTTCTTTATATGATTATGACTTGCAGAATTTTTTTAACTCTTAATTTTATGTCAAGTTTTATAATACCTTAGAAACTATGTCAATAATTTTATATTTTAGAATTTTTGAAGTTAGCCGCCCATTGGGCGGGCCTTGAGGCTAGTGTCATATATACACTACTTAAATACAAAAATATTTTGACTAATTTACCCTTCCTAACTAACAGTAGATGTTGACCTGTTGTGCTATCTGTTTATCCTCATCTCTGAAACAAAGAAAATTGTTGTGATGTTGTCAATGACTGAATAATAAAGCTAAAGACTACCAGTGCTACTCACGTGTATTCTTATTATCTACATGATAATAGTTTTACAAATCAAAACATAAAAGAACAAAGATTAAACTAGGGTTTCGAAGTAAAGGTGTGATAAACACACAGTTGGAACAAGATAATAAAACCTTAGCTGAGCTTAGGGTAATATAAGGCGACCGTTGAGACCATGGACTGAGTCCATGGGCCTTTAGCTTCCATATAGCCTTTAGCGTCCATGGGCCTTTAGCTGAAAACCAACTTTAGTCACAGCAAGTCCAAATTATAACTGAAAGTTTACAAGCAGACACAATAAGTCCCTTGAGTTAATATGGGTTAGCACATTAAGTCATATATTTTAACATGTTTGATTAAAGTGAGCGTAAAGGGTTTGATGAAATGATGTCTTGTGGAGTGTGGCGAAGTGTGATGAGTTTTAATTTTTTGATTGGGTTTTGGAGTAATAGATCGAGGAGAATAAGTCCCTCTCGTTCATCTCCGTATTCGTGCGACTCTGCGTATGCACCTGGTTTTGATTGCATCGGAATGAGACTTTGTGCACTCTCGATCGGACACTCCGTTTTCGTTTGCTTTATGGTTTTAGTTTATGTTTGGCAAACTCTCAATGTTCGCCGCTGCAACATTGTGAGTTTGAGGGGAATGTTAGTTAATAAGGCCCATTGGCCCGACAACTTGTTTAGGCCATTTTTATTTAGGGTTTCTCTGTTTTAATCTCTAATTAATATCTTTGTATTATACAATGGTTCATTCAATCTGATAATTATATTTCAGTATTCCCTCTTTGATTTCTACACAGTGATCTTCACCGCAACGTTGTCCTGAGGTTGACAATTGTATCAAAATTCTACTTGTGTTCAATAAACTAACAATTTTAAATGAATTGGAAAATATAAATTGTAAGTCGCAACATCTAATGACATTTTTTTAAAGTCAAAACTTAGCATCTTTCTTGTAAAAATCAGAGCTTAACAAAAGGATTTTCCCATGTGAAATGTGACAGCTTGCGTAGTTGCTAATTGGTCAATGTGATTGTTTACAATTTCTTAGAACCCCCCCTCAATAATTTCGGTATAATAGTGTGAGTCAGCTTACAACGATTCCAAAAATGGAGCGAAAAGATTGCATTATTGTGTTCTTTGTGATATCGTTTTGTGTATCTTACATGGTTGATGTCGTGGTCTCATCCAAAGTATCAACCGAAAAAACTATTACTGATAAAGCTTATTCCAAAGTTCATTTAACAAAAACTTGGACGACTTCCTATGACACATCCAGCCGCAGGCAGCGATCTGTTCAGGAGCAAGGTGATACTGGGCACACAGATGTATGTGCAAGTAAGTTGTTACAATAAAGCAGCTAATTTCAATTCTTAGAAGAATGTTTCAAGAAAGTCTTAATTTTATCAATGTATGCTTAGTTTGTTTCTCTTTCTTGTCTTTTAATTTCAATATTGACCATGGATGACTGACAAGCTTGGCAACAGTCTATGCCCAACATTAGTTGTTTCGGTACCAAAAAGAGGCTTTACTCAGTTCGTTACAATCATGATCAAAATGAAGCCGGAGGTGGATTCTCAATAGCCATATTTTGTTATGCCTTGCAGTTATTACCATACAATGTTCGTCCTATCTTCAAACCTTTCATCAATAATGACGCGAACATGAATTGTACAAGTACTTATGATCAACTGCTAAGGAAAATTTTGAGGGCCAGGTTCATTTTTAAATTAAGCTTAGAGCCAGAACAAACATTATCATGTTTCAAAGTAAGCTTTTAAGAGCTAATAGGTTATCTTGTTTTCTACCAATATCTATATGATGAAGAAATTCTAGGTTGTTTTCATTAAAATTCAAATGATTCCTTAGTTTTCTTTTCTTGCTCATCTCCAAAGTATCTATTTCCTGGTCTTCCTCTTTCATGGTTCCTTCTCAGAAAACAAACCTGCAAGCGTAATAGCGTTCATTATTTAAAAAAAACGACAATAACTAGTTGGTTATTTCTTAAGATAACTAGTATAACAATAAAAACCGGCCAATACCTAGTTGACCAGTAAAAACTATACTAAACAATTTGCTGAAGTTTTGAAAAGCCTATAACCTCAAAGTTTAGTTTATATGGACTGTGGGATAAATTAAATTCTGAAAAGCTTATCAGCTCAAGTTAAGGCTTATGAGCTAATCAATCTAAGCTTATAGCTTATTGAAGTTAAAAGCTCCGAAGCTCAAATTTTCGGTTTTTAAGCTTTTCAAAATTTTAAAAAGCTCATAAGCCAGCCAAATAACCTTTATATAAACACCCTAGTAAACTATTGTTTGCTAATAAAAATCAATTGATATATTTTGTTAAGTAATATATAAAAATTATATATTTAGAAGAAAATGTAGAGATTGTCTTATTTACGATGCAGAGATCTGAAATTTCAGAATCATTTTCTTGAAATGGGACCTCTTTGATGAGTAAACTTGTGGACATGGTTTCAAAGGGTTTGGTTGTGAACAAGATCCTCACAAAAAACGTGATATCAATTGAACTGATGAGCTGCGCATCACAACAACCATTATTTAATACTCAATTGTCTCATTAATTAGATTGTTGCAAGTAAACAAGACCCTCACAGAAAACGTGATACACATACACATGCATAATATCAAACAGACTAGTCCAACATTAATAGTAGATAATAAAGTCTATAAATAGGCTACACGAGTTGTGGCAGTACCTTACACCATCATAAACAAACAGTTTACTACCTTAGATAATTTTCATCATGAACAAGATGTATGCAGTGCTGTTGTTTCTGGTCTTTATCACGAGTATGAGCTCGACTTTGTGTGTTTCGTCAGACAATGATGGTAAGCAGGATATTTCGATGGTTGTGGAAGATCAAACGACCGAGTTGCATGATGCAGGAATAGGGAAGGGCAAGGTACATTACATGCATGTGTTAGATTGTTAGTTTAATAAAGAGAAATGCTTGCACTAACATTTAGTATTTCATATATGCATCCTTCACTTTGCTTTCATTTGAAATTAAAAAATCAAACTAGGCAAAGAGCCAAAGACATCTTTAAAACTGAATAATATTCTCTTCTACCGTTCCTTTGTGCAGGCAAATCCAGTTGTAACTGAAATACTCATTTTGGAAGATGGGAAGGAATTTATACTTTCTCGGAAATCATCCCCGGGAAAGAATTGCATTAGACCAGGTCAACTATGCCGTTACCCCTCAGCATGTTGCGGCATTTGTGTGGAAGGCATTTGTGTGGCCTTTTAGGGCGTTTGTTATGCATACATGAGTGTGTCTGTGGTAATAATTCATGCCTCCAAATATATGGTGTGCTATGTATCTACAATAATGTAACATATCATCAGTTGATATGGGTCAAGACATACTCAAGATTCATGGTTTTATAATTCTCATTGTGTGTGCGTGTTTAATGAAAAGCTCATTGAACTACCATTTCTATTATGGCAATGTCCAAATTAATTAGTTAAATCAGTTGAATTTTATCTAAACGGTGACACTTGCCTTCTAAGCATTTGTTTAATTTGGGATTGAAAAGCTACAGATATTACCTACGATTATAGCGACTTAAATAGTATAGCTTTAAGACTGTGCGACTCGAGTGTTGACGATGACCTGGACTTCCCACAATAGGATGAAATCAGCCACATCGACTCTATTTTTTCCGTGCAGTGTGCATTATGGATGTCCTACAGTAAAATATCTAAAAGAAAATGTAGAAATGTGTAACTTAATATTCTATAGTTTTATGATTAATACATCCGAAATTTTCATACCATTCTCTTGGAATGGGACCTTTTTATGGGTGAATTTCTGGACATGGTTTCAGAAGGGTATGGTTTTCGATAAACGAAGTTTAGATTGCTGCCTTTTTTATCAAGCTAGATTTGTTGTGCACATGCATGTTGCATTCATGATCTAATAACACAAACACAAAAAAATATGTTTAGAGATGGCAAAAAACTCCGAACCCGGTGGAGAATCCGATACCCGAATCCGGTTTGACCGGGGATTCCCCGAGTTGACAGGGTATGGGGATGGGGGTAGGGATTCCTGATAATGAAAAGCCGGTATAGAGGCGGGATGGTAATACCCTTGGTTCTCTAAACCCGTCCCCGAACCTGCTCCCGAATATCTTTATTCTACATATACATTTATATGTCTTGTATGTTTCAAATATCTATTAGATAAATGAAACACTGTCAATCGATGGTTAATATATGATTTGACAATAACCTTCTCTTGTGTGTTAATTTTGTTATTGTTAATACTGAGCATGATCACATGAATGTTAATCTCGTTAATGTTATTTGATATTACCGTATTGTGTTATTTGTAATGGTTTCGTCATTTGAAACATATTTTAAATGATAATTGTGTAACGGGGAAAAAATCCCCGATTCCCATTGGGATCCCCGTTCCTCGTTGGGGATGGGGATGGTATCTAGCTTGTAATCCACGATGGCGATGAGGATAAGGATGGAGATATATATTTAATTCGGGGATGGGCAGGGGCGGATCTATTAAATTTTTGGGAGCACATATGTAGAAAAAAGATGTAGTTACTAGAAAAATGTCTGGTGCCCCCATATAAATTGTAAAAGTGCCCTCCATATTCTTGAATATTGCCAAAAATAAAAGTGTTTGTATGTTACGGTGGTTTTTGTTTGATCGAGATAAATGGGAGAAGCACATGAAGAAGACGAGTTACTATTTGATTTTGTTTGGGAGTGATGAAAAAGAAAAGTAAATGTAGTACCCTACACATTTATTACTATTAGATACAGTATAGTAATAAAAAAAGTCAAAATGTTGAAAGTAGTACGAGTATATGTGAATAACCGAATGTTTTAATAGGTTAGGCTACATGCAACTGTACAAGTTTTCATAACCAAAATATGTATGCAACCATGGATAGTTTTCTGTATTAACTATCTTACTTAGGTTCAATTTTTTTTATTTTTTTATGTCTATATAGTAATAGTAATTAAATGTAATCTTGTATTATACATGAATTAAAAGCTTCTTCTCCTTTCTATCGTAAAGTAAGTTTGTTGTTTTTAATCACACCCGACCCAATCCGGCATGTTTCAAATTAAACTAAAAAATTTATTGCTCGATCTCCCGTGATCGAATTTTCTGGTTCCACCACTGGGGATGAGGATGGTAGCAACCATTCCCCGCAAACCCGGCCCCGTGCCATCTCTAATTATGTTATCTTTAAAATTATGGTGAATTTAATCAGTTTTAAAAGTAAAGATAGGAATATTTTAAGACATATCAATCAACATTAAAGATGAATTTAATCAGTTTTAAAAGTAAAGAGTAATTGAATTACACAAAAATAGAAAGAGTATCTCCATTAAAGAGTTGCCACAAGGATTTGATGCCCGCACGTTGCCGCGGGAGCAATATGTAAGTCAATGTTAACAATGTATAGAGTTCCCTGAGGACTGCAAAAGCAAACAAATCTCATGTATTACGTAGTTAACAAATAACATACGTAAAAAAAGGGAAGAGAACCAACATCAAGTTTACATGCATTGAAACTATAATTTACAACAATGAGAAGTAAATGAAGCAAAACTTATTGAGAATTGTTTGCACATTCACATATTTGCAGCTTAGGTAGAAGATGACCACAAAAACCCGATAACTTGCAGATCACTGAAATTGCAGGCTACAGAACTTAATTTACCATATCTGTAATCTTGCACACTGTCACAAAAAACTGATCCGGTACAACAGAGCATACTGTCACGGACTTGTCTCGACAATGGTCTTCCGTGCGGCACTTAGTCTCTACTAAGTCAGCCTTGCTCCCAACACTCAACGATCTAGGCAACAAAGAAAGCTAAAAAGAAAGAATACAAGAGAACTAGGGGAAAATGCTTGTATTACTTGAGAAACTTTACAAGAGAGAATACAAGTGAATATGAGATGATTTCTCCAAATGAGGATGGCTCTATTTATACTACTACTCTAGGGTTACATTTAGGCTCTATTTACAACTCTAAGACAAGGCCCATAATCTACAATCTTCCATTAGGGTTTTTATAAGCTTCCATTAGGGTTTCTAAAGGTTTCCATAGTCTTCCACCAAGTCTTCTAGTCTTGTGTAGAATACTCCGGACTCGTGTTAACCTTGTGCACCTAGACGGGGTGTGACATCCTCCCCCACCTAAGCTCATGACGTCCTCGTCGTGCCATCCTCGTGATACTTCTTGATCTCGTCCTTGAATTGCCACAATAAGTCTTCCGCTTCCCAACTTACTTCACTATCGGGCAAGTCACGCCATTTGATCAAGTACTCCTTGTAGCTCGGCACTCCGCGTCTCCTTATCGTACGATCCGACAAAATCTCCTCGACCACTCGATCATACAAAGTAACAACTGCCGATGGTGCTCGCTTCGACACTCCTCGGTTAGGATCTTCCCCGTCTCCATGATAAGGCTTGAGAAAACTTACGTGAAAGACCGGGTGAATCTTCAACTTGGGCGGTAGTTGAACTCGATAAGATACCTTTCCAACACGTCCAATCACCAGGAAAGGGCCTTCATACCTCCGTATCAATCCCCTGTGAACCTTTCGCAATGACTTGAATTGTTGAGGCAAGAGCTTCACCATCACTTGATCTCCGACCTCGAACTCAACGTGTCTCCTCCTCTCGTCCGCCCATTTCTTCATCTTCTTAGCCGCTTTGTCTAAAGATGCTCGTGTCATGTCCGCTTGCTCATGCCACTCCTTCATAGTCTTGTAAGCGGTCGGGCTACTCCCCTCGATGATGTGGCTAAGGCATTTGGTGTCAATGGTTGGTGCCCCGTGACCAACTCAAAAGGACTCTTCCCCGTGGCTTCACTTCGTTGCATGTTGTAAGAGAATTGCCCAACATCAAGAAGTTTAGCCCAATCATGTTGGTTGGCACTCACATAGTGCTTAAGATAGAGCTCCAACAATGCATTCACCCTCTCCGTTTGGCGATGAAAACTCGTAGAGAAGTTCAAATCCGTCCCCATGATCTTGAACAACTCCGTCCAAAAGCTCCCCGTGAATCTCGGATCTCGATCTCAAATCCGTCCCCATCGGATGGCGCGGCTATGAAAGTACCATACTTCGAGAATCTATCGACCACCACAATGATACTCCCACTCCCCTCCGACTTCGGCAAGCATGTGATAAAGTTCATAAAAACACTCTCCCATGGTCCTTTGGGCGTAGGTAAATGCTCCAACAATCCTCCGGACTTCTTTTGCTCTATCTTGTCTTGTTGGCAAATTAGGCACGTCTGAACATATGTCTCAACATCGTCCTCCATCCTCGGCCAATAGTAGGTGCCCTCGACCAATGCCAACGTTCTCTTCATCCCCGAATGACCAGCCCACTTTGAATCATGACACTCTTTCAAGATTACTCGCCTAAGATCACCCCACTTAGGTACGTAAAGCCGATCTCCTTTGGTGAACAACATGTCTCCCTTGAGCCAAAATCTCCGAGTCTTCCCGTCCTTCGTTAAGGCAACGATGTTCTTGGCCATAGGATCATGTTCCAATCCTTCCTTGATTCCGTCTTGGAGGAAGAATTATGCTTGAGTGATTGCCGCAAACTCCGCCTTGCGACTCAATGCATCGGCTACCACATTAGCCTTCCCCGGCTTGTACTCCAATTGGTAGTCGAACTCGGCTAGGAAGTCTTACCAACGAGCTTGCTTGGGACTTAACTTCTTTTGGGTTTGAAAGTAACTCATGGAAATGTTATCCGTCTTGATCACGAATCTCGAACCCAACAAATAATGCCTCCAAATCATCAAGCAATGGATAACCGCCGTCATCTCCTTCTCTTGCACCGTGTACTTCCTTTCCGTCTCATTTAGCTTTCTACTCTCGAACGCGACCGGGTTTCCATCTTGCAATAGAACTCCTCCAATAGCAAAGTCTGATGCATCCGTATGTAACTCAAAGGGCATCGTCACATCCGGTAGTCTCAGTAATATCCAGTCAGGCATTATGCCTTTCTTGAATCCTCGCCTAGTTATGGTTTACTCATTATTCGCTTCTTTCCAGATAAAAAACCTTTGGCAGGTCTTGAACCGAGATCTTCAAAGAAACAACTTCTCTCCCAAGCCCTTGGTAGGTCTTGAACTCGAGACTAAAAAGTGGTGGAGCCAAAGCTTGGCCACCTGTGGCACATGCCACATATAACTTGGTCAGGCGAAGTGAAAACATGGTGTGCTGTTCTATACGTTTGGTCAACTTTTGTGTGCGTGCCACATATAATTATATTGCTACACTTATGAAAGCTTGAAAGCCCATTAGTAAAAAAAGGCACCAACCCACGTACAACAAATAAACCTTGTCTACATATTTAAAAAGTAGGCTAACTTCTATAATATATTAATATTTATCTACTATGTAATATTCTATATTCAATTTTATAAACATGGGGCAAATTTTTTTTGTGCCACACACGTTTTAATTTGCTAGATCCGCCACTGACAATCTTTCTAACAAAAATCATTTAGTGAAACCTTGGTGGCTAACATGCTAGAGCAGTTGGCTAAGTATTTCTTTTTATCAATGTTTTGAAGCCTGGGTTTTGAATCAAACCGGTCGAGTCACCGGTTCGACTGGTTGGACCACCGGGTCGACCCGGTTTCCAATACATAGTTTTATATATATTTGCGGTCTCTACTAATTTTAAAGGAAGGATCCCTAATGTTGAAAATTGAAAATTTTCCTTTGTAGCCTCTGTGGTAAGTTTCGTGTATGCTAGGTTTGGAAAGTTTAAACATGGATATCTTAGGAAACCTATTGGTAACGCCATGCACATTACTGTAAAATCACGTAGGATAAGTATTTGGTTGAAAATATGTACACCTGCTGGTAACGTCATGCACTATATAAGTTGGAAATGATACGTGAGATTTGTAACTCCATACATGCAAATAAGTTGTAAACATGGAAATTATGTCTACTTTACATTATAATGGTTGTATATTTTAGTTGAAAATCCGTAAAAGAGGAAATATTGAAATCATTAAAATGCTTATAATCAAAACGCATAATATCTTAGGAAACCTACATTTTAGTTGAAACACGTAAATGGTATATGATATCTTAGGAAACACATTAGCTGTTAGTTTTCAAAACTTATGACTACAAATCTCTAGTGCTATATAAACAACCATATAGTATGTCTTCTATCATTCGCATATATACACCACAAAAAGTGTAATTGTAAAATCAAAGAAAGAGTGATAATCTTGAGGTTGGTTGAGCCTTTCTCATTATTTAAACGCCATCTTTTTTTCAATTGTTCGCATCTCCACTATGTCTACCAATTTATTATTTAAATGCCATCTTCTTGCTATCATTTGATAATGAGGTTTTATGATTTGAGTGATAAAGAGAGCTTTGGATTGTGATGTTGACATCAACTACAATGTAAAGGGGTTTGTTGGATTCAACACGAAGAGTTTTGATGCTGATGTCCATCACAAATACATCTATGAAGGGCACACCACTGCTTACATAAAGGTGACAACAATAGGCGAAAATTACTTATATGATCACCTTTTGTAATTGGTTGGAGTAACATTCTGGAAACTATGTTTCTACAAATGTCATTTAATAATTTTCATTAATGTAAATTGGTTGTAATTAAAGACAAGGTAGATAAGTGATATTGCTCCAGTTTGCACAGGAATGTCTCGACTTATAGTGTTTTTTGCTTGATAATTATATGGTGTTGTGGTTGTTAGATTTTCGGCCTTAGCCTAAGATGTTAAACCCAGGAGACGAGCAAATGGACTGGGAGTTGCGGGTTCATATGGTTACATGGCATCATGTATATACCTCTTGCAATTCATCATGTACTATAACACTCTACTTCAGTTCCTTAGTACTTTTTACTTGAGTTAACGACTACACATCAAAAACCCACTCTTTAGGTACAGGCTATGACTCAATATCTTGGCAGAGCTAATGCGGATTTACAGCAAATTCCAACTCTGAAAACAGAAATTGGAGGGCTATGACATGGATTGTAAATTATAATTTCAAATTTCCGATGTTAATTGGCATAAGGTGTAAATTTTACATTCCACGTCCAAGCTATTATCTAACTAATGTTTTACATAGTTGCAGTCTATATAATAGTAAAAATATAAAAATGTTGTCTATTAACTGCTCTATTATAGCATGGCCCCAAATATACTCCATGGCAATTATGAGTGTTTTTTCTTCTTATGTTTTTTAAACATCTTGCATATTTGTGCCTCCATGTCATATTAGGTGTTTTGTATTTGGTTTAATCAAGACTTGCATAAGGGTAGTTGCAATAAAGTGCAAGACGGCCATTTGTTTTTTAGCTGTGGTTTTTCTATCAAAATATGGAGCAGACTAAAAGACTTAGTTAGACTGAAAGATGATCCCTTCAGGTGGTCTCCTATACAAAGATTTTCTTGTTGGAAAGACAAGTTAGTTTATCTATTTGGAGTGTTCTTCAAAGATTAACCATGGATGCTTAGGAGTGTTCACGGATCGGGTCAGTTTGGTTAGTTGAAAGATTTAACTATCCGTCGCGGGGCGGGTAATTAATTTTACTACCCGAAATCGAACCGTGCTACGCGGGTAAGCGGACATGCGGGTACCCGAAAAGACCGGTTACCCGTGGTTCGGTTCTTAGTTAACCATGTTTTTATGTTTAAACGAATTTAACCGTATAAATGACGACGACGTAGTCTAAAACATAATAGGTCATTGTAGTTACATTAAATGACATTAAGTAGATAAAAGTCATATAAATTTCATATAATTTGACTTTAATCGTATTCAAGTTATTTTGTTTATGTATTATGATTATATTAATCTATTTCCACTCACAGATTATTAGAGATACTTTCATTATGGGTTCTAAAGTTGTTGTAAAACAAGAGTAGTGCAATAAAATTATTAATAATTGTATAATTATTTGAATATTTAGCAAAAAGCTCATGCGTAATATGCACGGTTCGGTTAACCGCTAATATTTAAAAGTAAAATCCGAAACCGAACCGTGATGAGAGGGTTTTTTTGGTTTCGGTTTATTTCGGTTTCGGAATTTTTCACTTTCGCATTGGTGCTACTATTTATATTGTGTGGCAAGAAAGGAACCTCAGAACTTTTAAGGGTAAATATGGAAATATTGATGTTATTTACTACCTCATTAATGATACTGTGAGAATGAAAATCATTGGTTTAAATCTGAATGATTCTGATCATGTGTTTGATTTCTATGTTAACGAGACTTTCGGAACCCGTGCGTTGCACTAAGGGGGCATGGGGTTGCTCTTCTTGGGGCATGATATTTGTCGTTAAACTGAAATTAACATGGTGGTTTTATTGGTTGTTCATTATAATCGTAATATTGAACAAATTATAATATTTAGTATTTCTAAGTTAGTATTTCTAATTTAGTATTTCTAATTTTTAAATTAATTTTTGTACTTTTAATGTATTATGTTAATATTATTTAACTGAATATGATTGATAGTTTAAGGGTATTTCATGTTAATATCGTATAGTGTAAGGGTTGTATAACAAAAACGTTTTAATCTTATATTGTTAATAATTATATTAATTTACAGTTCATTGTGGGATAGATATATACTTGTAAGATTTTGGATTTGGTATTTTGATTTGGTTTTAGTTTTGATCTTTTGTTTAGATTCGATGTTTTACGAAACTAATGAAATTGTATGGTTCAACTTCATATGTACGTCCCATTGGATTAATACAAATCCAAAAGCTCTCTATTATCAATATATTCTTTATTGTTACGAAGCTCTCATGTAACCGTTAACCATATAGTAAATTTGTATGGGAATTTGTAGTAATAATTTGTACTTATCCATCTGCCAATTTGGCTACTCTTCAGTTTGTGAGATGCCTAATTTCCACATTTATTTTCACTTATCCGTTTGCCACTCTTAAATCTAGTAGTATTCTAATAACATTAATATAAAAATAATTAACATATTTTCATATATACATAAGATACTAATACTAATAAATAATGTTGAATGTGCACTACTACAATAACAGATAAATATGAATCAAGGCATATCATCAATTTCGTTCTCTAACAACTCAACCCTTTCTCAAATAATAAAGCAAACAACTATCCTCAATCACGAATCACAAATAAAGAAAAAACGTTGTGTTGTTGATCTTTAATAAAGTTTCAGGTAAGTGTTAGGTGTTGGTTATTAAGATCATTACAGATATAAATTTTGTAAAAGCTGCTATACACACTAACAACATACTATCATATTTGATAACTCTAATTCCTAAGAAGAATAGATAAACTTATAACATCAATTTCAGCTCGATCTAAAACGATTACACGTAAAAAATAAAAATAAAATGAATATAAAAGTGATTATATAATATTAAAGAATTAGACTTGTATAATTTAGTTACAACAAAACTTGGTGCTAAAACTAATGCTCGATTGTCCTTTTGCTATTTAAAGTTATACATAAAAGTACGCTATTGTGTTTTTACAAAAAATAGTTATTTGCATAAACGTGCTTTTTTATTTGTTCCTGCTTCCAGCCCCCTTTGATTCATTTACTTACACTTATCTCAAGTTGTGAGTCACCATTAATATTGAAGCCCAATACTAAACGCAAAATGAGGCCCCATTAAAAAATTGCATTCGACCCATGAAACCCAATTTAGGACACATATCCAACCCTAGGTCTTTCTTATCACTTCCGCCCCATCTTGTTTTTTCATTTCATCGCAGTCTAGAAACACAACTACCTCCATAATCTAAAACTAAATTTGCTACTCAGTGATTCACATACATACCTCACAACCCTTTCTTGTTTGTTTATACACGAAACAAAATCAATTATTGTGTTGCTTGACCATAACGCACCACAAACATTGATTTTATCTCGTTCAAAGCACGACCTCAAGATCCTAAAGGGTCTCGGGTAAGGTGGATGCTAAATCGAACATCCCAGATCTATACCGAACGCCTCTATTTTTTTCATACCATCCTTTATATAAGTTGTATGTGGATGGTAGGTTGTGGTGGGAGTTTCGTTGCGGTGATATGTGTTATTTATAGATTTCAAGTTTCATAGGTTGGAAACATGTGCAAACGAAAGGACAGTGGAATCACTTCTTGGGGATTCGAGAGGTTGTAATTGATAAGCCGAATGGTTAGATGAGTAACTATTGAAACCTTGGAATGAATGATATTCATGTATACAATTCGTATAATTCATAATTGATGTAACTCCAACAAATTTTCAAGATGCTGCTGGAGTAATGATTTGTGAACTAAACTGTTTGTATGTTCTTAAGATAATTAGGCTTCGGGTGAAGGTTATTGAGGCATATAACAATGTAAGAAAATAACCATAACTATTGCCCATTTAATCTTTAGATATAACAGATTACTATAATAGGGTTATGGGTAAAAAGAAAATTATGTTTTGTGATAAGAAAGGATGAAATTTGAGCACTTTGATAGAAACATACCACGAGATGTTTATTGTATTCAATGGGCTGATATGTAAGAGCCTTGCTTTGGATGTTGAAAATAGCAATGGTGGTGGCATGGGATTTGTAGTCATAAGTTTTGAAAACCAATTCGCATACAAATTTTTAGAGATTTTTTGTTTCTTATACTTATCTCAAAAAGAAGGTGTTGGGATGTCATTTGAACTATGACTTATATGGGTCTGTCCATATAAAGTCTCTCTTGTAAAGTTTTTTAGTTATTTAATTCTATCTCTCGGGGTATTGCCCGTTTTACCCAAAACAAAAAGTAGTAATCATTCTTTGTAATATCGAAAAATTCACCACGATATCGAGTATCGTCAAGTATCCGCCGCTATGCGCGGGTACTCGTCTAGTCATAAAAAATATACATACAAAAAACATGAATATTTAATATATTTAACCCGTTTTTTTGTCAGAACCGGTTCAACCGGTTGAAAGATCGACTCGAGTTTCAAAACATTGCTTTTTATCTGGCTAAGCAATCCAAATCTTCACCACTACGTGGTCCCGTGGTTGAAAATTGTATCAAAATTCAACTACATTGTGCTTGTACTTGTATACAATGAACTTTAAATGATCGAATTAAAAAATTATATGATAAAATCAATTTTATATAAGTGCAGCCATTGTAAATCACAACATATTAATATTTTTTTAGATGTCCAAAGTCCGCACCTTTCTTGTAAAAATCACACCTTAACAATAGGATTTTCCCATGCTGAAATGTGACAGCTTGCCTTAGTAGTTGCTAATTGATCAATGTAATTATTCGAAATTTCTAAGAAAAACTCCCCTCCATGTCGATATAATTGTGTAATTTAGCTTGAAACAATTCCAAATATGGAGCGACAAATTTGCATTATCGTGTTTTTGGTAAAATTGCTTTGCACGGTTGATCCTGTGCTTGCATCCAAAGTATCAACAGAAAAATCTATAACCGATAAAGCTTATTCCAAAGTTCATCTCACAAGAACGAGGCCAATGGGGACTGTCCATGACACACCTGGCCCCAAGAGTCGGTCAATCCAGGAGCTAGGTGATACTGGGCAGCCAGATGTATGTGCAAGTACGTTGTAATGTTACAATAAAGCAAATAATTTCAATCGTTCGAAGAATGTTTAAAATAAGTGTTAAATTAGTCTGATTCTATTTATTTGTCTTTTAAGTTCAATACTGATTATGGGTGCTTTTGAAATATGATGCATATACTAGACATTATAGGGACCAAATCGAAGATGATCGAACTTCCCAAAAGTCCATGCCCAACATTAGTTGTGTGGGTACCAAAAACAAGCTTTACTCAGTTCGTTAACATCAACGGTCAAAATGAAGTCGTAGGTGGATTCTCAATAGCCATATTTTGTTATGCCTTACAGTCATTACCATACAGTGTGCAACCTATCTTCAAACCTTTCATAGATGACAAAGGGGAGATGAATGGTACCTATGATCAACTTCTAAGGAAAATCGATGGGCAGGTATGTTTTCAACCTTAGCTTAGAGCAAAAACTAGGATCGTAATGTTACGAAGCACACTTTCAAGCTAAAACTGTTTTGTTACTATCTTGCAGAATTGCACGGCTGTGGCAGGAGATGTAACCATACGGGCAAACAGAGCGCGATACGTATCTTTCACAATTCCCTACATGAGCTCCGAAGTTTATCTGCTTGTCGCGCTTCACATAAATGGAATCAAAGCCTCTGGACCTTCTTAAGACCTTTTACCACAAGACTATGGCTGACATTACTTTTCGCATGTTTCTTAACTGGAGTTTCGGTTGCGTTTTTAGAATTTCACAAAGAGAACCCCGAATTTGCAGGCCCGTTCTATATGCAACTCATAATGGTCATCTGGTTTCCCATCAAAACATTCTTCTTAAATGAAGGTACTTATTGCCTGATACATAGATGGTTTAAGGTTGTGATTTTGTGTAGCAAAGCATGATCTTTACAGGAAGCAAAATTCATGCAAATTGAAACCAAATATTTGTTGGTATTCTTTTGCAGGAAGGATACATAACATGTGCGCTAAGGTTGTGCTTGTCATGTGGCTAAGCATGATATTTGTAGTACTTCAAATCTACACGGCTACGTTATCCTCGTGGTTGACACTAGACCAACTCAATCACAGCTTGCCTTCTTTTGATAGAATTGGATATCACAATGGGTCATATATAAAGGAACTTGCAATTCAACAATACCACTCTTCGGGGAAGCATCTAGTGCCCCTCGAAACAATGACAGATTTCAGAAATGCTTTGTCCAATGGGAGTGTAGATGTTATCTTAAGTGAGCTCCCCTACATCGACATCTGTCTTTCCAAGTATGGGTCTGAATACATGAAATTCGGACCTATGAACCAGGAATGTGGAATGGCATTTGTGAGTCTCTTCTTATCACTTATCACATGTCTCATAGAATAACTATTTAGCTATTTCAAGACACATCAGTCAAACAAATGTACATAACAGCATATGTTAATATTTCAGGCATTCTCTATTGGATCTCCATTACTACATGATTTTTCCATGGCAGTTATAAATGTGACGGAAAGTAATATAACGATTGAAATGAAGAAGAGGTACCTTGGATTCTCTAGTCCTGATACATCGGATTCTGATCAAACCATTCCACAAATTGATGTTCAAAGTTTTATGGGATTATTCATATTCATGGGTATCGTGATTATAGCTGCTATCCTCTGGTCGGAAATATCCATTAAGCGAAAGAAAAATAAAGTTGGAGCTGTAAATAGGGACGGGAAAAAATCTAGAACTCGTCGGAAAAATCCAAAACCCGAACTAATTAGGACGGGCCGGGGTGTGCTTGTCGCAATACGGGGCGGGTTTGGAGCTTAAACGGAGAATTAGATTGGGTTTGGGACGGAGAGTACCGCTCCGCCCAACTCCACCTGAATAATATATTTTGTATATAGATTTATACAATTGAAAATGTATGTTAGTAAAAGCAAAAGATTAACACAACTTCAAAAGCATAACAAAGTCTACTCAACATTGAAAGGGAAATGAAAAAGAAATGATAATTGTTGTAAAACCTACAACAAACCTGGAAGCGAACCATGCATGCGGAATCATGAACTTGTAAAGTAAAGCAACACACACACGACAAAAGAAGCAACCCACACGACTTGATCAAACGTTTATGTTTTATTGATCAACGGAAAAGATGATAACATACAAAGACCCCTCCCCCCTCACCTCTTTGTTGTGGAGATGAGGGGGGAGAAAACCAACCCTAAACCGAGTTGAACTAAGCTGCTATAAAGGGAGAGAAGAAACCTGTCGATCGATCCTATATCTCTCTTGTATGTCATATGGTATGAGCCCCCTAAATCCACTTTGGAGGTAGTGGTATCAGAGCTGAGGGGGGAGGGGTCTATGTATGTTATCATCTTTTCCGTTGATCAATAAAACATAAACGTTTGATCAAGTCGTGTGGGTTGCTTCTTTTGTTGTGTGTGTGTTGCTTTACTTTACGAGTTCATGATTCCGCATGGTTCGCTTCCAGGTTTGTTGTAGGTTTTACAACAAGTGGTATCAGAGCTTTGGTTCGTAAAAACGGAAGCGATCTCGTGAAGGGTTTTTTTTCTTGTTCGTCGATCGGTCGACAAACAAGGGTTCTTGGGTTTTCGGGTTCTCGAAGATTCAAGGTTATCATGATCTTGCAAGTTTTTCGGATTTGCGATAATCGGTTTGCAAGGTTGTTTTTAAAATCGACAAGGTGACAGTTTGGAGTTTCAAGCTAGAACAATGATGACACAGTGGGTTTTATAACTTTCAAGAATAAAAAGGTAGTGTTTTTGGCGGGTTGTTTTCGAAAACACAATACGACAGAAAGTAAAAGAGACATTGGTTCTAATGTTTATCTCATGCACGTTAAGGGTTTTTTATGTGCATGTGAAGAGCCTCATTGTGTGAATTCTCTCTTGTTACTCACATACACGTGAATGAAGAAGTTGTTTTCAACTTTTTGCTTTATTTACTAAAAGGTATAATTTTAGAGGTACATTAATAAAGCATGGATTTACACACGATGTACTTTGTTGATTTGTGATTGTGACGGCTCATCACAAGGTTTAGCAAATTAATAAGGGGGTCGGAGAATAGAATGTTCAAGACTTGTCGAGGTTGCAAGATTTCTTAGGTTATTAGAGATCGGTTTTGCAAAATTAAAAGTACGACAAGGGTTACTTCAAAAGGCGCCGGGTACTTTCTTGATTCAAGGATTGTCGATTTATTGGATAGGTTAATTTCCAAGGTTCAGTCGATATTTGAGTAAGGAAGGGTTTTTCTTTTGAAGGGTTACTTGGTTTGATCGATTACACAGATTTTTATCTTAGGGTTATATCGATAAAGCAAGGGTAGTGTTTTACACACGAGATACTTTGCTAGATCGTATTTTTGTGTAGGTAAATTCACAAAAGGTTAAACGGTTAGTAAAGGGTTAAAATAAGATGACGCTGAGCAAATTTGACATCGAGAAATTCGATGGGAAGAATGACTTTGGGTTATGGCAGGTAAGGATGAAGGCTTTGCTGGAACATCTCGAATTAGATGCAGCATTGGAGGAATTACCCGCCACCACAATAGTGGCTTACGATAACGTCATTCAGAAAAAGGCTTACAGCGCATTGATCTTGTGTTTGGATGATCGGGTCCTACGGGAGATCACTAGGGAGACGACTGCAGCGGGGATTTGGAAAAAGTTAGAGACTTTATACATGACAAAGTCTTTAGCTAATCATTTGTACTTGAAAAAAAAGTTATATACTTTTCAAATGCATCAAGGTAGGAGTCAGTCTGAACATATTGATGAGTTTCATAAGCTCGTGGGTGACTTAGCGGCTATAGATACTGCTATATCGGATGAGGATCAGACATTATTATTACTTACATCTTTACCATCGTCTTAAGATAATTTCGTGGAGACTTTGCTATATGGTCGGGATATTTTGAAGCTAGAAGACGTGGTCGTGACACTTAATTCTAGGGAACTTCAGAAGATGACGGAAGCAAAGGGTGATAGTGGTGAAGGGTTGTATGTGAGGGAGAGATCCGGTCAGAGAGATATGGAGCATGGTGCAAATAGTTCGTGGTCAAGGTCACAAGGAAGGAGTGACAAACTCAGGTGTTATATATGTCAGTCTGAGGATCATTTGAAGAGGGATTGTCCCAGGTATAATCACAAGAAATCTCAAGGTTTTGTCAAGAATGAAGATCAGGTATCCGGTTCTGGAGCTGATAGGTATGACAATGCTGATGTTATGATGGCTATGAGTGTTGATGAACTTTTGGACTGCATCATGGATTCAGGGGGCTCATACCATATGACATACAGGAGAGATTATTTGGTTGATTTTAAGGAGTATGACGGTGGTAATGTACTACTAGGTGATGGTAGGGAATGTCGTGTACGAGGGACAGGAAAGGTTCGAGTACGAATGAGGGATGGATCAACTTTCGTGTTGGACACAGTCAGGTATGTTCCGGAATTAAGACGAAACTTGATATCGCTGGGCACTCTTGAAAAAGAGGGTTTTATCATGCAGTCGGGCAAAATCAAGGTTATAAAGGGTTCACTGGTGGTACTATCAGGAACCAGAAGGGCTAATTGCGTATATACCCTGAATGGTCAGGCTATGACCGGGAAGACAATGAAGGGTAGGAAGCAGTTAGAAAAAATTTCAGACTGGGTGGAAGATCAAGACAGGTGATGTTCTTGATTCTTGTAATCAGAAGTCTACACAACAATGTATGAAGAGTGGGGTCGCCAAACATTTGGATGTTGCAGGGTTACAGCAACAGAATGGGTTGATTGAGAAGAAAAACGTGACAAACGTGACACTCTTGGATAAGGTACGTTGTTTTCTGATTAAGTCTGGTCCGTCCAAGGTTTTTTGGACAGAGGATACAACCATGTCTACATATCTAGATTATAGGTCACCATCAACAACGATTGGATTCAAGAAGACTATAGATATGTTTGGGGTTTTTGGTTGGCTTGCTAGTATTGAGCAAGGGATGCTTGAACCGGTTAAGTTCAAGTGCATATTCCTGGGATACCGTAAAGGTATGAATGTTTATCAACTTTGGAGGTTAGATGACGTTACTTCAAAGGGAGTGCTTTACAAGAATATGGCTTTCAATGAAAGTGGGCAATACAAGAAAACTTTCATTGGTTCTGGTGTATGTAGAAGTTCATTGCAGGTGTTGCAAGGAGTTGAGTTCGAGGTGGAATATCAGGAGGATCAAGCACTTGAGGTGGAACCTCAAGGGAATGTTGATCATGTAGATGTTACAAAGAAAGTACAAACTCAAGATTTGTTATACTATCATCTAGCACGTGATAGGGAACAACACTTAGCACGGGAACTATTCAAATATAGAGAAGACAGTAATGATGCTGCTTTTGTAGTTGCTACAGTGGAGAAGATATTTGCACACGAGTCATTGACTTTCAATGATACAGTTTCTTGTGAGGTTCTTTCCAAGTGGATGGCTGGATTGAAGGAAGAATTGGATACTCGGTTACATGTGCATGTGCTCAGCAACAGTTGTAGGAAAAGCAGTGACGACAGATACAGGTATTACTGGGAGGATACACCAGGTATGTTCATACATCTATTTCTCTATATAGATTGTATGGTATTTTCTTGCGGATGCAAGGCTGAGATCTCGGTTACCAAGGATTTGCTGGTTAAAGCAAAGGAAAATATACTTGGTATTATGATCATCAGGAGTCAGAGTGGTAATACTCTGAGGGTGTCACAGTCCATGTTTACAACGGAAAGTTGGTACAAACTTCGTTGAAGGGACACTTCATACTGTCGTTGGAGTTAGTCTATCAGGGGGCTGTGATGTGGAAAAGAATGGTAAGTGGTCATATATATATGCGGTTGGAAGCCAGGAATATCAAATGGTCTGCACGAGACCTGACATAGCATCTGCAGATGTGAGTATGTTGGATAGGTTTGATCGTAGATTACAGACATACGTACAAGTTTTTGTGGATTTTGACTACACCATGGGTAGATCGATCACTATCATGGGTAGATCAATCACAGGGTACGGGTTGCTGATACATGGATGTGCGAGGAGCTGGGAAGCTAAGTTGCATCACACGGAGGCTTTGTGGACAACTAAAGCGGAGTATATGACACTTACGGAGGTTGTGAAAGGAGCTATTTGGCTAAGGGGATTCTTGGAAGAGTTAGTCATGAGGCTTAACACTGTTGCAGTTAATTGTGATAATCAGGGCGCGATTCATTTATCGCGGAATCATGTTTTTCATGATAGGACTAAGCACATCAATGTGCGTTATCACTTTATCAGAAGAGTCTTGGATGCAAAGACGGTTGAAGTTCTGAAGGTGGGTGTTGAACACAATGCTGCGGATGCCTTGACGAAGGTGATACCTAGACGCAAGATACAACACTGCTTGGAGCTGCTGTGTGTTGGGATAGGCTAATATAAGCCTAAGGTGGAAATTGTTATGTATTTAGTCTTTATTAGCCTAAGTCCTGTCTAGGGGATAGTTATCAAGATTCCTAAGTAGCCTATAGCAATAAAGGTCGGTTGGCTGTGTCGAAGCCCAACCCGACCCGTAGGACTATGTATTAGTCGGTTCCCCCTCATCTCTATAAAAGGAGGTGGGGGGACGAGATTCACAACACATTCTTTATCAATAAATCTAATCGTTCGATTAGGAGACATACCTTGTGGGTTCTTATCTTTTCTGTCGATGGCTTCATAGATCTATGTTCCGCATCTAGTAACTAGGTTGTAGTCGATTCTACTACAATAATGTATTTTTCATTCTATGTAAATTACAATCTTATGCACTTTGCAGGGTAAAATCAAATTTTGCCTTTAAATAAATTAGTTATTTTTGCGAAAGCAGACGTGAAATGGAAATTTGTACAAATAAACCCTAAAGACCATGCGACAATGTGAAAAAGACCTTGAATCATTATTTTTAACAATCTGGTTGTTAGTTGGACAAAAACTATGTGAAATGACTAATACACCATCGTCTTGTGTAAAATAAACTTTAGGGACAAAATTTGCAAGTCACTCTCAAACTTTCTTTTTAATATCAACCCTCACCATCGTCGCCACCACTATCACCGCCACCATCACTGCCACCATTGCCGCTACCATCACTATCACCACAAGTAACAACTTTTTAATTCGAGAGCTAAGAAGTATATGTGTTTTACATTGCTTATTGCGTATTAATGACAAAATGAGAATAATCACAACTATCTTCAAGGAAAAAGTACTTACTCTACAGTCAAGCGCCAAAGATTCCGCCTGAAACGTTTGAGCTAACAGTTAGCAAAAAGTTTGTTTTTTAAAATTTCATTGAGGGAGAATCACAACTATCTCCAAGGAATCTAATTATTCAAATGTGCAACGTGTTAGTTAATAAGGGCATCTCCAATGCTCCATGTTGTCATACGTATAATAGATAATAAATCATTCTAAAACAGTTCAATCCATTGTAGGGATGCCAGATGGCAAGTTGGTGCAAATAATAACTTTGAAAGTGGGCCCTTTAGAGACAAATGAACTAAAATGAGTTGAAATCTATCATAGAATAACCAATAATATTCATGAAGTGTCACTCAATACATTTTTTTCATGTTTAATGGGTTGTGAGTGTTTTATATAAAAGTGAAAGTGATGATGTGGTATTGTAATGCATTGGAGATGCCCTAAGGCTTATTGGTCCGGCCCACTTGTTTAGGCCATTTGCATTTAGGGTTTTTCTGTTTTAGTTTATATGTAGTATTTTTGTATTGTGCACTGTTTCATTAAATCTGATAATTATATTTCAATATTCCCTCTTTAATTAAATGGTAGGAAAAACTTTGTTGACCCTTCTTTGAATTTGGATCTATAAAAGAGAAGTTTCCTTATGTTGTTGATGGACGGCTAAAAAAATAGAATAAAGGTTTGACTGCTTTTTCAAATGAGTTTGTTTGTGTGATACTTTACTTTGTATTCTTTGTGTATTGATCTGAATATGCGGTTTTTTTACGGTGCTGCAACAATCATAAAAATAAGGGACCTTCAGAAGAAAAAAGTATTGTTGAATTGTCGCGGTTCAGTGTTCTAATTAATTTGATTCTTCGTATCGGTATTTGTTTTGGAAATTGTTCGGTTTGTTTGTTCAGGTATTACTGTTTGGTGTTGTTTGATGTTTATGGATTTTGTTCGGTTTATTTGTTTGAGAATTATTTGTTCGGTGTCGGTGATGCTGATGTTATAATCTTAACTAATCCGATAAGGTCTTGATTAGTTTCTTGTAGCATCTCGACATCAACAACGCTTGTAGTAGTTACGTTGGTTTTGTCTGGTTTCGTATATGGTTTGCTGAATTATATTGGTTTGGTGTTGGTGATCGGCGCTGTCATAGTCTTAACTGATCCGACTATGTCTTGAGCAGTTATGTTTCGGCTTACAACGATCCCAAAAATGGAGCGACAAGATTGCATTATTTTGTTATGCTTTGCAGTTATTACCATACAATCTTCGTCCTATCTTCAAACCTTTCATCAATAATGACGGGAAGATGAATGGTACTTATGATCAACTGCTAAGGAAAATTGAGGGCCAGGTTCATTTTTAAATTAAGCTTAGAGCGAGAACAAACATAATTATGTTTCAAAGTAAGCTTTGAAGAGCTAATAGGTTATCTTGTTTTCTACGAATATCTGCATGATGTAGAAATTCTAGGTTGTTTTCATTAAAATTCAAATGATTCCTTAGTTTTCTTTTCTTGCTCATCTCGAAAATATCTATTTCCTGGTCTTCGTTCCTTCTCAGAAAACAAACCTGCAAGCCTAATAGCATTCATTATTTGAAAAAAACGACAATAGCTAATTGGTTACAGTATTTCTTAAGATAACTAGTATAACAATAAAAACCGGCCAATAGCTAGTTGACTTGCTGAAGTTTTTGAAAAGCTTATAACCTCAAAGTTTAGTTTATATGGACTGCTTATGGGATAAATTAAATTCTGAAAAGCTTATCAGCTCAAAGTTAAGGGTTATGAGCTAACCAAACTAAGCTTATAGCTTACTGAAGTTAAAAGCTCAGAAGCTCAAATTTTCGGTTTTTAGGCTTTTCAAAAGTTCAAAAAGCTCATAAGACAGCCAAATAACCATTAAATAAACACCCAGTATACTATTGTTTGTTAATAAAAATCAATTGACACATCTTGTTGATACTAGTATATAAATTTTTTTTTAAAAGAAAATCTAGAGATTGTCCTATTTTACAATGCAGAGATCTTCTTTGATGAGTAAACTTGTGGACATGGTTTCAAAGGGTTTGGTTGTGGACAAGGCCCTCACAAAAAACGTGATACCAATTAAACTCACGAGGTGCTCATCGCAACAACCATTATTTAATACTCAATTGTCTCATTAATTAGATTGTTCCAAGCAAACAAGATCCTCACAGAAAACGTGATACACATACACATGCATAATATCAGAGAGACTAGTCCAACATTCATAGTAGATAATAAAGTCTATAAATAGGCTAGACGAGTTGTAGCAGTACCTCACACCATCAAAAGCTAACACTTTACTTCCTTAGATAATTTTCATCATGAATAAGATGTATGCAATACTCCTGTTTCTTGTGTTTATCATGAGTACGAGCACGACTTTGTGTGTTTCTTTAGACAATGATGGTAAGCAGGAGATTACCATGGTTGTGGAAGATCAAACGACCGTGCTGCATGATGCAGGAATAGGGAAAAGCAAGGTACATTACATGCATGTGTTAGATTGTTAAAGTGAAATGCTTGCACAAATACATCTTTAAAACTGAATATTGTTCTCTTCTACCATCCCTTTGTGCAGGCAAATCCAGTTGTAGCTGAAATACTCATTTTGGAAGATGGAAAGGAATTGATACTTGCTCGGAAATCATCCCCGGGCAAGAACTGCATTAGTCTAGGCCATCCGTGTGGGGCGCTTGATCATTGCTGTGATCCCTATTATTGCGATGGTTTTTTTGTTGGAAAATGTCAAAAAACTTACTGTATTCGTATGGGCCTACCATGCAACCCCTTCAATCCATGTTGTGGCACTTGTGTGGGAAGCCTTTGTGTGGGTTAGGGAGTCTGTTATGCATACATGAGTGTGTCTGTGGTAATAATTCATGACTCCAAATATATGGTGTGCATTGTATCTACAATAATGTAACATATCATCAGTTGATATGGGTCAAGACATACTCAAGAGTCATGCTTTTATAATTCTCGTTGTGTTTGCGTGTTTAATGAAAATCTCATTGCACTACTACTTATATTAAATCAGTTGATTTTTATCTAAACAATGACACAATAATGTACGTACTATATACTTAAGAATAAACATTTTTAACCGTAGATGAAACACGTGCCTTCTAAGCATTTGTTTAATTTGGGATTGAAAAGCTATAGATGTTACCTGAGATTATTACCACTTAATGCTTAGAGTATAGCTTTAAGACTTTGCAACTCAAAATGACCCATGGACTCTCTTTTTTTTTTATTACTAATCAAAATGCTAACAAAGAAGCACTCTTTTAGTAGCAGCACTCTTTCCCAACATCACCAATTTCTCAACGGTTACAGAAGGCCATCCCTCTGCTGTTTGAGCTAACACTTTCTGATTGAGACCGTCTATGATTGACTCTGATTTAGTGCATCTATGCCGCTAAGGTTTTCTCATATCATTCATCCCGGTTTGTGTAGCCTGTGCTGCAGAAATAGCAATCTGTTGTGCTAAAAATTGACTCTGATTCCGTGCATTTATGTCGCTAAGTTTTTTTCTCAGACCAGGCTTGACCACCTCAAACCCTTCAACAGCTTGGTTCATCATGTCCAACCCGCCTTTAAGCTGACATCGCACGCGGTAAGTCGATAAAACTTCACATGGGATTAGATTCCCATTATTTGAAGCATGTGATCAATGGGAATGAGACCAACCCATGTTTGGACCCAATAGAAGTGCTCAAGCTTCTGATTAGCAGGATTAATTTTTAGTTCACCCATAACAACCAACAATTTCAGAGCAATACAACTAATCATCATCTGTTCCAGGTTCCTCGATTAATTATATTCTACCAAGTGAATGTACAATGTAAGCTTACGCGTCACTCGGATGCCAACCACCAAGAACGTGCCTCTAGTTTGGTGCTAGGATACAAAACCTCAAGCTTGTGGCCAAACAATACCAACCCTGGATGAACCCAAACATGTATAGGGATGGTATGTTGACTTGGGTCCCATAAATCCACAACATCAGACAACTTTGGCATTACTACACGATCGAGGATGGTTTGAAGGACTGACAGAGGTAGTAGTTTTTCCCATGAATCAAGAAACTGTAATAACGGCTCAGGGTGTTTGGTTGCCAAGTATTCGTGATTGATATCGTTACAACAGGGAAAACAACCTCCATTAAAAGCCGAGAGTATATCTAATCGACATGTAGCAGTTCTTTCCACCAAAATACAGCACTCAAGTGGTGGTCGTCTTCTAGCTTAACAAGCAGATCCCATCCAAGAAACAGTCTATGAAACAAATACAATGCAAACAAACATGCAATAGTAGATAGGCCGAAAAGCTCATACTCTTGTGGAAACACCTTTTTCAAGTCACCAAATACTTAAGCATTTAAGCTCATTAGAAATCTCAGACGTACTGTAAAGTTGTTTATCTTGACGGGCAGCGTCTTGTTCATGCTCTTCTTTCTCCTTTCATAGAGTAACTATTATCCCCTTTCCATTTTCAAGTCCTGGTGTATTCTTCAATATATCCACCTCACACAAAGAGACAAGTAAACGCACTTATGAATGAGTTCAGCCATAGCCCATTGGGATTGATTCCTCCTCGTGTTTTAGATTCTCTAGACTTGTCAACACTTTAACTTGTTTTCCCCTGATCATATGGTAGACCACATCTAATGCGTGTACTTGGTTCTTCTTCTCAAGAAACTCCTCAACAGTTACACGATTCTTCTTCTCCTCTTTTGCACGTTGTGCACAATCTGTATAAAGCTTCCAATTCTGGTTATGGTTCATGATCTCATTCTGACTTTTGTTTTGTTGAATGACAGAAGGCTGAGACTAATTCAAGACATTAGGCACGTCAACTGACCCCAACTCCGCATTCTTGGGATACACCTTGGGTTCAATCTGGCCCTAAGCCACCCCCTTTATACCCCCATTTTCCTGAACATTGTTTTCTCAACCACGGCGCTTCATCATATGTTGAGTTCCATCTCATGTGATCTTTTTGGGCTACAACCATTATATTTTAGAGACAAGGTTTAAAAGTTTTACTCAAAAGAGTTACATATAATGCCGAATATGCGTTCTACTTTTGTGCATCAGCTCAAAGTAGAACTGCCGTGAACAATTCAACAATGCACGCATGACGTGTAAATGTTTATCTTTTGGACCAAAAATATTTTCTTTTTACGTTAACTTTGTTTCTTCTATTTCTTTTCTATCTTTTTCTTTTTGTAGGTGTATGCGTACCCGTTCGCGCAAGAGGAAATCCATTCAAGCCGCTATCATCGAGCCTCGTGTTGTTAACACTATGGATAACCGTCCAATGATCGAGCTCTTGCAATCACACGTTGAAGGCAATGACGATGCGATTGTGGTGCCGACTATTGATCAATCTCACGGGGAAGTGTATGCTTACAACAACACTGAGAGGGTTCATTTCAAGTCGAATGTTGATGTTAATCATTTGTCCTATAATTCGACTAATTATTTGGCTCCACCCTGTTTTCAACAAAAACCACACCCACCCACCCAAAACAACCAAGGGCCACCACGAGCTAATTTTCAACAAAATACAAATATGAGGGGATAGAAATGCTAATCAAGGAAGTTATCAAGTACAAAATCGAGGCTATCCAAACCAAGGTTGTAATCCTCAAGGTTTTCTACCATACAACCAATACCCAAACAAAGGTTTTCAACAACAAGGGTTCAATCTACCTAATCCACAAATGGACTTAGTTCTTCAAAATATTTTGGAACAAGATAAGAAATTAAAGGAAATGCAAGAGTCCACGGATAGGAAATTCGTTCAGATGTTTCAAGCCCTTCGTCCCCAAGGTACTCTTCCTTCAACAACCGAAACAAAACCTAGAGCTAATGTGTGACAATCTGTCAATTTGAGGTCGTTATTTTATTATAATCATTATTTTATTGTTAGTTTATGAACTCACTCACTTTTGGAAAGAAGTTAGGGTTTACGTTATAAGTTATCATCGTCTACGTCTAAACCGGAGAGCTCTACGTTACGTGTTTACGTTTACATACTCCGTTTTTGTGACAGTCCGACATTTTCAGGTAGTAAATTTATCCTCGTGTATTATTTTGAAATTTTATTTTTGTGTTGGTTCATGAACTCACATAATTACGTGAAGAAATTAGGGGTTATGTGCATAATTTAACGTATTTTGCGTTTAAACCGAAAACCCTAGGTTTACGTATCTACGCTTTTATGCTCCGTTTTTTATGAGACAATTTTTATTAGAGTCGTTTTGTGCCGTAGTTTCATATTTTGCAAAAAACGTTTTTCGTAAATCGACCGGAGGGCACGTAAATCGAGGAAACTAGAATCGAGTAGTACCCGTAAAATATTAGGGATGAGACAAGTATAACACTTGTCCCACCCCTAATAGGGGCAGATTCACCAAGAGGGAAACCCTCTTTGGTGTCAAGTTTTGGCTAAATGTATGAGACACTTGTCTCATACCTTGGCTAGATACTTATCCTCCAACTTCTCACACACACCTTCATTCTTGCATGTGTTAACAAGAAAACTTCTCAAACTCTCCTCATCTCCCTCTTGTAGCCGTCCACCATCACCACCATACCACCATTTTCATAAAAATTTCAACCTAAAACTTAAGCTATATTCAACTTATGATGAAAACCACATAAAAGAAAGATGATTTGAGGTGATTTCAAGTTGTGAAAGAAAGTTTCTATGGAGTTTTGGGGCTGATTTATAAAGAAAACTATACTCACTTGAAGATCACAAAAAGTTGATTTAAAAGTTTAAAGATTTAGGTACAAAGATCAAGCCTTGTTCATCCAAATCTCATTATTTTCCATCATTTGGTGGGTATAAATATTGTTTCTTTCTATCATCTTCTTATTTTTGTAAATGTACTTGTCTATTTACTTTCAGATGTATATGTATGATAGTTATGAATGATGATCAAAGTGTTATATTGAGATTTTGTGTCATTAGAATAAGTTAATGAGGCTAAATCTACAAGTAAAAGATGATAAAAACATCACTTGATAAGTAGGTTGTGAAAAACAGTAAGTTTCAACATTTTTAGTTGATTAAATGGATTATATTATTTGAAATAATGATAGATATATGATTTATAAACAAGTGGTTAATTGGCCACACAATGAAATGTTAAAAATGAGCAAGATATTGCCAAAATACTTTTGATGTGCCAATCTGACTGGTCTGTTTTGGACGGATTAAAAGTCACATTTAGGGGCTGTTTGAGAAGGCGCCATAGAAGGATAAATTGTAGAGCATATTATTTAGTTTCTACAGCAAAAATTTGGGGTTCTAAGTCATTATAGAACTCAAGATATGCTAAAAATGGTGAACATAAGTTTTTACATCAGATTTCACAATAAGACAATTAATATTAAAAGACAACATGAGGTAAAATGATACATAAATAAATATGTAAACATGAATAATTGATAATAACTACTATTAAAATATGTTTATATACTATAATAAATAAATATCACATTTTATTAAAATAAAACTCAAATAGTTTCCTAACTACAAACTATATACATGACTTTTACGTCTTTTTGGCTAAAACCGAAAAGATGGCGATTTCGCCAAATAAAACTTAGATGGTCGGACCCATCTAATGTAATATTTTTATAGAACATATACTGATATATAAACACATTTAACAAGCAAAAACCGACAAACCCGAGCTTTGTAACATATGGACCCGTAATGGACCAAATTAGCCTTGTTGGACCACTAGGCCCAACTAGTTTGGTTTAGCACTATTGGACTTGCTCATGGGCTCACCCCACTTGGGCCCAGTAGAGGCCTGGTCCTAAATAGATAAATGGACTAATAAAACATATTGGACTCTTATTGGGCCTATTGGGCCTTAACATATAAATGGGCTAAAATTAGTGTAATTGGACTAAGTTAACTAGATGCTTAACAACTAATAATGCTGTGTAAAGTGATCAAATACCACTTGATCATCATGTTTATGACTTGATTACATATACATAACAACTTTTTATAAATATTATTCGACATAGTCTAAGATCGAGTATTATTTGTTTAGGTATCCCGTGATCGCGACGGGCGCCGTACACTTAGTTACCGATAACCCGTCTTCCAAACCAACGTGAGTTCATAGCGTCGCACTCTTTTAATTGTTTTATGAAGTGTTTTATAAACCCGCGAGGGAGATAACATGCTACTTTTAATAAAAATAGAACACAAGTGGTCCCGATTGTATGCTTATTGATATGGACCCGATTGATATGATGACCAAATGAATGATTGAAATGGATTATTATTAGTTAGGTTAAGTCACTATAAGTCCCATTAGCATGAATTGTGAACTACCGGGAGATGGTAGACGCTTATGCATATATAGTACTATTTGGGGAAGATCACCCCAGTTCGCGTCTTGACGGCTGATCTCCGTTGTGTCACATTGATTGGCAAGCGAATTTATGTATGAGAGGGGTATATTTAGTGTGATTTTGTGACGACACGTTGTTTTAAATGGGCAAATGAATTCCGGGATAGCTACCCGATATATATTATAGAAAGGTAACAATGTCATGTGGCTTATAATAATCCGACAATAATACCGAAAATGGTAATACTGAGGCTACGGTCTCAGAAATTGTGTTTGATATATGATTTGAATTATAATATATTGCCTGACTAGCAATATGGGGTCTTATTTATTATTATACAATGTGTTCTGGTTTTACATAACTGTTTTATAACGGTTTTTATTATACTATAAACAACGTTATAAAACGAATTGTATGGTGCTGTTACGACAATGGTTCGTATAATGGTTTTAACGGCAAAGGCCTATGTTATGATTTACGACAAGGATTCGCATAAAATGTTTTTGGCCTATGTAATGGTCTACGACAGAGAATTGCACAAGATGTTTTTCGGTAAAGATTATATACCGGTTTTATGTTAATGGTTGTTATTAAACTCTATGGACTCGCTCAGCGTTTTGCTGACTTTTAGCATGTTTTATCTCAGGTACTTGAAGGTAATTCTCGGGAAGACGACAAGAGTTTATGGCCCGCTTTTAAACCAAAATTTCCATTCGAATGTTTTGTAAATTCTTAAGACATACTTTGATATGTGCACCTATGTAATTTGATATTTATGAATGGAAAAAGCCTTGTTATTAAATGACGCGATTTTTAAGCGTTGTCTATGATTTGAGTAATGTGCTATCCCGTAACACCAACGACTCTTTCGCTGATTCGAAACGTGAATATTTGGGGGTGTTACATAATGTGAGTGCTATTACTACACGCAGTGGAGCAACTTTAGTAGGACCTTCTATCCCTCCCCCAGTTACTCCTGTTATACCTCCTCCATCCCCATTTATCCCTCCTACTACCACGCCTACTACTAGTTCTCCATTACCGTCTCTACCTCTTTCTGACGATGTACCCAAGAAAAACCCTTCACCCTCTCAACCTTCAACCTCTCAACCTTCACCTTCTACACCTACACCTTCTCCACCTACACCTTCTAAGCCCAATATTCCTTATCCTTCTCGATTAGACAAGTGCAAAGTGCTCACTAAGGAGGATACTCTAGTTACTTCCTTTTTGAAGATGATCACACAAATGAACTTTAACATTAGCCTTGTTTAAGCACTTGTCCAAATGCCGAAATTTGTTAAAGCGTTCAAGGAGTTGCATAGTAAGAAGGAGAAGATGGCTGAGTTTGTCAATACTCGATTAAATGAAAATTGTTCTGCAGTCCTTCTCAAAGAACTTCCGGAGAAACTTGGAGACCCCGGTCGTTTTGTGCTACCTTGTTCATTTTCTCAAATCAAGGAATATACTCACTTAGCTAATCCCGGGGCTAGTATCAATTTAATGCCGCTAAGTGTTTGGAGGAAGTTATCATTACCCGATCTTATACCAACCCGTATGACCCTTGAGCTAGCAAATCGAACTCTTGCTTACCCCGTTGGTATTGTTGAATATGTTTTTGTTAAAGTTGGTACCTTCACTTTCTGGTTGATTTTGTTGTTGTTGTTGATTATGAGATGGATCCTCGTATTCCGTTAATACTTGGACGGCCATTCTTGCGAACCGGAAAAGATTTAGTCGATGTTCCTGAAGGTGAACTAATTCTTAGGGTCGGGAATGATCAACAAGTGTTTAATATGGGGAAGATTACAAGCAAATCCAATGGAAAAGAATCGGCGAAAATGATTGATGTGCTTCAAGACGAGCTTGTTACAACTCCTTTGGAAACTACAAAGCTTGATGATTTTGTACTTGATTTATGACTTTTTTGTATGCTCAAGAAAGTGTTGTTCGTACTCGATTCACTTCGAATTGATCACGGTTAATGGTGGAATTGTTGGTATTGGTCACTAAAAAGGGGGATCTTGATTGTCTATGTCTACAAATAACAATAATATCAGAGCTATTAAAAATAAAAGAGAACTTCTAACCTTGATTGCTTTCCAGTATGAATGCTGCACAGTAGAACTTGGTGAAAGAAATTAAGAATAAAAGTGAAAATGTAAGTATGTGGACTAAAAATAAAAGCTTTAAAATTTAAACTAAAAATTAAGATTCAAAATTAAATGACGAAAAATTAAAACTTTTAAAAGTAAATTTAAAACTTAAAACTTTGTAAAAATGAAATCTTTACTGAAAATAATTTGAAAATTAAGCTAAGTGAAAATGGCGGGAAAAATTAAGGTTTGAAAATAATTTAGAAAACAAAAACTGAACATAAGTCGGAATCCACAAACCTGTACCTAATTCGGAATCAAGGTTTCTTTATGAATTCGGAATATGACTTTGGAAATTAATTCAGAATATGTGACCTTTACCTAGTTCGGAATCAGTTGTCTTGACCTAGTTCGGAATCCAATATTCTACACACAACTCGGAATACACGTCCAACTTCTAATTCGGAATATGGAAGCGAGACCTAGTTCGGAATACGGATGCCACCTAGTTCGGAATATCCATTTCTGACCCAGTTCAGAATGTTGTTGACGCTGACCTAATTCGGAATACTTCTTCAAGACGTAGTTCGGAATATGTTGATTTGTACGTAACTTGGAATACCAAAAATGCATATAATTCAGGATCCAAATTCTCAACTTAATTCGGAATCACAATTACCAACCCATTTCGGAATAAGTATACTGACTCAATTCGGAATATGTAGTTTTTGATGTAACTCGGAATGCTTCGTTCAGAATGTGATGATTTGACTTAATTCGTGAAACTAATCTCATTCACAATTCGGGAAACACAAAACTTGATGTAATTCGGGAAGTTAGGGTTTTAAAAGAACCCGAACTATAACTAAAATAAGCAAAATTAAAATTAAGCTAAAACCAATTAAGCACTTATCTAAAAACTTAACCAAATCAATTTTAAGAAAAAGTAAATACACCAAAATTTAAAAACTTTTGAAAACACTTAATAAGCAAAAATTTAAAATCAACTTTTTTTATAAAAATATTGAACTATCAAAATCAACTTATTTTAAAAACCAATAAACATAAAAATTAAGCAAATAAGCACCGTAATCTAAAACTCTAAACACACCAACTCAATAAGCACAATCAAATAAGCAAAACAATCACATCATCAAAAAAATTAAACCAACTACATGATTAATTAAGCAAAATAATAGATTATTAAGAAAGGTAGAATGAGAATTATCAAATAGACTTGATTAAATAGAAGATTAAGATCAAAGATTACAAGATGAAAGATTTGATAAGCTTAAAAACTAGATAGAAGAAAAATAAAACACACTTAATTACCTACTAAAATTAAAAACTAAAAATGAAGACTAGCTTCTAACTACACATTAGAAGACTATATATAGGGGAGGTGGTAAAATGCTTGTTTCTTCTCTTTTCTTCTCGTCTTTTTCGACTTGGTCTCGGGATTAGTCGAAAGATAACTTGAACTCATCTTCTGTTTTTTCTTCTTTTAATAGACTTGGTTTTTCGACTTCGTTAAACTTCCGTCTTTAAACTTTTTCATCGATAAATCTTCAGAATAGGCCTTTGACTTCCGTTATTCTTGCACTTTTGACATTTTGACTTGTCTTTTGTCTTTTTCTTCGATAAAAGCCCGTGAAAGCCCGTGTTTTCTTCCTTTTTCATATTTTTATCCTGAAACACAATAAAAACACAAACCACGCATAATTCCGACTTTTACGACATAAAATACACGTTTTAGTCTTGTTATTATTAGAAATAAGTGGTAAAAGGATAAGTGTTTTCACACTTATTAAATCCCCTACACTTGACCATTGCAATGCCCTCATGCAATGCATTAATTTCAAAGCACCTTTTACATTTTTCATCATAATCAACCCATCTTGGCCTTAATTAAATACTAAACACTAAGGAAACTAAAAAGATAGAAATATACAAAACAAGTAAAGAAATCAACGACTTACATTAGAATTTGGTTGTCATGAATGTTTATCACCCTCAAGTTTCACGTTCCCCAAACCAAGCTTATAAACGAGATCATTGTTATTATTAGTTAGCAAACTAACACAAACTCATGTGGCCCAATTATTCACTTAGATTCCCTTATTCCTAGGTGTATCTCTTATATTTTATGATTGTCTTGAATGATCAAGAGGATTCATTGTTTGACTTATTTCGATAGTTAATTTAGGCTGAAAATAAAGTGAACGATTTAAGCAATAGTTAGCTAAAGGACAAAATCTTTTAAAACTGCTTCTCGGGACCTCTTAAAGTTCATATCTTGGCATAACTCGCTTCACGATTTGAGACCTTTGTCGGACCGATATTTGGCAGCGACTTCATACTTCGAATCTTAAGAGATGTTCTTGAAATTATGGTCTCTCTTCATAATAGGAATTTCTTCACTTGAAATTTTTGAGAGATTCTTCATATTTGGACCACGACTTCTTCATTTTTCTCCAATCTTTATTTTGGACTTTGAAATACAACGATCTGCCTCCTTTTAGGACTTGGATCTAATTATCCTCATACCTTGCTAGGGTCTTTTCGGATAGACTTCTCCATGATCTTTTGGGGAGTATTTGCTTTTCGTCGTGTGTCTCGATCCTTCATATTGATATTTGATAAATGGTTCTTCACATCACTTTTGGATCTTTAGCAACAAAATGTAGCCCTCATGCCTTGTTAAGGCCTTTTCGGACTCGCCAATCTTCGCATCCTGCTTCAATAAGTTATGCCTTAGCTATGAACTCTAATAATACCGCGCAACTTTTAAACGATCTTGGGCTAGAAGCTAAGTAACTTTTCAAATCGTACAACCTTATTTATTGCAATTAAATTTATTAGCAAGCCATGGGAGAAAAAGCTTATAATTAACTCACATAAATTCATGAAAGAATACCAAACTTATAATTGACTCTATCATCTCTCGTTCTCCACAATTTAAAATCTCAAGGAATGAGACTCGTGGATGCTTAGCCAATTAAATCAAAGTTTTGGGTTTTCAAGTCATCTATAGGATCTTGCAAACTCTTAGACTTTTCAAGTTTAGAATTCGCATTTTAAAGTTACCTTGATAAACGACTTTCTAGGATCAATTATAGGAACTTGCGAAAAGTTCTTGTTCTTAACCCGTAAGAGTTAAGACTTTCGCGTTTTAAAGTTCCCTATATAAAAGCCTAGCAAAACTTGACTTAAACACGTTAAGGATACTAGCTAGAGTAAACTTAGATAAGTAAACTCGGGTTGAGTCAAAAGATTCATGACGTTGAAAAAAAAATTTAAAACCACTTTATTAAACTTTATTTTTAGCAAAGAAAGTAAATAAAATAACAAAGGAAAAACTACTAGGCCAAAATAGATCAAAAATTTTGAAAAATGTCGAAAAATTAGATTTTCCGGTTAAAATGAGGACAAAATACAAGGAAAAGCCCACTTACTTCGATAGAAGCCCCCTACACTGGATATAAACATTGTCCTCAATGTTTAAGCATGTGGGAGTAAACTCCCATACACTTAGGACATTGTGAACGTTGTTTAAATCTCGCTAAGGAAGAGACGACTATAGTGATTTCAATGTGAACATATAAGATATGAAATATTGAATCACGACAGTTGAGGATAGAACCGGGAAGACGGGTACACGGGATCACGGGTCGTCAAATGTCATCAAAAGTGCTCTTTGAAGCTTTAATCTCTGCACATCATAAGAAAGAAAACAACAAACCCTATGTAGCTCCCCCTACACTTACTATGAAAACTAGTAAAAAGGATAGATCAACGGGTTGCCTCCCGAGAAGCGCTTGTTTTTGTTAACCGAGTCACGAGCCTGACGCGACCCATAACTAATTCAAGGGAAACGTGGTGAGGGATGGAATTATCTCATGAGAGATGTCCTCACCAAAGTACAACTTCACACGCTGGCCATTCACGTTAAAATTAGGCCCATTTGGTTGCGAAAGCTCAATGGTGCCATAAGGGAAGACTTTGGCGACGGTGAATGGACCAGACCAACGACTCTTAAGCTTTCCCGAAAAGATTTTCAACCGAGAGTTAAAGAGTAAAACTTGATCACCTACGTGAAACTCTCGGTTCTTAATCCTAGAATCATGATGAGCTTGATTTTCTCCTTGTAGATCAATGAATTCTCATAATCTCCATTCCTTATTTCATTAAGCTCGTTGAGTTGAATCTTTTGAAGATCACCGGCTTTGATGATATCAAAATTGGTCCACTTCAAGGCCCAATACGCCTTATGCTCCAACTCAATAGGGAGGTGGCATGCCTTCCCGTACACAAGACGATATGGAGTGCAACCAATAGGTGTCTTATATGCGGTACAAAAAGCCCAAAAAGCATCATCTAACTTATCGGCCCACGAGGCACGATGCTCCCCCATAGTACGCTCTAATATTCACTTCAATCCACGGTTAGAAATCTCGGCTTGACCATTTATTTGGGGATGATAAGCGGTGGAAAGATGGTGATTGACACCATACTTAGCCATGACTCGAGCAAATTGATCATTGCAAAAATGAGTCCCGCGGTCACTGATGATAGCACGAGGAACACCGAATCGAGCAAAAAGTTGTTTCAAAAAGTTCACAACCACCCTCGCATCGTTTGTAGGGAGAGCCTTTGCTTCAAACCATTAAGATACGTAGTCAACGGCTACGAGGATGTATTTGTTCCCTTTAGATGATGGAATTGGCCCCATAAAGTCGATGCCGCATACGTCAAAGATTTCACATTCTTGGATGAAATTTTGAGGCATCTCATCTTTATGTGTGATCTTGCCTTGTCGTTGGCAAGCATCACAATGCTTAACCATTTTGTGTGCATCACGATAAATGGTGGGCCAATAAAATCCAGAGTCGAAAACTTTCTTCGCGGTATAGTTAGGACCAAAGTGACCACCGGTGGGTCCTTTATAACAAGCTTCTAAGATTAATAAAGCTGCCGGCCCATCAACACACCGACGAATGACTAGATCCGCACATTGTTTGAAAACGTAAGGGTCGTCCCAAAAATAGTGCTTAATGTCTTTAAAGAACTTATTCTTTTGTTGGGACGTTAACCCTTCCATGAGAATTCCACCCGCCAAATAGTTTGCAATGTCCGTAAACCATGGGGTTTCATCAAGATTGGAGTTAATAGACATCAAGGCCTCAAGGGGGAAAGATTCATTAATCTCTTGATTTGGAAGCTCCCCTTGATAAGGATCCTCGAGTCTACTAAGATGGTCAGTGGCTAGGTTTTCCGCTCCCTTTTTATCACGAATTTCATTTTTAAATTCTTGTAGGAGCAAAACCCAACGAAGAAGTCTTGGCTTGGAATCTTGTTTTGTTAACAAGTACTTCAACGCGGAATGGTCGGTATAGACAATAGTGGTGGAAAGGACAAGATAGGGGCGAAATTTTTCAAAAGCATACACTACAGCTAAAAGCTCTTTTTCGGTAGTGGTATAATGCAATTGAGCCCCCGTCATTGTCTTGCTAGCATAATGAATTGGTTGGAAGTGTTTGTTCACTCTTTGTCCCAAAACCGCTCCAATAGCAAAGTCGCTAGCATCACACATAAATTCAAAAGGTAACTCCCAATTAGGGGTAACCAAGACTGGTGCCTTAGTTAATTTATCCTTAACAAGATTGAAAGATTCGAGACACTCTTTAGAAAAGATAAAAGGAGTATCTTTTTCTAATAGGTGGGTCATCGGGCGAGTGATTTTAGAAAAATCTTGAATGAAACGACGATAGAAGCCCGCATGACCAAGGAAACTTCTCACACCCTTCACGGTTGAAGGTGGAGGTAATTTAGCAATCATATCAACTTTAGAACGGTCGACTTCAAGAGCGTCTTTGGAGATTTTATGACCAAGAACAATACCTTCTTTTACCATGGAATGGCATTTTTCCCAATTAATAACAAGACGAGTGTCTTCACACCGTTTGAGCATACGTTCTAAATTGGCAAGGCAAGTAGAGAAAGAATAACATAGACCGAGAAATCATCCATAAAGACTTCCATAGTTTCTTCAACCATGTCATGGAATATAGCCATCATACACCTTTGGAAAGTCCCAGGAGCATTGCATAAGCCGAAAGGCATTCTTTTATAAGCAAATGTTCCATAAGGACAAGTGAATGTGGTTTTCTCTTGGTCTTTAGGATCGATGGGAATTTGAAAATACCCGGAGAAACCGTCTAAGAAGCAATAATAGTCATTACCCGCTAAACGCTCGAGAATTTGATCCATGAAAGGAAGAGGGAAATGATCCTTACGAGTGGCATCATTGAGCTTGCGATAGTCGATGCAAACTCGCCAACCCGTGACAAGTCGAGTAGGAATCAACTCGTTGTTTTCATTGGGAACAACGGTTATTCCGCCTTTCTTAGGGACACAATGGACGAGACTAACCCATGGCTAATCCAAAATAGGGTAAATCATTCCGGCATCTATAAGTTTGATAACCTCTTTCTTAATGACGTCATGAATTTTAGGATTAACCCTTCTTTGGCTTTGGATTGCGGGTTTAAAGTCATCTTCCATGAGAATTTTATGAGTACAAAAGTTCGGATCAATTCCGCGGATATCGGAAATTTTCCAAGCAATTGCTTTCTTATGATTCTTCAGCACATCGATAAGTCGAGATTTTTCATCTTCTTTCAAGTCCTTTGCGATGATGACGGGTGACTTCTTATTGTCTTCAAGGAACACGTATTCGAGATGAGACGATAGATCCTTAAGCTTTAAATCCAGATGATTGTCGATGGAAGGCGTAGTCAAATTCGGATCATCGATAGAGATTTCCTTAGGAGATGGTGGAGAAATATGGTCCTCATTGAGAAGTTTCTCAATGGTACAAATGTCTTCTTCCCAATCGGTGGGAGAATCGTCATATTGTAAGTCCACATCCGCTAAAGTTGCTTCAAATTCTTTCAAAAGGAAATCACTTTCTCTAAATGGAGTTAGTGCGGGAGCAATAGAGGCAACGGTCTCAACAATGGGTAGAGAAGAAAAACCATTTTTACAAGCGTCTTTGAAATGCTCTTCACAAGCCTCATCAATAACGTCAATGAAATTAACGCTCTCGTGTTCATAAGGTTGCTTAGAAAGTTTACCCAAGTTGAAGACGATTCTATCGTCACCAACTCTCATAATTAATTCGCCCGCGGCTACATCAATGAGAGTGCGACCGGTCCTCAAGAATGGACGCCCAACGATTAATGGAACACGGGTGTCCATTTCGTAGTCAACGACAACAAAATCCACCGGAAAGGTGAATTTGTCGACACCGACGAAGACATCTTCTGCTATCCCCACCGGATAAGCAACCGTACGGTTAGCTAATTCCAATGTCATTCGTGTGGGGACTAGCTCGGGTAGAGATAATTGTTTCCAAACACTTAACGACATTAAGTTTATACTAGCACCTAGATCAGCTAGGGCCATACAATTATCTACCCCGGGGAAGTTGCAAGGAATGAGAAAACGACCCGGATCACCAAGTTTGGTTGGTAATTTCCATAAGAGCACTACGGAGCAATTCTTATTAAATTGGGTATGAGCGATATCAAGAAGCTTTTCTTTGTCACTGAGAAGATCTTTAAACATTTTAGCATATTTCGGCATGTGAGCGAGAGCCTCGACAAAGGAGATGTTGAAATTCAGTTGTTTAAACATTTTAAGAAAGTTAGAAACCTAAATATCATCCTTATTCTTCAACTTCTCTTTCCTCAACCTTGAGGGATAAGGTATATTAGGTTGAGATGAAGGCTTTGGAATGGAATTCTCACTCACATCCTTAGGTGGTGGAGGGGTGGGGTTGGAAGGTAAAGGATTTGGGGAAAGTTGCTCTTTTTCCTTAGTCACAATCACGCGAGTAGGTGTAGGAATCTCGGGTTCCTTATAACCTTTTCCACTTCGAGTAGTGATTTCTTTCATCTCTCCTCTTGGGTTAGCAACGGTGTTACTCGGAAGAGAACCCGAAGTAGAGGGTTGATTACTTTGGAAAAACGAAGCCATCATATCTCTTAAGTCGTTCGTTTGATTGCTCAACGAAGTTCGCATGTCGTTCCTTAGCTCGGCTCGAATATCGTTCCCTTGTTTCGCCATGTCACCCTTCAAGTTAATGATTTGGCTTTGAAGGTTCGTCACCATCTCTCTATTGGTCCTCATGTAAGTTTCGAGGTCTTGGTTCAATGCCGTGGGTTGATTGAGAGGCGGGGCTTGGTAAGCTTGATTATTTCCTTGAGGTGGATATGGGTTTCTTTGGGATTGATATTGATTGGCAGCTCGAGGTTGTCTTTAACTGTTTCTATTGATGTTTTGTTGGTTTTGGTTTTGAGGAGGAAAACCGGGTGAGATAGAAAGTTGTTGGAACGATAACTTAGCAAGTTACGGTCTCCATGAGGGCGAGCCTGATAGCCTCCCGTGGAATAGTTACCGTATGCCGCGTTAACGTTTTCACAAAGATTGCCTTGGGTAGAGGGTCAATCATTGTAAGAATGAGGACCATCGCACGTTTCACAAGAAATAGCAGCAACTTTAGCTTGTTGATTTTGGTTAGTAACCAAAAGTTGCATATTTTTTCTCATTTCGACCATTGCGCGGGTCATTTCGGTCATATCAGGGTTGGAAGAAGTAGAAGAAACATTAACTCTCGGGTTTGATCTTGAGGATGCAGATGATCCCAATTCTTGTGGTGAGTAGTCATGTTTTCAATTAACTCTCTACACTCCTCTGGTATCCTTTTCATAAAAGTACCACCGGCGGCGGCATTAATCGTATCACGATCACGAAAAGTGAGACCGTTGTAGAAAGTATCAATGAGAGTGACGGGGAGCATGTTATGATTTGGACAACGGTCGATCAAAACATTGTAGCGTTCCCAAGCATCGAAAAGTGATTCATCATTTTCTTGAGTGAATCCACTAATTTGGTTCCGAAGGCTAGTGACCATGGAAGGTGGAAAGAAGCGCGACAAAAAACGTTGAGTCATCTCATCCCATGTATGAATAGAATTTTTAGGGAGACGGTCAAACCATTTCTCGGCATGGTGGGATAAAGTTTGTGGGAAGAGATGTAGGCGAAGGAAATCCATAGTAACACCGGGAAGTTTCATGCTTTGGGTGACGGTTATGAATTTGTCGAGATGTTTGTTGGCATCATCATCCGGTAATCCGCGAAAAGGACAAGCGTTTTGAACTTGCTGAATCATGTGATGCTTCAAGAAAATTCAGGAGCCGTGATTTGCATCGGCGCAATCGGTCCTCCGCGTCCATTCATTGTTGGCTGACAAAGCTCCTCCATTGTGCGTAGGTCGGGTTGTGGGCCATTGTTGTTATTATTATTCATGTTGGGGTGTGGTGGGTTGTTATTATTGTTATGCACACCGGCCATATCTATGTCTCTAAGAGTCTCGGGCTCAGAATAAGACGTAGATCGAGTACGCATACACTAAAATGAAAAAAATATTTTTTGTTTTTTATCTTTTTTTTTGTTTTTGTATTTTTGAAAATTTTATATTTTTTAGGATTTTTGAAAGTTTTTGTGCTTGAAAATAACGTTCCCAAAAGAACGGTTCACAAAATCCAATTTTTCTCACTAAAAACCGTTAATCTTTACGAAAAGAGCCAGCAGCGGCGCCATTTGATTTATGACTTTTTTGTGTGCTCAAGAAAGTGTTGTTCGTACTAGATTCAATTCGAATTGATCACGGTTAATGGTGGAATTGTTGGTATTGGTCACTAAAAAGGGGGAGCTTGATTGTCTGAGTGTGACAAACTGGAAATTTCAGGTCATTATTTAAACCTATCTTATAAGTATCTTTTATATTTTAATGAATTTGAGTATTATTATTTTAAACGGTTTAAGTTAAAACCGATAATTAAGGCTTTATTATACCTTTTTACGAGTAAAGAATACTATTAGCAAGCGTGATGTCGATGGATGCCAAATATTTTACGTCTTATTGTCGGTTGTTCGAATTTTGTCATTTTTGAGGATTTATTTTAAATGACGTGTTATGTCGAGTCGAGAGTCGATATTATTATTTTTGAAGTACGTTTTAAATTTTTCAAAGTATCTTTATAAAACCCGAGCCGCGTAAATATTTTCAAAATTTACTAATAGTTATTTCCCGCTTTTTAGCTAACTATTTTCATTTTTAGCCACAACTATTGCCAAATTGCAACCAAGGTCCCTCCACCACTATATATAAACTTAAAATAAAAACACACAACACAAAATCCAACTTAAAAATTTCCACCATCTTCCCTTTCTCTCTTTACATAGCCGTGACATCCACCCCCATCCCAAATCCATACATTTTCAAATTTAACTCAAATTTGAGGATGATTTGAGCTAAACCAAGGCTAGACCCATTCTTAGAATTGATCAAGGATCACATTGGTGTAAAAATTTTACACATGCAAGCATTTTTTTTGATGTTGTTAGGTAGAAGCCATGATCATGCATGTTGTTTTTGGCATGATCCATGGTGTTCTTGCGAAAAATTTTGTTAAAAACTTGATTTTGATCTACAGGTTTTTATTTTTATGATGATTTGAATGTTATGGTTCATGTATGTTGATGTTAGAGTATAGGGATGATCATTTTCATGGTTAGTTTTGATCAAAAAGGTGATTTTGTACAAGTTTTTAATGGTCATTTTATAACAGTAAGTAAACAGTAAAATCCGAATTTTTATGTTTTGAAAATGGCTTAAATTATGGCCTAGGGTTGTAGATAATTTTATTAGCTTCGATTTGATATAAGGTAGAGCTTCTAGCTCCAAACGAGCGCGAACTTATGATGTTTTGAATGATCGTGTACTGGGAGACGAGTATCGGCACTACATATAGTTGTTGTCAATATTTGGATCGAATCTCGGGGACTCTAAATAGAAGTTTTGAAATATGTAACCTACTGATAATGAGGTGTTTACCTTAGAGGTTGAGTTTATTTTAAAACCCGAGTGTCGGTTTTGTAAACGGAGTCGTTTAAAGAAGTTAAAACGGTCGTATGAAAAATTAACGTAAATCTGTCCGGATTTTGTAGTATGGAAATGAGTCGGGTAAAGGACTTTAAAAGTAATTTCATTTGATAAACTTGTAGGAGGACTTTCTATATATAGTAAGTTAGTTTATCGAGTCGTTTTATAAACGTTTGACGAGTTTAAAAGGGGTAAATAAGCTAGTACATGTAGTATGTACCGGCGGACTTTGTTAAAAGTATATAATGGTAAAGTAAATGTGTAGAAGAGTATAATGAAGTTATTTATATCGTCTTCTCTCGAGTTTATCGTAATTTTATGAGTTTGATTTTTATGTGGTTATATATGATTTATTTCTCGAGTCATTATGAACGTGCCTTATTTGATAGGTAGCGGTTCTCGTGTTTGAAAGGCATCCATTATCATCGACGATCATCTCGCTAGATCTCTTATACTAAGGTGAGTCTATAGCCTCGCTTTATACTATCTTGTAAATGATTTTAAAACCCGCGAGGGGGATAACATGCTTGTTTTAAAAATAGAACACAAGGGAGCCGATGTTTGCTAGTTGCCTTGATTATTATAGGTTTGTTATTTCGCTAAATGAAAGTCCCAATTATATCATGAATTGTTAGCTACCGAGTTTTGGTAGGCGCTTATACATGGAATAGTACTATTCGGGAGGACCGACCTCCTCCCGTCCTATAACGACTAAGTATCATTAGGGCACACTTGAGGCCCAAGGGGATGCATGCGTGAGAGTTTAATATACACTTAGCGAGGTGTATGGTGGGCAAACATTATGGAAACGTTTCAATGTCGTGAGGCCTATAATAATCCATATAACGTTGTTTGATCCACAGCGTTGTTTCCTGATGGTTTTAAAATATACTTGTGTTCGGTAATGTTTATTTATAAACTCTACAGATTCACTCAACTGTTGTTGACAAGTTTAGCATGTTTTATCTCAGGTCCTTGGAGGTAATGGCAGGAGAGATTTCAGTGCTTGCGGATTTATAATAAATTGGTTAAAAGCTCACCGTTTTGTAAAAATCGTTCGATGACCTTTAATATGAAAAGATTTCGTGTATCTTGTTTAAATAAATGTTTGGGGACCATGTTATGAACGATTGTAAACTTTTATTTCAATCCTATGTTTATTCTAAAACGATTCTTTTCGAGTCGTTTTCTATTACTTGAGCTGTTATATTATGAAGTAGCACCACATATGAGCTTCCGCATGTGACACGAAATTGGGGGTGTTACAGATTGGTATCAGAGCTTAAGTTATAGAGAACAAAAGATTTTCCAAAATAAAAGTTTTGAAATCTTTTAACTATAACTGTCGCAAGCGAAATCTCCGAATTACCGATGGGACCGGAAAGAGAATATTTATATATATGGGATATATATATATGTTATGATTTGAACCATTGGTACTTGTAAGTTACAAGTCATGTTTTCATTTATTTAATTATAAATATTAATTTTATAATAATACGAGTTATTATTATGACGTAAATTGTCACGAAGTCACTTCCAACTAAATTCCATTATTCCCGAGTTTAACAGAGTTGTGGAGATCCATGATCCCAACATTTTAATTACCATTCCCAATGATAATCATTTGGTTTCAAAGATTTTTGATTCCTTAACGCTTATTCCTGAATTATCGATTTCTTATTGTTTAGTAGAATCTCTCTCCGTTCTCATTGATCTTCGACTTCCTATTGTTTTAGAAACATGCTTTCTGAAATATCAATTATTGTTCGCAAGGAATTTGTATTGATTGGTACGGTATTTACATGCCTACTAAAATTCCATACCATATCACCAGAAGTTCATCATATCAATCTTTGTTGTATTCGATCTTGATCTTTTTTGTTAAACGAACGATGCTCAAATAAACTAATTTATCATAGTCTTGTTAAAATAAGTTGACCGTTTACTTGGACAAGGAAATTATAAATTGTTGAACTATTTGTTTATAAGAACTTATTCACATAGGTTTGGTCGACCTATGGAAATAAGAGATTATAAATGTGTAGGTTTAAGCATAAGGAGTTTGCATAAATCAATCCGATTGCTTAGTTTAGGGTTTTATCCCTTCCTGATTAGTTAATCTTTGACTAGATCCTTCTTGATATTCATTCGTTCTTTCTTATATCCTCATTTCTTTCATCTATTCCTTTTGTTATCTAAATACAATCATTGAATGAATACTCATTATGATTTGAATTGTGTTGTAATAGAATCATGCCACCTAAGACTATGAATGAGACGCAAATGCGTGCACTGATTAGTGAGCAAGTTGCAACGGCTATGGCAGAATTTATGGCTAACTACACTGCTGGTACTGGAGGTTTTGGTGGAGCTGGTGGTTCCGGTAATGGAGCTGGAGGTTCTGGTGGAGCTGGTGGTTCCGGTAATGGAGCTGGCGGTTCTGGTGGAGCTGGTGGTTCCGGTAATGGAGCTGGCGGTTCTGGTGGGGCTGGTGGTTCCGGTAATAGAGCTGGCGGTTCTGGCGGAGCTGATGGTTCAGGTGGTGGAACTGATGGTACTGGAACTAATGGCGCTGGAACTGGTGGAGTTGGTGCTAATACTGGTGGAGCTGGTGCAAATACCGGTGGAACTGGTGCAAATACTGGCGGTGCAAACTTACCTAATGCACCTGCATTAAGGGGCTGTGATTACACTACATTTATGAAGTGCAAACCACAAACCTTTAAGGGAACTGAGGGTGCCGTGGGTTTGTGCCAATGGTTTGAAAAGCTGGAGTCTGTCTTCCGGACCAGTAACTGTGATGAAGCTGATAAGGTCAAGTTTGCTACAGCTACTCTACAAGGTCGTGCTTTGACTTGGTGGAACGGGAGACATGCCTCTATGGGTATTGATACTGCGTATGGGACACCATGGGCTGTGGTAAGAAGGTGGATGACTGAAGAATTTTGTCCTCGTAGTGTGATTCAGAGGTTGGAACAAGAACTGTATAACCTAAGACTAAAGGGAACTAACATCGATGGGTATACTAATCGTTTTCATGAGTTAGCGCTTCTATGCCCAAGAATGGTGGAACCTGAACAAGTTAAGGTGGAACAGTACATCCGTGGACTAACCAAGAATATCCGTGATGATGTGACTTCATCTGAACCGACTGACATTGATAAGGCTGTTCGTATGGCTTACCAGCTTATGGGACAAATTATTCAAGATAAGGCAGATGAGGCCACTTCTGGTGAGAAAAGGAAGGGTGAAGCTGATCGTGAGACTCGTGGTGATGAAAAACGCGACCACAACCGTCATCAAAACCAAAGGAGAGCTAATGCAACGGCTATGGTTGATGCTACAACAAGCAACAAGGATGCTTGTCCGGTTTGCAAGAATAGGAAGCATGCTGGTGATTGTTGGAAAGGTAATAAATGCGGTAAGCTTGGACACAAAGCTAACAAGTGTCGAGCCCCTGTCAAGGATGTGACCTGCTTCAACTTTAGTGAAAAGGGGCATATGAAAAGGGAGTGTCCAAAACTGAACAAGGGTGGACAAGGTGGAAACAATCGTGGTGCTGCACTTCAGTTAGGAGCTGCTGAGGCCCAACGTGATCCGAAAGTCGTTACTGGTACGTTCTTGCTCAACAATCGTTATGCTACTGCTCTATTTGATTCGGGTGCCGATAAGAGTTTCGTATCTACAACTTCTAGTACCCTTATTGATATTGATCCTGTTGAGTTAGATGTTAAATACGAAATCGAATTGGCCGATGGAAACTTAATAAGTACCAATAGCATGTTAAATGGGTGTACCCTTAATCTCTTGAAACGTTCCTTCTCAATCGACCTAATGATCATATAACTAGGAAGTTTCGATGTCATAATTAGGATGGACTGGTTGTCTTAGTATAATGCATCTATCCTATGTGGTGAGAAAAAGGTTAAGATTCCCTTGATTGGTAAAACTGTAGAATCTTGATAATCTTGTTAATCTATGAAGTGGGTTGAAGATTCCTAGAGAGAGAAACTAGTGAGAGAAAGTGAGAGAGAAACTATGTGTTTTTCATTAAAATGAGAAAATGGAATGTCAACAACCAACCCCTTTCCATGGTGGAAAGGGGTATTTATATCCAAGGCCACTATTTGGGCTTGGGCCGACCCATGACAAGCCCATGGGTCGGTTTCTTACTTAACTTAATAAGTAACACTAACTACGAGCTATTACAACATAAATAATATTGTGGAGTGACCGATACTTCTAATATACGTTAAAACGTATTTCTAACAATCTCCCCTTAGGGAAGTCACTCCACGTTACAAAGTTCTAAACCTAGCATACTATACTAAGTCTTCGTTCTTCAGCTCGTAGTCTTTTCTTCTTTCTTTTTGTTGTGAATATGTTTATTTGATCTTTTAGGCTTTGGCTTGAGAGCATTGTTCTTTTGACCAATCACGTGCGATCTTTGCCTTCTTGTGAATCTTGCCTCCTCGTGACTCCATGTTCCACACACTTATGTCTTTTTGTTGAATTCTCGAAAGCTTCAGAGTTTGGTACAGCGGAAGACTTCATTTTGCACTTTCTTGAATTTTGCTGAACTTTGATGCAGAAAACCATAAGCATGTGGGAACGACTTCTACAGGTACACCGCAACACCACCGTCTTCAACTGGTACACAACAACGCCACCGTCTTCAACAGGTATGTTGGGAATAAAATATGGGTCAGATCACCAAACGCTGATAAGAAGAAAGTCAACGCTGATAGATTGACATTGGACGCTGATAGAAGTCAACGCTGACAGCCTTGAAGATTGACACTGATAGAATATCTTTTGTTTATTTGTTTCTTTATTTATGTATGGTAAAGATAAGCACAACATTGTATTTTCTATTATTATCTTTACCTAGAATAGTTGATTCATAGCTTATTGTACAAGACTTCTTGTTTTATAAAAGAAGGTCTTTTAGGTTAAAGTCATATATCAGTTTTCATAGTATTCGCAAGTTAAACCTTTCATTGTAATCAACACGATTATTCTAATACAAGTGAAAGTTTGTTTAACATCATTGTGTTTTAGATCAAGTGTTAATTCCGCATAACACTTTGTTACTTTATTCATAAGCAAAGGTTTCTCTACGTGTTATACTTGATCTAATCTCGTATACACAAAGCTAATAGATCTAAGTTTGGGATCAACAAGTGGTATCAGAGCTTGTTGAGAAACTTTTGATCTTTAAGTAACGCAGAACCCTAAAACACCAAACCCTAAAAACCCTAAAATTCTCAAAACCCTAAAAACATCATGTCTGGCACAAATCAACCTCCTGCTTTGCTTCAAAACAACTTCTCAAACCCTAGTATCAAAATTCCCATGTTTGATGCCAGGAACTTTGAACTCTGGAAGTCCAATTTTGAGCAATACATAGCTATTCATGACTACACTCTTTGGGAAATTATCGAATATGGGAACACATTCGATAAAGCAGCAAAGATTACTGCTGCTATTGCCACAAGGACATCTGTTCCTAATTGTCCTGAATCTGATAAGGTGGAAAAGCCTGAAGATGGGAGAGCTGTTGCTGTTGAAGATATAGCCAAGAAGAGGGTGGACATGAAAATCTTGAATATCTTGAAACATGCCCTAGGTCATGAGAATCAGCACAAGTACAAGCGATTTGAGTCTGCAAAAGAGCTTTGGGAAGCTCTTGAAGTAGCACATGGTGGCAATGCTGATACAAAAGAAGAAAAGAAGAAGCAACTACTGCATGAGTATGCTGTCTTTAAAGCTCAACCTAATGAGAATCTCAGCAGTGTGAGAAGTAGACTTCTTGACATCACAAGTCAACTTTCCTTCATGGGAAAACAGATTGATGACCCTGAATTGAATGCTACTTTTCTCAAAAGCCTTGGTGATGTATGGAAGATTGAGACAAGATCTATTCTTGTCAATAACACCCACAAGACTTCCAGGTTTGATGACATCTTCAACAAGTTAAGGCTGTTGGAGGATGAATGGCAATTGGAGAGTGATAACAAATCTTCCAGTAGCAACATGGCTTTCTTTTCACAAAGTGAAGGCCAATTTGATTCCATGAACTTCTATGGACATTCAGCAACTGGATCTCAAGGTGTCAGCGCTGGATGTCAATCTGTCAGCGCTGGATCATATCCTGTCAACGCTTTGTACTCAAGCGCTGACACACACAATCATGGCGCTGATAGAATTAAACCTGCTGGTTTTGATCTTGATACTGTGTGTGCATTCATTGCTTCTTTGCCCAGTGATTCAAGGATTACATATGAAGATCTTGAGCAGATAAGTGATGAACAATTGGAAGAGATGGACATCAAGTGGACTATGGCTCTTGTAAGTTTAAGAGCAAATAGGTTCAATAAAAGGTTCAAGAAGAAGATGACCTTTAATGCTAAGGATGTTGCTGGCTTTGACAAGTCCAAGGTGGAGTGCTACAACTGTCATAGGATGGGGCACTTTATGAGGAAATGTAGATCTCCAAGAAGATCTGATGCTGGGAAGCCTTCTAGCCAAATGATTAAGAACCCAGATCCCAAGGCCATGGTTGCTGTTCAACAAATTGATGGTGTTGGAGAATGGGATTGGAGCTGGATGGCTAAGAATGAGGAAGAGGACAGAGCTTTGGTTGCTGAGGTTAAAGAAGAGCATGCTGAATATGCTCTCATGGCACACTCCTCCTCCTCATCAGATAATGAGGTATATGATGATGCTTTCTGTTCTAAGGGTTGTCGTTTAAATACTGAAAAATTAAAACAAGAGATAGTTAAATTATTAGATGAGGCAAGTACTGAAAGATGCAAAGTATCTAACTATCAAGTTGCTCTTACCCAAACAGAAAAGACAGTATCTGAGTATAAGAAAATGGAGTTTGATTTAAAGGATCAAATAAATATCTTAAAACATGAGTTACATCAGAGTAAGGATGTTCAAGATATAGTAAATAGGGTTAATCTTGATTTGATAGCTCAGTTAGAGGAGGCTAACAAAAACAAAGATAATGTGAGTCTTAAAATCCAGAGATTTGATAAGGCCACACAAACCCTAGGAGAGTGTGTTAGTAAACAAAGAGACTCTAAGGATATGAGTGGGATTGGGATGAATAATTATACTGTTGTTCCACCACCAGCTGGGGATTTCTATGGTGTCCAATCAAAGGACTTATCTTGGACTGGCTTGCCAGAATGCCAAGAGGAGGAGTTCATTCCTCCACCTAGAGTGACTTCCCCAGTTGAGGAATATCAGCAAAAGCTGACTGACCTAGAAGAGTGGAAGAAAGCTAACCACACTTTGTTTGTTAAGGGAGGGTTATTGTGTGAAAGTCCAAATGAGCCCACACCAATCACAAAACCAATTGATGATCCTAAACCTATTAAGATCACACACCCTACCACTGGCAAACCTGTTGACCTTGGCCCACAAAATGTTAGAAAACCTAGTGTTAAGTATGCAGAGATGTATAGAAATTCTAGGTCACCAAAAAGCCAAGTTAGTAACCATGGAACAGGCTTCTTTGCTTCTAGACCTAAGACCATGTCTAGAAAAGCTTGTTACACATGTGGGAGCTTTTCACATTTGGCCTACAAATGTGTCAACACTTCCAATGTCAACACTGACAGGAACCATTTCAGCGCTGACAAAAGTCCACATAGGTCAAACACTGTCAGACCCAATACCTTTGTGAACAAAAGTTCACAAGTTGTTAGACCAGCCCCATTCTTTTCTAGAGGGTCTAACACACAAGGCCTAAGACCTTTTCAAAAGTCAAATACTTGGTCAAATAGGCAATGGGTTCCTGTAGCAAACCCTAGGTTCAACGCTGATAAGAGCAATCGGGGCGCTGACAGGAGTAATTTCAGCGCTGACAGACACACTGCTAAACCTAGGTATTTGCAACCACAGGGAAATAGGTCTAAAGCTTCTACTAGCTTAACATGGAGACCAAAACAAGACCAAAACCCTAATTCTACTGGTATTTCTATGACATGCAACAGGTTTCATTATATTTCAAAGGCATTGTCAACACCAATTGGGGTTAACTGGGAATTTCATTCAAACAGGGATGAAAATGGGGTTGTTATGAGAACCAAGTCTGTTCTTGTTGAACAACCAAATGAATCCAAGTCTTCTAAGGCTTGGGTTCCCAAAGAAAACTAATGTGTTTTCTTTATGTGCAGGGCATTCAGAAGAAGATCAATGATTATGGATACTGGGATAGTGGATGCTCAAGGCACATGACAGGAAAGGAAGACTATCTGACCAATTTCTCTCCTATTCAAGATGGTGATAAGGTATACTTTGGAGGTGGCTACGGCACAATCACAGGAAAAGGAACCCTTGTCACCAACAATCTAAGGTTTGATAATGTCTTCTTGGTGAAAGATCTGGATTATAATTTGTTTAGTGTATCACAAGTGTGTGATAACAAAAATAAGGTTCTTTTCACAGATACTGAGTGCTTGGTGTTAAGCCAAGATTATAAGCTCCCTGAGGAGAAATACATAGATTTTAGAACACCAAGGCATAAAGACATATATAATGTGAATCTTAATGGGATTAAGGTAAATAATAAAATGTCATGTCTGTATGCTAAAGCCTCAGTAGATGAAAGTAATCTTTGGCACAGGAGACTAGGGCACATAAACTTTAAGAATATTAATAGGCTTGTGAGGCTTGGTTTAGTTGATGGTTTGCCTGAAAAGGCTTTCCACAATGACCACTCTTGTGTTGCATGCCTTAAGGGCAAGCAGCACAAGGTCTCATTCAGGTCTAAACAGGTGCACTCTAGTTCTAAACCACTTCACTTATTGCATATGGACCTTTTTGGTCCAACTAATATAGAAAGTTTGAAGGGTAAATCATATTGTTTTGTCATTACTGATGATTACTCCAGGTTTACATGGACTTTCTTTTTAGCCAAGAAAAGTGAAACTGCCCTAAGTCTGATTAATTTCATTACCCAGATTGAAAAGAAAAATGGTAATGAGGTCAAAATTATTAGAAGTGACAATGGGGGTGAGTTTAGAAATCAGTTGTTAGATGATTTTTGTGCCAAGAAAGGGATTACTAGGCAGTTTAGCATAGCTAGAACCCCACAGCAAAACGGGGTTGCTGAAAGGAAGAATAGGACCCTTATTGAAGCAGCCAGAACCATGTTGGCTGATGCCCACTTTCCTATAGCCTTTTGGGCTGAAGCTGTTAACACAGCTTGTTATGTTCAAAATAGGGCATTGGTCAACAAGATACATAATAAGACACCTTATGAATTACTTTGGGGAAGGAAGCCAAATATTGGTTTTCTAAAGCCTTTTGGATGTCATGTAGTTGTTCTAGAAACTAGTGAGGCCCTAGGTAAATTTGATTCAAAAGATGATGAAGGCTACTTCATGGGTTATTCAGTGCAGAGTAAAGGATATAGGGTTTACATTAAAAAGGAAAAACGTATACTTGAAAAGGTACATGTTAGGTTTTTAGAAAGTAAACCTAGTGATCCTGAGAGTGGTCCAAATTGGTTGTTTGACTTAGAACCTTTATCTAGAGCTTTAAATTATATGCCTGTTACTGATCCAGACATTGTGAAGGTAACTTCAAGTGTTTTGGAAAAGAGAATTGGTAATGTTTCAGGTATACAGGTTGCTAAGGAGGATGGACCACCAGCAGTTGAATCATCTCCCACACAAGAATATGTTACACTTCCTATATGGACAGATGAGTATTATGCTGCTGCTACTGCTGCAAGGAAAGATAATGGTGGTGTTCAAATACCACCAAATACAAACATGCATGATTCTTCAGGCGCTGACAAAGGGAAATCAAGCGCTGACACGACCAATTCAGACGCTGATGGCTCCAACGCTGACAACACCAGTTCAAGCGTTGTTAGCCCAAACGCTGACAAACAAGGATCAGACTTTGGAGACACCTTTACGCAGCTTTTCTCTTCCCATTTTGAACAGGTTGGACCTTCCAATATCCATGAAGAGATTTCTGTTGATCAAGAAGAATCTGAAGAAGATATTGGCAACATGGAGCGTGAAATTGAGGACACCAGACTTTTTGAAGGAGGAGTTCTCACTTCCACAGCAAGGGATCACCCCACATCTCAAATCATTGGTGATGTTATGGCTCCAGTTCAGACAAGAAGATCCCATCAAGGTCTTGGTGGATTTATTGCCAATATACACAAGAAGGTTGATACCCCTCTTGTACAAGCATGTTTGTTTGCCTGTTTTCTGTCACAGGAAGAACCCAAGAAGATTTTTGATGCTCTCAAAGAACCAAGTTGGGTGGAAGCAATGCAGGATGAGCTTCACCAATTTGCTATACAGGATGTTTGGGAGCTGGTTGATTGTCCTAGGTATGTGAGACCAATTGGGACAAGATGGGTTCTAAGGAACAAGAAAGATGAAAGAGGCATTGTGGTCAGAAACAAGGCACGTTTGGTAGCCCAGGGATATACACAAGAGGAAGGAATTGATTATGAAGAAGTTTTTGCACCAGTTGCAAGAATTGAAGCTATAAGAATTTTTCTAGCTTATGCCTCTTGTATGAATTTTACTGTTTACCAAATGGATGTGAAGAGTGCTTTCCTCTATGGGACAATTGTTGAAGAGGTATATGTCATGCAACCTCCTGGTTTTGAAGATCCTGAAAATCCAGACAAGGTTTATAGAGTGAAGAAAGCAATGTATGGACTTCATCAAGCCCCAAGAGCATGGTATGGTACATTGTCCACCTACTTGGTGGAAAATGGTTTCAAAAGGGGCACCATAGATCAGACACTATTTACAAAGAAGAAAGGAAAACATGTGTTGCTGGTGCAGGTCTATGTTGATGACATCATTTTTGGATCTACTGATCCAAAAATGAGTGAGGATTTTTCCAAGCTCATGACAGATAAATTCAAGATGAGTGCAATGGGTGAGATGAACTTCTTTCTAGGTTTACAAGTTCAGTAGAAAGAAGATGGTATCTTCATCTCCCAAGACAAGTATGTAGCTGAAATCTTGAAGAAATATGGTTTTTCTCCACATGAGAAGGAGGCTTCCACTCCTATGGATAGACAACACCCTTGGGGAAAAATTGGAGCTGGAAAGGATGTGGATGTTAGGCACTATAGATCAATGATTGGATCATTGATGTATCTTACAGCCTCAAGACCTGACATCATGTTTGCTGTGTGTGCATGTGCACGCCATCAAGTGACTCCCAAAGAATGTCACCTTTTTGCTGTGAAGAGAATTTTTAGGTACCTAAGGTGTTATCCAGATCTTGGATTGTGGTACCCAAAAGATTCTCCCTTGGATCTTATTGCTTATTCAGACAGTGACTATGGTGGTGACAAGTTTGATAGGAAATCCACAACTGGTGGATGCCAATTTCTTGGGAGCAGATTAATATCTTGGCAATGCAAGAAACAAACAGTGGTGGCAAACTCTACAACTGAAGCAGAATATGTGGCTGCAGCTGCTTGTTGTGGACAAGTCTTATGGATTCAGAACCAGCTGTTGGATTATGGGTATAATTTTATGCATACCAAGATTTTTGTAGACAATAACAGTACTTTATGCATTATTAAAAATCCTGTACATCATTCTAAAACCAAACACATAGAAATTAGACATCATTTTATAAGAGATTGCTTTGAGAAAGGTTTAATACAACCAGATAGGGTAGATACTGAAGATAATGTAGCTGATTTATTAACTAAACCTTTTGATGCTTGTTGGAAACTCACTTTATGTGACGACATTTAAGAATTCCCGTTAGTTATCATAGTCACGCACAGTCAGTCTAGACTAGGCCCTTTGTAAAGTGCGTGACTATATAAACCCCTCCTTAGCTTCCAAGGAGGGGTGTTGATTGTATTTTTGTTCATTCAAGGAACACACACATTTCACATTCAACCTCTCTTTCTCTCTCTCTAAGCCAACAATGGCTTCCACCACCACTTACCACTACATTAGACCACCGGATCCATTTTAGCTTTTCTACATTTGGTATCAGAGCTTGGGATGAAATATAGGTTTGTTTTTGTGTTGAGTATTGTGTTCTAAACATTTCGTAGATTGTGGTTTGTTTTTGGCCGAATCTTCAAAAAAATTTTTTGGTGTTGGATCGGAGTTTAAAGTAGTATAACATAGGGATTCGTGTTAACTGTTCTTGGTATCTTGGTTTTCGTTTAAACATCATCTTTCTTGGATCAAAAGTGCAAAAAAGTTGGGTGTTCTTCATTCCGAAATTTCAGCAGAAGCATCCATCGGAAAGTACAATTGTACTTGGGCTTCCATCGCAATAACCGTCCATCGGAAAGGGATTGGTTTCTACTTTGCGATCGTGGGTTTTATTACTTATTCCGATCTGAATCATTCCGATAGCTATTGCGATCTGAGATTCCGACGGGTATAAGGAAGTATTTTAAGTCGTTACTCTGCTCGAATTTTGTCAGCCACTTTGCGATCTGAACATTCCGATAGGTCTTTGCGATCTGAACATTCCGATACCAACAACATTTCGACAGGGCTATATTCCGATCTGGTATTACGATCTGACATTCCGATCTGGTATTACGATCTGACATTCCGATCTGGTGTTACGATCTGACATTCCGATCTGGTTTTACGATCTGGCATTCCGATCAAGTATTACGATCTGACATTCCGATCTGGCATTCCGATCGCGTGTAATTTTGACTTGGAATTTTTGGTTTATCGAGAACATATTTTAGGGGATTTTAACATTGTTTCTCGGTTTTAACTCACAACAACACAAAATACTTAACCTTATTTCATTGTTCGATCAACTTTGTAAATCTTAACTTATTGAAATGGAGTATACATCTCTTACGGATAAGTCCATCCTCTCGGGTACGGATAATCGTCCACCAATGTTGGTGAAGACTATGTATGAGGAATGGGCTTCCCGAATGGAACTTTATATGTTGAACAAGGAGAATGGACATCTAATTTGGGCATCGGTGCTCAATGGACCATTAGATTATGGTACTGTGATGGAAGGTACGACCACTCGTCCTCGCACAACGGGTGAGTTGACTGGAGATATGAAGATTCAAGATAAATGTGATAAGTATGCTACGACGGGTATGGAATCTTATGCTCAACATGATTTGGTCATGGTGCCTAAACATATTATTGATCAAATGCATATGGCCCTCAGACAATCCGTAGATACGAATTCCACCCTAACTGCTGAGCTTGCGTTGCATAAAGAAAAGGTCAAAACTTTTGAAATGGTCCCTCAAGAAGAGAAAATAACATGTTCTGAATTTGACCAATTTCGTTTTGAAAAGATTGAACACTTGAAAGAAATAGAATCATTAAAAGCTAATCTTTCTAATGAATTAAAAGAAAAGGAGTCGGTTGTCAATGATTTTCAGAAACTTAAAAAGGATTTCGAAACTCTCGAGTCTAAAAAGGTTGAATCGGAAATTAATGCTACCAGACTTCTTAAATTCAAAGAACAACAGCTTTTAAAACAATACGCTTCCACAGAAAAGGTTCATCTTTTAACTAAATCATTTAAAGAATTCGAACTTAAGCGTCTTCAAGATTTACCACCTAATCCCGGTTATGCAAAACAAGCTCAGGAATATATTCCCGGCCTTTATGATATGACCATAATTGGCGAATCGAAAGAAGCACCTTTTGTTCGTAGTACTGAGGAGACACAATCACTTGGGGATGAAACTCATTCTAAAATGCTTTCAAAATTCCATACAATTGATTATGATCAACATAACAAAGATCAATTTTCGAAAAAGACACGCATTCGCTTACAAAAGGAATTAGCAGAATTAACAGTTCTTGTGCCCCAAAGTTTGTCAAATGAAAACCTTCCTAGTACGTCTCCTACACTCGTCAAAAAGGATTTAACGAAGTTAATTCCACCGGTAAGTAAGGCGTCCGTTAACTTAAATACGGTTCACCAACACTTAGCCGATTTTGACAAGGTCATTTTGGAACGTACGACGGCCACGGCCATAACGGAAGGTGAATGGAACTTTGAGCACACAAGAGCTGCGTTTCGAGATGAAATTGTTCCGTTTGTAAACAATGTTAAAGCTTGCCTTCGTACTATTGATCAAGATTTGTTTTTGGAAATAGAAGAAGTTAGACGTGTTTTCAATGAAATGGAAGATGCTTATGAAAACAGTTTACTTGAAATAGAACGAGTTTCACGCCATAATGATCTGCTTCTGAATCAAGTGATGTCTCATGATATAGTTTCTGTCTGTGTGAATACAAGTGTTGATAATGATTCTATTGTGCATAATGTTGAATCTGTGGATACTGTGGTAGATAGTACTTGTCACGAATCTGATGCTGAATTTTTAAAGCTTCAAGATTCATATTCTTCGCTTTCAAAACGTTTTGATGAGATTCAAACACATTGTATTTCGCTTGAATGCAAGCAACAATTTATTCAAGAAATCTTTGAAACGTCATTCGAAGGTGTTAATATCGATGATGCAAATTTTGAAAAGAATTTTCGATTGAATTTACAATCAAAACAGCGTCAGCCAAGTGACAAGGTTGCTCAATCTTTGCCGATAGACATAGAGAAATCTAAGGAGATTCACTGTGTGAACGTACTTGAGGCCGCTGAGAATTTTAAACTTGATCTAGATAATCGAGTTTCCAAGATTTTGTCCAAAGTTGATAACTTAAAACAGAAAAATACACGACTCTTCGATTCAGTAAAGCCCGCATGTGTTGATACCACTGCACAGAATCAATCATTGATTGAACAATTGAATCGAAAGTCGGTGGAAATATCTGATTTGAGGGAACAAATTTGCGATAAAAATCTGGTCTTGGCTGAGTTAAAGGAAACACTTCGTACTCTAAAAGGTAAGGTTATGGACAGGTTATGGACCGGGTTAGTATTGGGCAAAGGGTCAAGCCGGGCTTCACAATGGGCCATGGGCTGATGGACTGCAATCTTTGGACACTCTATTTTGGTTAAAACTTTGGCTAAATCAAATTGAGTTTGGGCCGTATGACTTATTTTTTAAATACACACAATTTTTAACAAATTTGTAATTTTTGTATAAATTGTGTGTATTACATTTTACTTTGGCTTTTATCGGGTCGAGACAAAGTGAATAAGTGTCGAGAAATTGTTAAGGATAATAGATGCTCAAACAAGCAAATTCCTTTTTTTGAATTTGTAGTTTTTTTGTCGCATTTGGGGTTCGTTAATTTTTTTCTTGACACCGATTGGGTGACGACAAATGTGACGCGACAAATTGAAGTGACAAATGTGACACGAATTTATTTTGAACGAGATCAAGAAAAATGGGCGATTTTTTAGTGACTTCAGATTTTGTTTGATCGGGTATTAACTACGTGACGTTGAAGACGGATTTTTCGAAGGCGTGTATTTATTTTATCTTTGACTAGATAACTTGCTCGTGCTTAATCCTAGAATGAAGACTTGGTTATCTGGTTTCCGGGTTCGGGGTGGATGGTTGATGACTCGGATAACTATCACTTAAAGGGGTTACATTGTTGTACTCAGTGTCACGCGCTTAGTCGACGTGGATAATTTCAAGAGGTGTTGTGCTTATAGACTTCTTAAGTGATGCATTGAGTACTTAGAGATTTCTCCACCGTTCTTCATTCAACAATAGTGCAAGCTTAAGTCACAAGATCGAAGGATTTTTATTCAGCTTCACGTTTGACGTATCTGGTTCATTCTTTCAGTGGTCACTTCAAATTGCTTTCATGTGGTATGGTAAAGGTGGCCATGGAGAATTTATGAGAAGAGATTTTCGATCAACAGCTGATTCTCACAAAATATATAATTCTGCTTATTTATTATTCTCACGAGATTTCAGGTTCACGTGCGTACAATTTATTGATGGTTCCGACTTTCGAAACCATCAAGGGGGAAGAAGAAGACACATTGAACGCACAACGAGTACACGTGATGAACTTCATACCTTCTTTTGATTTGAAGATATTCCGGGATGACATTTGTCATAGCCGCAGAGAAAATCAGTGTTTTAACTCGTGTCGTTATCAATCAATCTCCAAACGGTACACTACTGATTCGAGGTTTAATTGTTTGATTGTTGCAATTAAACATCATCATTATCCTATATGCATTCCCGGGACTTAATTGACTCTGGTGCATCTCCGGAAGAAGACGTGTGCATTTCCGGGACTTGATTGACTCTGGTGTTACGATGTCAACTTCATGAATGGGATAAAATGTCCACTTCAGTATTTGAGCTTCATAATTGGGATTGATTTACCTTCTTCAACTATGTGGGGGAAGAAGTGTCTTGATTCTTTCTGGTATGCATAACTTGAACTCTCAGGGGGAAGAAAAATTCAGAAGAATTATTCAAGCGTGAGATGAAAAGTTGTTGATCTACTTGGGGGAAGCTATTTAAAATGCTTCTACATCAAGTTTACGTGGCATGAATTAGGGGGAAGCTAATTCAGAAGCTTCTCCTTAACCAGAAGTGTATGGGTTACTTAGCTCGTGCCGTTACAGTATTTCTACTACAAGTTAAAGATGAAGACGAAGGCCTTAGAAGACTTCATCAGCATTGGATGCTTCATGGAAGCTCTTGTTCTTAATTATTTTGTACTTGATAGGTAGAATATTGTAAGGAATTCTACACGTCGTCCCATGGGGGAAGATTGTTGGAAACTCACTTTATGTGACGACATTTAAGAATTCCCGTTAGTTATCATAGTCACGCACAGTCAGTCTAGACTAGGCCCTTTGTAAAGTGCGTGACTATATAAACCCCTCCTTAGCTTCCAAGGAGGGGTGTTGATTGTATTTTTGTTCATTCAAGGAACACACACATTTCACATTCAACCTCTCTTTCTCTCTCTCTAAGCCAACAATGGCTTCCACCACCACTTACCACCACATTAGACCACCGGATCCATTTTAGCTTTTCTACAATGCTGGAAGATTTCAATATTTGGTAACAAATATTGGAATGGTTAATCTCACTTAATATGTGTTTTGGAACCTTTTTGTAAAAGTATGTACAGGATAATGCATTGTTATTGGTCTTTGTGATGATTTAGATTTTCCACATTTTTCTAACACTGACAAAGGTAAATGCAACGCTGTCAAGTGTTATTTTGCCATTGTTGGAGATATTATTGTCTAACGCTGACAAGAGTTCCTTCAACGCTGATAAGTGTTGTCGGGACGCTGTCAGCAACAAATGTTAGTTTTGTGGTTTTCATCTAAATGTGCAGGTAATGGTAGCTTTATGCCATTGGATACAGAGTTGCTTATGGAACTTTGAAGAGCTATTTGGACATGTTTTGTTTATGGATGATGGTTGGAATATTTATATTCCTATCTTGACATAAATTTTTAATGTTCATATATATATTTTGAGACCTCATGTATCATAGTTTAAGGGGAGGTTTAAGGAACCTTTAGGACTCTTGGGTATTCTTATAATACTCTCATCACAATTATAGATTGTGTCCACAGGTGAGTATGGGTTAGTTTTACTAAACCATGAGGCACTGTAGCATGCAAAGGTGACAATCTATGCATGCTGCCAAGACACTTTTGGCCTAGACTTGGTTGTGGTCTGATGGGAGACTTGGGAATACTTTGGATATGGGTTTACCTGGGAGTTACAAAGAATTTTATGAAATAACTTTGTTGGTAAGTATTTTGGTTAGCAAGGGACTCTAGAGGACATTTGTGTCTATCTTGCTTATGCAAGTGTGCATAAATGGACAGTGCTTGCCGCCCAGTAATTATTATCAACTTGTAAGATATTTCCCTTAGGATAAATTACTTTGTTAAGGTCTTTTTCTTTTTAAATTTTTATTTTTAGACGCTGACAAGTTTTTCTCCAAACGCTGTTACGTCCAATCGTGACGCTGACAAGGCTTTAGGCAAACGCTGACAAGAAAATATAGCCGTTGGGCGCTGATGGGCTATTTTTGACCGTTGACACCTAGTGGGCCCTACCCAGTTGTTATTTTTGACTAATCTTTGGCCGTAATTTTGGGGAGAAGTTACTTTTAATTAATGCATGAGATAAGTTATATTTGATTCAAGATTTTCATGATTGCTCTTTGAATATAACCGCCTCATTTTTTACCAATCAAAATCATGCATCTCTCCTATAAATTTGGCTAATCTTTTTATTCTGGGTATTCATATTTTCTTGTCTAACACTTTTCCTCCTAGATTTTTCCCATATCATATAACCTAAACAGCTTTCAATCATGGCACCCAAATTCAACTCAAAGAATTTAACATTGGAGTTCAAGAGCCAACACAATATGGTAGCTTACTTGACTGCTGATGATGCTTTATTTCCTCAGTATTCACAGATGGTGGCATTTTTAAATGCATCTTCATTGAGGTATGCACTTTCTCATACACCATTAGTCCCTGTCGCACACATTAGACAGTTTTGGAACAATGTTAGTTCCACAACAACTAATGGAGTGACCACATTAACCTCTACTGTTCATGGAAGAACATGGGTGGTCACTGAAGCTTTGGTTCGCCAAGCTTTGCGTCTTGATGACGCTGATGGTGTGACTACCCTTGCCATTGCAACAATAGAACAGGGTCTTAGGGAATTGGGTTATCCTATTCCTGCTGATGTCACTTTAAATAAATATCATAAGCAGGAATTTCCCTCTGACTGGAAATATTTGATACATGTCCTTTTACAATGCTTAAGTCCCAAATGTACTTCTTTTAATGAAATAAACAGGTCAATAGCAAGTGCTTTGGTTTGTATAACACGTGGGCTTAAGTATAATTTTTCAAAAATGATTTTTGAAGGGATGTGTAAAAACAAGGGAAGTAAAATGACTTTGGCTTACCCTAGATTTTTGCAAATGGTCTTTGATTTACAAGCATATTGTTCTAGGGATCATGACACTTTTTATTAGATCCCTAAACAACAGAAAACCATTTTTGCTAAAATGAGCTCCACCAATGAATCCATACCTCTTACCCAACCAATGCTTGAAGTAATTCAGGCTGCACAACCACAACCACAACCACAACCGGACCCTGAACCCCAACTTGAGCCTATTCATGAACCATCACCTTCACCAGAAAACATGGACATTGACCAACCCAGCGCTGACACTCAAAATGTGGGCGCTGACACAGCCAATCCCAACACTGATACACTTCCTGAACAATCCCAAACACCCCTTAATCAACCCACACCCACACAATTTACTTCATCTTCCACCCCATTACAATCTAGGTTGACTAAACGCCAAAGGGTTACTGGAGTGTTCTCCTCTAGTGATCCTAGCCTTGTAGCAGAGAGAACCACCTCCACAAGTGTGGCTGGTGAAATGGGTGAGGCTGGGGCTATTGACACAGGCTTAGATGCTGGTCAAGACAGTCCCAACATCATTAAGACCTCATCCATGCCCCATGATCCTATTTTGGGAGGTCAAATCCCCATTCTAGCTGAGGGCAGATTGGAACCTATGACAATACTTGAATTGACGGCGGCTGTCATTAGCTTGCAAAAGCAAAATGTCAGTCTTGTACAAACTGTCAACAAACAGGGACGAGAACTCCAAGTTTTGAGGGAGAGAGTAACTGTTTTGGAGAATCCAAGTAGCAGGAGTCTAATGGAGGAATCTTCCAAAGGGGAGGATAAAGAGGATGAGGAGGATGAGTTGATTCACACAGCTAGTGAAAAGAGTTCAGAAAAGAGTTCACAATTTAGTGAATCTTTGCAGATTGCTGAAGCTCTCACCAATTTGAAGAAGCACCCAGTTGTTGATATATCCAAGATGACACCAAAGAACTTGGAAGGATCTTTCAAAGAAACATTGGGCGCTGATACAGGTTTGGACGCTGACACATCCAGCGCTGATAAAGGTAATCGTGGCGCTGATAGGAGCAACTTGGACGCTGACAAAGTTGCAGGTGGTGTTGATGTATTCCAGCCATCAACAATCATCAAAGATGTGTCCACACAGGTTTCTTCTTCTACTTTACCAATTATTGATCCAAAAGACAAAGGTAAAGGTATTTTGATTGAAGAAGATGTTCCAAAGAAAGATGCAGCACAAATAGCATTTGATGAACAGTTGGCTGCACAACTTGTGGAAAGAGATTTGAAGAGGAGTAGAAGATCACCATTTGTTGTTTCTGAGAGTGAGGAAGAAAGTGGTGATGATAAAGAAGGTGATAGCTCAGATTCAAGTATTCAAATTATTGAAGATCCAGAAAGGCTTGAATATGGGGATGAGCTAGCAAAGGAAAGGTTGAGTGAGTTGAAGAATCAGATTGATTGGGACCTACCAGAAATCACCAGAATGTACCATGCTTGGGAAGACAAGGTTATGGACAACCCAGGTATGAGTTTATCAGATCAAATTTGGGGGTTAGAAGTTCTGCTTAGGGTACAAGCTGACATAAAGGTGATTATGAGGTTTAATGCACAAGAGGTCAAAACCTGGCTTAAAAGAGATAGAAGGCAGTTGTACTATAAGTTGCTTAGATGTCATCAGCCTAATTGGACATCAAAGAAGTTGCTGGCCTTATCTTTTGAGGAGCTAGAGTATAGGGCACATCCTATTTGGAGGAAGGTGCAAGAACAGAATGTTTACCAGTTTCTTTCAGAAGAAAGAAAACAAGAGCTTGCAGAGGAGATGCAGATTCAAAAGGAAATAAGGATTGCTCAAAGACCAGTGAAGAAAGGAGATCCTTTCCAATTTCCTAAAGACATGGATGTGTATTTTCCAACTGAAGGTGTTATAAGGAAGCATCTCAAGCTTTCTCCCTTGGAAGCTTCAGATTTGGTAAATGTAGTACCTCTAGATGACAGAAATCCAATCATTAGTTTTGATGAAGATGAGTGTGGATTTTGGAAGGTTGGACGATTTGGAAAGGAGGTACATACTTTCACTTCAGTTATTTCTATATTTGCAAGCATAGACAGGGAAGACTTGGTGCATCTATGGAGGTTAATAGAGGCCAAGTATACAGCTGAAGCACCTACTTCAGCTAATGGAATAAGACTTTGGAACACATTTATGACTTTGTGTGGTCCAAAAGAAGCAGATCCTGCCATTTGGAAGGATCTTGAAGATGATCTCAGTAATCTTCATTGGAGGCTATATTCTACTTGTGGTGTATTTCATATGAGCTCTACAAAGTTTTCAGAGTATTTACTTGTGGATGCTGACTATTTCTTGTCCAAAGAAGTGTTGGAGAAGATGCTAGAGACACCCTTGGAGATAGATTATACTAGTGATGTGGCCAAGGACTTGATCAGATATGTTTATCACCAACATAAGAAGTTTTTGCAAGATTCCTCCTAAGCCTTTAGTTTTTATTCAGAAACTTGATCATTGGAGTGGATATCAAGTTTAGGGGAGGATTGTTGGGAATAAAATATGGGTCAGATCACCAAACGCTGATAAGAAGAAAGTCAACGCTGATAGATTGACATTGGACGCTGATAGAAGTCAACGCTGACAGCCTTGAAGATTGACACTGATAGAATATCTTTTGTTTATTTGTTTCTTTATTTATGTATGGTAAAGATAAGCACAACATTGTATTTTCTATTATTATCTTTACCTAGAATAGTTGATTCATAGCTTATTGTACAAGACTTCTTGTTCTATAAAAGAAGGTCTTTTAGGTTAAAGTCATATATCAGTTTTCATAGTATTCGCAAGTTAAACCTTTCATTGTAATCAACACGATTATTCTAATACAAGTGAAAGTTTGTTTAACATCATTGTGTTTTAGATCAAGTGTTAATTCCGCATAACACTTTGTTACTTTATTCATAAGCAAAGGTTTCTCTACGTGTTATACTTGATCTAATCTCGTATACACAAAGCTAATCGATCTAAGTTTGGGATCAACAAGGTACACAACAACGCCACCGTCTTTAACAGGTACACAACAGCGACACGAATAAAATGGCTTTGACATTTTATTCTAATTTGGTAGCATTTTACCTCCGGTCGGTGAAGACCGTTGGACGATATTAGATATCGTACCCGTGACGGATAGTTTCAATTAAGTAACTTCCTGACAGGATTTCGCGGGTAAACCCGTTCTCTTTATTCGACCGTCCAAAGCTGACTGCGAACATAAAGAGTGAATCATTTGGATTAAAAATCCTTATGATTTGAAGCCGTTAATTCATGAAACCTGGAACAAGTGAATTTCTGTTAAGATTTTCACCATCGTTGCTTTCCAGTTATCACGAGCTTAATTCATAAAGAATCTTGCACGTCACCTACCAAGTGCTGTTTGATGTTAACACTAGAAGGATTTCCACTCGTCACTGTAATCAATAAAGAATCACTCTGAGTGTTCTGGCAAGATCATATGATAATGCGTAGAGGTCTGGAACGAGTTTAAGTTCAATTAAGAATTAAACTACTGTTTCTTTCTAGTTTTTCACAAGATTGGTTCTAAAAGAACCGCACGTGTAACCTACCATGAGCTTGTTTGATGTTGGCTCAAGCAGGATTTCCATCTTCATTGTAATACTGGCGTATTACTCGGATGTTCTGGCAATATTACAGGAATACTGCGTAGGACTCATGAAAATCTCTTACTTTTCACAGTGTGTGAGAAAGCAAGGAAAAAATGGAAAGTGTCCTAATGAGACTTTTGATGATCTCTTGGCTCTAGACTTGATAGTGCGTTTTGATTTAGTGAGCGATGGTTGGAGAGGAGTGCCACCTTTTCAATATCAGTCTATTCGGAGTAAATAAACCAATAGATTACGTGTTGATCTCCGTGTGATTAAAACAAATACCTTTTGAGAGATATTTGAGTTAGCTGGGAAGGGTTGTGCATTGCATCACTGGGTCCATGATGTCTTTCTTCAATATCGAGAATCATTAACAAAAATGATCTCAATAGCATATGTATTGACCCGATTTCTGCCTAAAGTTGTAAGGAGGGCTTCTTTCTTTACACCCTTTATCTTTACAATTCTTTTTCATTCTTCAACCCCTTCAATGCTTCCCAATACGTCATAACTAGCACCTTGTTGTGATTGTTCCAGTGCTAGCTTAAGTACTTGGTCGGCATTCAGCTACGTTCACAATCTTTCTCCAACTTTCCTAGGACTTCTAATTCTATCTAGGGAATTTTCCTTGGGAAGATTCCATCGGCTCTGATGAATCATTGGACTAAACCTATTCCTACCACCCTTTTGTCACCACATTCGTCGTGAATTAAGCGTGTTTTGGGAAGGTATAGCCACCATGAAAAATCCTTGAAAATCACTTAAGGTACTTGTGATATTGAAATCAAAAGTTTTGTACCTTAGGTGTTTTGTTCATCAAAAACGCTCCCCCTTAACACGTGCTTTACACATATTAAGTTGGATTATCGTTAAGTCTTTTTCATCTTTTAGCCAAGTATCATGTAAGTCTCCTTAATCCCATTTTCTCCCCTTATCCAAAATGTTAACCATTAATATTTGGGATATTGAATGGATTAACCGGTCTTTGGGTAAAAAATGAAATCGATGTTTGGCCATAGAACATGTTAATGCTCCCCTTTAAGTTAATAAGGGATAGTTGTAGTGCTTTAGTATGATATATTTTGAAAGATTTAGAATCTCGTGAGAAATTCTTGAAAAATTATCATACCTTAACACTACATCAAGCCGTAAAAGCACAATATTCACAAATTTACATATTCACAATTAAAAAACCAATATAAAGTGGACCTGAAATGTACGACCCATTAGATGGATCGTTGCAGTAACTTGTGGTGCACTCCATATGGTCTACCACCAACGAATCTTTCTAAGCTCCTCATCAATCTACGTTCACGGAGCTTTTGATCAATCTTCTTGATCACATACTTCGCCATTTGCCGATAACCCTGATGCCAATCCTCAGTCATCTCTGGTAAAGACCCACCCGAATTAAGATGCTCCAACTTTCCTCTGACGTATATGAGAGTCCCATCACTGTACTTATAAAGCTCACCCACCCTCATAAACTTCATTATCCCTCGACTGTTCAAGTAGAAAATGCTGTAATTCGGAACAGTAATGCCGGTATAGGGACATCTATCGACATGTTGAGGTAGAACTTGATTCATTGGACGGGTGAGGTTAAGCTTCCTTTGGTAGCTTTCAACTCCCAATTGAAGATCTTCAACTCGTTTCTTGATAACAATGCTTCGTGTGAACATACGAAGTGCTGTATTCAAGGCAATGATGTCTTCACGAGCAATATGGGTGAGTTGATCCCGGGTCATCATAAGCAACATGTCTTCGATATCCTCAAGGCGAATGATAGAAAAATCTCCCTGCTGGATTTTTTATTCTCTGTCATCCTCCCTTTTTAGACGAATCTCGTCACATGATAATAGCCATTCTTGGCTTCAGTTTTCAGTCCCAAAATGCTGGAGATGCGAATATCGGATCTAACGTTACTTCCTGAATTGGCTAAGCAGCAACCTCTGTACGCCCTTCGGACTCGTTCGTCCCAATGTGATGCACCTATAACAGCATACATATCATAATTACGAGTTACCTGTGGGACCCAGAGTCGGTTTACCTTTTCCTCGATCCAGGGTATTGTCCCCCAGTTAGCAGCTTTCAGTAAGGTCAGGGAGGTTACGTACTTTGATGAACCCTTGAGGAGATAATCAAGATCATAGGTGACGAAGAAGTCGAGAGCAATTTGATTATCTTGAGAAGGATCAAGTGGAGGTGGAGCTCTTTCTGATTCATGGAGGCCTGGCCTTTGAACGGTGTTAAGAGCTTTCAGGACCTCGTAAGCATAATACTCGTACTCCATTCGGGTTAACCTGGTTTTGGCGCGAATTATCTTATCCTTTAGCGCTCTCTTTACCAAAGACGGAGTGACCGAAGACTTATACTCATGAGCCAGAAATGCACACAAATCAATCGGACTACGGATACGGAGATATAGAACATCTCTGTCAGCGTCTGTGATTGGATCATATTTAGCAACTGCCGTGATCCAAGCTTGTGGCGGTGCAGTTTCATCAATCTCCAATGTGTCCGCCCAGTCCCGTGTGCTTGACTCGGGAACAGTAGATTGTGGTTCTTGTTGTAGAGGAGTAGAAACATGAACATCTGCTGGTTCTGATTCAGGAATCTCGGCGGTGTCATGAACCGGCGAGTGTTGTGCAGCTTCAGGTTCAGTTACTGACTCTGCAATCACAGGAGCAACAACAGAACTAATAGGGTTAGTGGTAACAGGTATAGACACAGCAATAGATGTACCGGGAATCGATGACGTCGTAGTAGCATTCACATCATGGCGCCACTTGGATCGTCTTGATTCCGTTGAGGTGGATGTTTCCTTCTGCGCAACTTCTTTTTGAGACTTGGTACCAGACTTAGATGGTTTCTTTGTGCTGGCTACCTTGTCCCCCTTTTTAGGCTGTTTACCATCATCATCCTCGTCGTCACCCTCGTTGCTTCCCTTAGCACTCTCCTTATTTCCATCACCACCATCATCACCATCATCATCATCATCATCATCCTCATCATCATCACCACCATCGTCACCATCATCATCATCATCTTCTTCTTCTTCTTCTTCACCTTCTTCTTCCCCGTCACCCTCTTCTTGTTCACTGTCTTCCCTTTCTTCCTCAGGCAAAATGTGGTAAGGTACCACACTTCCAAACATTTTGAACAACCGATCATCCTCCATGATAGCGTCATTGAGTGATTTGTAGAGAGCCCGTTGAACTTTAGACTTATCAAAAGAACCAACTTCCCTCATACGAGCTTTAAGGATCTTCTTTAATTCAAAATCCGTCAAGTCATATGCAATTTTGTAGGCGGATTGAGAAGGATTGGATGACTTGATCATCAAGTTATCAACCGCGAGTGTCTTCAACTCATCACGTAGTTTTGGCATAAGGGACTCAACGGATTCTTTCACTCTCTCCTCAATAGAAGCTTCAAGTGTTTCTTTCTACTCCTTGTATTTATCCTTCATAGCTTGAAGTCTCGTGATTCGTGCTGCATACTTATCAGCTTCAGCCTTTTTGACCTGAGCAAGTTCTTCTGCATGAGCTTTACGTGTCGTCTCCATCTCTGCAGCGAACTTAGCAAGCATCTCTTCTTGTGCTTTCTTTGAGGCTTCTTCACTTTGCACTCTTCTAAGTAGCTCTTGTCGAAGTTCATTCATCTCTCTTCTTTGATTATCCGTGTGTTTATCCAACATCTCTGCCATTACAAATGCAGCCATGGAAGACGATGCAGAGCTACTCTGGGTTGGTTGAAGAGGCTCGGTTGTGACTACAGTACTAAGGATGGAAGTTATTGGAGGTGGAAGGAATGGTGTTGGAACCGGTCTGGTTGGTAAGGGTTGTATTGGTGGAGGTTGAGTTACTAAAGGTTGAGTAGGTACCATGATTGTAGGAGCACCGGACTCCTTTTCAACACTTGGTGAAACAGGGATGGATGTCTTCTTCGAAGTAGAATACCGTTCAGGTGATCCAAACTCATCAATATCCTCTGGTTCCTCGTACTCCTCTTCAATATTTATCTGTGCACCCGAACCACTACCGCCCGTGTCCCTCCTACTCTTTTCAATAGCTATCTTCATTAAATTTCTCTCAGCCTTGTCAAGAGTAGGATCATCAACATCTTCTTCACCACGGAGAACTAACTCATCAGCCGTACCCTTTCCCTTCTTGGCCTCAGTCTTCTTCTTCTTGGTTTCGGGTTCAGATAAAGCAGCTGGTTGCTTACGTTTACCTTTACTCTTGACCGTAGTAGACGAGTCTTCTCCTGTCTGAAGGCTTGCTTTTAGCTTCTTGATTTCTAGTAGCAGTAGTTTGTAATCAGCAGAAGCTTTAATTTTATCCGTCAGAAGATAATCGGGAATAGGACCAGGAATAACACCACCAGATGGTCCTTCATGCCTTAGATCCACAGTGTGATCAGCCTCTTCAGTGTGATGACGACTTGCTGCACGCTTATCAATAGAGACATCATTCTTCATAAAATAGTTAATAATGAGCTTGATAAACCGAGGGTAAGGAAAGAAATTAGTCTTCAGCTTCTTGTTTTGGAAGAGTTGAAAGTTAAATTCTTCCCACATCAATAATGCATAATCTACATTTGAGCCTTTGTACATGCCATAGAAGATGTTCATGATTGGACTACGCAAAGCATCATGCCCAGATGTTTTAGGTGTGAGACATCTACTGAGAATACCCAAGATTTCTCTCCAAGGTTGACCTACTTTAGCGGTGGTAAACTCAGACACTACTCGTATGTCAGGACATCCAAGAGCATCGCACATCTCCATGAGTTCGTCTTTGGTAGGATCCCTAGAAAATGACATACCTTTGGGTGTATCCCGTATTCCAAAAATCTTGCGGAAATCTGAAACTGTAAGTGTCTGTTGCTTGTTGTCGAGAGTGAAGGTGATCTTGTTTGAAGTACTTTCCTTGGTAGCCCAGAACTCATACATGTAATCATAAGGCACCGAGGCAGTACTCCTTAAAGAATTCTTAAAGTGAGAGTGATCAAGGATTGCTATGGCTACTTTAAATCCATGGTGAGTGGATTTTGAGACTTGCTTCAGCCAGTAATTGTTTGGTATGAACTTGAGTGTTCTTGCTTCAGCAATTGCGGTTGTTCTAGCATCTTGGAGTGCTTGTACTGTTGGATTAGTCATCGTATCTGCTTCAGATAAGACATAAAAGGTTGATGCACAAAAAATATCTATATATATATATCATTATGACTTTTAAGCATAATACATTTCAACAAGTACTTATAACAGGCAAACAACTATCAATCCAACAACTCTTTCCTAACATCCCCAATTTCTCAACGGTTACAGAAGGCCATCCCTCTGCTGTTTGAGCTAACACTTTCTAATTGAGACCGTCTATGATTGACTCTGATTTAGTGCATCTATGCCGCTAAGGTTTTCTCATATCATTCATCCTGGTTTGTGCAGCCTGTGCTGCAGAAATAGCAATCTGTTGTGCTAAAAATTGACTCTGATTCCGTGCATTTATGTCGCTAATTTTTTTTCTCAGACCAGGCTTGACCACCTCAAACCCTTCAACAACTTGGTTCATCATGTCCAACCCGCCTTTAAGCTGACATCGCACGCGGTAAGTCGATAAAACTTCACATGGGATTAGATTCCCATTATTTGAAGCATGTGATCAATGGGAATGAGACCAACCCATGTTTGGACCCAATAGAAGTGCTCAAGCTTCTGATTAGCAGGATTAATTTTTAATTCACCCATAACAACCAACAATTTCAGAGCAATACAACTAATCATCATCTGTTCCAGGTTCCTCGATTAATTATATTCTTCCAAGTGAATGTACAATGTAAGCTTACGCGTCACTCGGATGCCAACCACCAAGAACGTGCCTCTAGTTTGGTGCTAGGATACAGAACCTCAAGCTTGTGGCCAAACAATACAAACCCTGGATGAACCCAAACATGTATAGGGATGGTATGTTGACTTGGGTCCCATAAATCCACAACATCAGACAACTTTGGCATTACTACACGATCGAGGATGGTTTGAAGGACTGACAGAGGTAGTAGTTTTTCCCATGAATCAAGAAACTGTAATAACGGCTCAGGGTGTTTAGGTTGCCAAGTATTCGTGATTGATATCGTTACAACAGGGAAAACAACCTCCATTAAAAGCCGAGAGTATATCTAATCGACATGTAGCAGTTCTTTCCACCAAAATACAGCACTCAAGTGGTGGTCGTCTTCTAGCTTAACAAGCAGATCCCATCCAAGAAACAGTCTATGAAACAAATACAATGCAAACAAACATGCAATAGTAGATAGGCCGAAAAGCTCATACTCTTGTGGAAACACCTTTTTCAAGTCACCAAATACTTAAGCATTCAAGCTCATTAGCAATCTCAGACGTACTGTAAAGTTGTTTATCTTGACGGGCAGCGTCTTGTTCATGCTCTTCTTTCTCCTTTCGCAGAGTAACTATTATCCCCTTTCCATTTTCAAGTCCTGGTGTATTCTTCAATATATCCACCTCACACAAAGAGACAAGTAAACGCACTTATGAATGAGTTCAGCCATAGCCCATTGGGATTGATTCCTCCTCGTGTTTTAGATTCTCTAGACTTGTCAACACTTTAACTTGTTTTCCCCTGATCATATGGTAGACCACATCTAATGCGTGTACTTGGTTCTTCTTCTCAAGAAACTCCTCAACAGTTACACGATTCTTCTTCTCCTCTTTTGCACGTTGTGCACAATCTGTATAAAGCTTCCAATTCTGGTTATGGTTCATGATCTCATTCTGACTTTTGTTTTGTTGAATGACAGAAGGCTGAGACTAATTCAAGACATTAGGCACGTCAACTGACCCCAACTCCGCATTCTTGGGATACACCTTGGGTTCAATCTGGCCCTAAGCCACCCCTTTATACCCCCATTTTCCTGAACATTGTTTTCTCAACCACGGCGCTTCATCATATGTTGAGTTCCATCTCATGTGATCTTTTTGGGCTACAACCATTATATTTTAGAGACAAGGTTTAAAAGTTTTACTCAAAAGAGTTACATATAATGCCGAATATGCCTTCCACTTTTGTGCATTAGCTCAAAGTAGAACTGCCGTGAACAATTCAACAATGCACGCATGACGTGTAAATGTTTATCTTTTGGACCAAAAATATTTTCTTTTTACGTTAACTTTGTTTCTTCTATTTCTTTTCTATCTTTTTCTTTTTGTAGGTGTATGCGTACCCGTTCGCGCAAGAGGAAATCCATTTAAGCCGCTATCATCGAGCCTCGTGTTGTTAACACTATGGATAACCGTCCAATGATCGAGCTCTTGCAATCACACGTTGAAGGCAATGACGATGCGATTGTGGTGCCAGCTATTGATGCCAACAACTTCGAGCTTAAAACCGGTTTTATTCAAATGGTTTCCGCAACACCTTTCTTGGGCCGCACTCATGATGATCCTCGCGATCATATCAAGAGGTTTGTTCACCTAACTAATACCGTGAAATACAATGGTGTCTCACAAGAGGCAATTCGTTTGCTCCTCTTTCCTTTCTCTCTCGAGGGACAAGCCCGAGCTTGGCTTGATAAGGAACCACCCCAAAGTATTGTCACATGGGCGGACTTAGAGACCAAATTCATTAATTACTTCTTTTCACCCTCACGTACTACCGCTTTGTGGAATGATATTATTAAATTTGAACAAACGTACGGTGAGACGTTTAGTAAATCTTGGGATCGTTTTAAGGAACTTTTAAGAAAGTGTCCACAACACGGTTTTACTAAAATGCATCAAATTAATACTTTTTATAATGGATTACGTTTGAATGACCAAGATTCACTATAGAGTGCTTCGGGGGTAATATTCATGTGAAATCCATGAACGAGGCTTGGGCAATCATTGCAAACAAAGCCAAAGTGTAAACTAAAAGTGTAAGGGCTACTATGACTAGTACTAGTGATAGTGAGACCACTAATCAAATTCAAACACTTACTTCAATAGTGACTAAACTTGCCTTACATGTTCAAAACACCCCTAGTCTTACATGCTCTTAATGTGACTTATGAAACATGTGGTAGACCACACTCTTATGCTAATTGTGATAAGGCTTATGATCAATCTCACGGGGAAGTGTATGCTTACAACAACACTGAGAGGGTTCATTTCAAGTCGAATGTTGATGTTAATCATTTGTCCTATAATTCGACTAATTATTTGGCTCCACCCGGTTTTCAACAAAGACCACACCCACCCACCCAAAACAACCAAGGGCCACCACGAGCTAATTTTCAACAAAATACAAATATGAGGGGCTACAAATGCTAATCAAGGAAGTTATCAAGTACAAAATCGAGGCTATCCAAACCAAGGTTGTAATCCTCAAGGTTTTCTACCATACAACCAATACCCAAACAAAGGTTTTCAACAACAAGGGTTCAATCTACCTAATCCACAAATGGACTTAGTTCTTCAAAATATTTTAGAACAAGATACGAAATTAAAGGAAATGCAAGAGTCCACGGATAGGAAATTCGTTCAGATGTTTCAAGCCCTTCGTCCCCAAGGTACTCTTCCTTCAACAACCGAAACCAAACCTAGAGCTAATGTGTGACAATATGTCAATTTGAGGTCGTTATTTTATTATAATCATTATTTTATTGTTAGTTTATGAACTCACTCACTTTTGGAAAGAAGTTAGGGTTTACGTCTTAAGTTATCATCATCTACGTCTAAACCGGAGAGCTCTACGTTACGTGTTTACGTTTACATACTCCGTTTTTGTGACAGTCCGACATTTTCAGGTAGTAAATTTATCCTCGTGTATTATTTTGAAATTTTATTTTTGTGTTGGTTCATGAACTCACATAATTACGTGAAGAAATTAGGGTTTATGTGCATAATTTAACGTATTTTGCGTTTAGACCGAAAACCCTAGGTTTATGTATCTACGCTTTTGTGCTTCGTTTTTTATGAGACAATTTTTATTAGAGTCGTTTTGTGCCGTAGTTTCATAGTTTGCAAAAAACGTTTTTCGTAAATCGACCGGAGGGCACGTAAATCGAGGAAACTAGAATCGAGTAGTACCCGTAAAATATTAGGGACGAGACAAGTATAACACTTGTCCCACCCATAATAGGGGCGGATTCACCAAGAGGGAAACCCTTCATTCTTGCATGTGTTAACAAGAAAACTTCTCAAACTCTCCTCATCTCCCTCTTGTAGCCGTCCACCATCACCACCATACCACCAATTTCATAAAAATTTCAACCTAAAACTTAAGCTATATTCAACTTATGATGAAAACCACATAAAAGAAAGATGATTTGAGGTGATTTCAAGTTGTGAAAGAAAGTTTCTATGGAGTTTTGGGGCTGATTTATAAAGAAAACTATACTCACCTGAAGATCACAAAAAGTTGATTTAAAATTTTAAAGATTTAGGTACAAAGATCAAGCCTTGTTCATCCAAATCTCATTATTTTCCATCATTTGGTGGGTATAAATATTGTTTCTTTCTATCATCTTCTTATTTTTGTAAATGTACTTGTCTATTTACTTTCAGATGTATATGTATGATAGTTATGAATGATGATCAAAGTGTTATATTGGGATTTTGTGTCATTAGAATAAGTTAATGAGGCTAAATCTGCAAGTAAAAGATGATAAAAACATCACTTGATAAGTAGGCTGTGAAAAACAGTAAGTTTCAACATTTTTAGTTGATTAAATGGATTATATTATTTGAAATAATGATAGATATATGATTTATAAACAAGTGGTTAATTGGCCACACAATGGAATGTTAAAAATGAGCAAGATATTGCCAAAATACTTTTGATGTGCCAATCTGACTGGTCTGTTTTGGACGGATTAAAAGTCACATTTAGGGGCTGTTTGAGAAGGCTCCATAGGAGGATAAATTGTAGAGCATATTATTTAGTTTCTACAGCAAAAATTTGGGGTTCTAAGTCATTATAGAACTCAAGATATGCTAAAAATGGTGAACATAAGTTTTTACATCAGATTTCACAATAAGACAATTAATATTAAAAGACAACATGAGGTAAAATGATACATAAATAAATATGTAAACATGAATAATTGATAATAACTACTATTAAAATATTTTTATATACTATAATAAATAAATATCACATTTTATTAAAATAAAACTCAAATAGTTTCCTAACTACAAACTATATACATGACTTTTACGTCTTTTTGGCTAAAACCGAAAAGATGGCGATTTCGCCAAATAAAACTTAGATGGCCGGACCCATCTAATGTAATATTTTTATAGAACATATACTGATATATAAACACATTTAACAAGCAAAAACCGACAAACCCGAGCTTTGTAACATATGGACCCGTAATGGACCAAATTAGCCTTGTTGGACCACTAGGCCCAACTAGTTTGGTTTAGCACTATTGGACTTGCTCATGGGCTCAACCCACTTGGGCCCAGTAGAGGCCTGGTCCTAAATAGATAAATGGACTAATAAAACATATTGGACTCTTATTGGGCCTATTGGGCCTTAACATATAAAGGGCTAAAATTAGTGTAATTGGACTAAGTTAACTAGATGCTTAACAACTAATAATGTTGTGTAAAGTGATAAAATACAACTTGATCATCATGTTTATGACTTGATTACATATACATAACAACTTTTTATAAATATTATTCGACATAGTCTAAGATCGAGTATTATTTGTTTAGGTATCCCGTGATCGCGACGGGCGCCGTACACTTAGTTACCGATAACCCGTCTTCCAAACCAACGTAAGTTCATAGCCTCGCACTCTTTTAAATGTTTTATGAAGTGTTTTATAAACCCACGAGGGAGATAACATGCTAATTTTAATAAAAATAGAACACAAGTGGTCCCGATTGTGTGCTTATTGATATGGACCCGATTGATATGATGACCAAATGAATGATTGAAATGGATTCTTATTAGTTAGGTTAAGTCACTATGAGTCCCATTAGCATGAATTGTGAACTACCGGGAGATGGTAGACGCTTATGCATATATAGTACTATTTGGGGAAGATCACCCTAGTTCGCGTCTTGACGGCTGATCTCCGTTGTGTCACATTGATTGGCAAGCGAATTTATGTATGAGAGGGGTATATTTAGTGTGATTTTGTGACGACACGTTGTTTTAAATGGGAAAATGAATTCCGGGATAGCTACCCGATATATATTATAGAAAGTTAACAATGTCATGCGGCTTATAATAATCCGACAAGAATACCGAAAATGGTAATACTGAGGCTACGGTCTCAGAAATTGTGTTTGATATATGATTTGAATTATAATATATTGCCTGACTAGCAATATGGGGTCTTATTTATTATTATACAATGTGTTCTGGTTTTAAATAACTGTTTTATAACGGTTTTTATTATACTATAAACAACGTTATAAAACGAATTGTATGGTGCTGTTACGACAATGGTTCGTATAATGGTTTTAACGGCAAAGGCCTATGTTATGATTTACGACAAGGATTCGCATAAAATGTTTTTGGCCTATGTTATGATCTACGACAGAGAATTGCACAAGATGTTTTTCGGTAAAGATTATATACCGGTTTTATGTTAATGGTTGTTATTAAACTCTATGGACTCGCTCAGCGTTTTGCTGACTTTTAGCATGTTTTATCTCAGGTACTTGAAGGTAATTCTCGGGAAGACGGTAAAAGTTTATGGCCCGCTTTTAAACCAAAATTTCCATTCGAATGTTTTGTAAATTCTTAAGACATACTTTGATCTGTGCACCTATGTAATTTGATATTTATGAATGGAAAAAGCCTTGTTATTAAATGACGCGATTTTTAAGCGTTGTCTATGATTTGAGTAATGTGCTATCCCGTAACACCAACGACTCTTTCGCTGATTCGAAACGTGAATATTTGGGGGTGTTACATAATGTGAGTGCTATTACTACACGCAGTGGAGCAACTTTAGTAGGACCTTCTATCCCTCCCCCAGTTACTCCAGTTATACCTCCTCCATCCCCATTTATCCCTCCTACTACCACGCCTACTACTAGTTCTCCATTACCGTCTTTACCTCTTACTGACGATGTACCCAAGAAAAACCCTTCACCCTCTCAACCTTCAACCTCTCAACCTTCACCTTCTACACCTACACCTTCTCCACCTACACCTTCTAAGCACAATATTCCTTATCATTCTCGATTAGACAAGTGCAAAGTGCTCACTAAGGAGGATACTCAAGTTACTTCCTTTTTGAAGATGATCACACAAATGAACTTTAACATTAGCCTTGTTTAAGCACTTGTCCAAATGCCGAAATTTGTTAAAGCGTTCAAGGAGTTGCATAGTAAGAAGGAGAAGATGGTTGAGTTTGTCAATACTAGATTAAATGAAAATTGTTCTGCAGTCCTTCTCAAAGAACTTCTGGAGAAACTTGGAGACCCCGGTCGTTTTGTGCTACCTTGTTCATTTTCTCAAATCAAGGAATATACTCCCTTAGCTGATCTCGAGGCTAGTATCAATTGAATGCCGCTAAGTGTTTGGAGGAAGTTATCATTACCCGATCTTATACCAACCCGTATGACCCTTGAGCTAGCAAATCGAACTCTTGCTTACCCCGTTGGTATTGTTGAATATGTTTTTGTTAAAGTTGGTACCTTCACTTTCTGGTTGATTTTGTTGTTGTTGTTGATTATGAGATGGATCCTCGTATTCCGTTAATACTTGGACGGCCATTCTTGCGAACCGGAAAAGATTTAGTCGATGTTCCTGAAGGTGAACTAATTCTTAGGGTCGGGAATGATCAACAAGTGTTTAATATGGGGAAGATTACAAGCAAATCCAATGGAAAAGAATCGGCGAAAATGATTGATGTGCTTCAAGACGAGCTTGTTACAACTCCTTTGGAAACTACAAAGCTTGATGATTTTGTACTTGATTTATGACTTTTTTGTATGCTCAAGAAAGTGTTGTTCGTACTCGATTCACTTCGAATTGATCACGGTTAATGGTGGAATTGTTGGTATTGGTCACTAAAAAGGGGGAGCTTGATTGTCTAAGTCTACAAATAACAATAATATCAGAGCTATTAAAAATAAAAGAGAACTTCTAACCTTGATTGCTTTCCAGTATGAATGCTGCACAGTAGAACTTGGTGAAAGAAATTAAGAATAAAAGTGAAAATGTAAGTATCTGGACTAAAAATAAAAGCTTTAAAATTTAAACTAAAAATTAAGATTCAAAATTAAATGACGAAAAATTAAAACTTTTAAAAGTAAATTTAAAACTTAAAACTTTGTAAAAATGAAATCTTTACTGAAAATAATTTGAAAATTAAGCTAAGTGAAAATGGCGGGAAAAATTAAGGTTTGAAAATAATTTAGAAAACAAAAACTGAACATAAGTCGGAATCCACAAACCTGTACCTAATTCGGAATCAAGGTTTCTTTATGAATTCGGAATATGACTTTGGAACTTAATTCGGAATATGTGACCTTTACCTAGTTCGGAATCAGTTGTCTTGACCTAGTTCGGAATCCAATATTCTACACACAACTCGGAATACACGTCCAACTTCTAATTCGGAATATGGAAGCGAGACCTAGTTCGGAATACGGATGCCACCTAGTTCGGAATATCCATTTCTGACCCAGTTCGGAATGTTGTTGACGCTGACCTAATTCGGAATACTTCTTCAAGACGTAGTTCGGAATATGTTGATTTGTACGTAACTTGGAATACCAAAAATGCATATAATTCAGGATCCAAATTCTCAACTTAATTCGGAATCACAATTACCAACCCATTTCGGAATAAGTATACTGACTCAATTCGGAATATGTAGTTTTTGATGTAACTCGGAATGCTTCGTTCGGAATGTGATGATTTGACTTAATTCGAGAAACTAATCTCATTCACAATTCGGGAAACACAAAACTTGATGTAATTCGGGAAGTTAGGGTTTTAAAAGAACCCGAACTATAACTAAAATAAGCAAAATTAAAATTAAGCTAAAACCAATTAAGCACTTATCTAAAAACTTAACCAAATCAATTTTAAGAAAAAGTAAATACACCAAAATTTAAAAACTTTTGAAAACACTTAATAAGCAAAAATTAATCAACTTTTTTTTATAAAAATATTGAACTATCAAAATCAACTTATTTTAAAAACCAATAAACATAAAAATTAAGCAAATAAGCACCGTAATCTAAAACTCTAAACACACCAACTCAATAAGCACAATCAAATAAGCAAAACAATCACATCATCAAAAAAATTAAACCAACTACATGATTAATTAAGCAAAATAATAGATTAATAAGAAAGGTAGAATGAGAATTATCAAATAGACTTGATTAAATAGAAGATTAAGATCAAAGATTACAAGATGAAAGATTTGACAAGCTTAAAAACTAGAGAGAAGAAAAATAAAACACACTTAATTACCTACTAAAATTAAAAACTAAAAATGAAGACTAGCTTCTAACTACACATTAGAAGACTATATATAGGGGAGGTGGTAAAATGCTTGTTTCTTCTCTTTTCTTCTCGTCTTTTTCGACTTGGTCTCGGGATTAGTCGAAAGATAACTTGAACTCGTCTTCTATTTTTTCTTCTTTTAATAGACTTGGTTTTTCGACTTCGTTAAACTTCCGTCTTTAAACGTTTTCTTCGATAAATCTTCAGAATAGGCCTTTGACTTCCGTTATTCTTGCACTTTTGACCTTTTGACTTGTCTTTTGTCTTTTTCTTCGATAAAATCCCGTGAAAGCCCGTGTTTTCTTCCTTTTTCATATTTTTATCCTGAAACACAATAAAAACACAAACCACGTATAATTCCGACTTTTACGACATAAAATACACGTTTTAGTCTTGTTATTATTAGAAATAAGTGGTAAAAGGATAAGTGTTTTCACACTTATTAAATCCCCTACACTTGACCATTGCAATGCCCTCATGCAATGCATTAATTTCAAAGCACCTTTTACATTTTTCATCATAATCAACCCATCTTGGCCTTAATTAAATACTAAACACTAAGGAAACTAAAAAGATAGAAATATACAAAACAAGTAAAGAAATCAACGACTTACATTAGGGTTTTGGTTGTCATGAATGTTTATCACCCTCAAGTTTCACGTTCCCCAAACCAAGCTTATAAACGAGATCATTGTTATTATTAGTTAGCAAACTAACACAAACTCATGTGGCCCAATTATTCACTTAGACTCCCTTATTCCTAGGTGTATCTCTTATATTTTATGATTGTCTTGAATGATCAAGAGGATTCATTGTTTGAATTATTTCGATAGTTAATTTAGGCTGAAAATAAAGTGGGACGATTTAAGCAATAGTTAGCTAAAGGACAAAATCTTTTAAAACTGCTTCTCGGGACCTCTTAAAGTTCATATCTTGGCATAACTCGCTTCACGATTTGAGACCTTTCTCGGACCGACATTTGGCAGCGGCTTCATACTTCGAATCTTAAGAGACGTTCTTGAAAATATGGTCTTCTCTTCATAATAGGAATTTCTTCACTTGAAATTTTTGAGAGATTCTTCATATTTGGACCACGACTTCTTCATTTTTCTCCAATCTTTATTTTGGACTTTGATATACAACGATCTGCCTCCTTTTAGGACTTGGATCTAATTATCCTCATACCTTGCTAGGGTCTTTTCGGATAGACTTCTCCATGATCTTTTGGGGAGTATTTTCTTTTCGTCGTGTGTCTCGATCCTTCATATTGATATTTGATAAATGATTCTTCACATCACTTTTGGATCTTTAGCAACAAAATGTAGCCCTCAAAGGGCCTTTTCGGACTCGCCAATCTTCGCATCCTGCTTCAATAAGTTATGCCTTAGCTATGAACTCTAATAATACCGAGCAACTTTTAAACGATCTTGGGCTAGAAGCTAAGTAACTTTTCAAATCGTAAAACCTTATTTATTGCAATTAAATTTATTAGCAAGCCATGGGAGAAAAAGCTTATAATTAACTCACATAAATTCATGAAAGAATACCAAACTTATAATTGACTCTATCATCTCTCGTTCTCCACAATTTAAAATCTCAAGGAATGAGACTCGTGGATGCTTAGCCAATTAAATCAAAGTTTTGGGTTTTCAAGTCATCTATAGGATCTTGCAAACTCTTAGACTTTTTCAAGTTTAGAATTCGCATTTTAAAGTTACCTTGATAAACGAATTTCTAGGATCAATTATAGGAACTTGCGAAAAGTTCTTGTTCTTAACCCGTAAGAGTTAAGACTTTCGCGTTTTAAAGTTCCGTATATAAAAGCCTAGCAAAACTTGACTTAAACACGTTAAGGATACTAGCTAGAGTAAACTTAGATAAGTAAACTCGGGTTGAGTCAAAAGATTCATGACGTTGAAAAAGAAATTTAAAACCACTTTATTAAACTTTATTTTTAGCAAAGAAAGTAAATAACAATAACAAAGGAAAAACTACTAGGCCAAAATAGATCAAAAATTTTGAAAAATGTCGAAAAATTAGATTTTCCGGTTAAAATGAGGACAAAATACAAGGAAAATCCCACTTACTTCGATAGAAGCCCCCTACACTGGATATAAACATTTTACTCAATGTTTAAGCATGTGGGAGTAAACTCCCATACACTTAGGACATTGTGAACGTTGTTTAAATCTCGCTAAGGAAGAGACGACTGTAGTGATTTCAATGTGAACATTTAAGATATGAAATATTGAATCACGACAGTTGAGGATAGAACCGGGAAGACGGGTACACGAGATCACGGGTCGTCAAATGTCATCAAAAGTGCTCTTTGAAGCTTTAATTGTTGGGAATAAATTAAGGCCAGATCACTTGAGCGCTGACAAGAACAAAACAAGCGTTGACAGGAACAAAGCAAGCGTTGACAGCCCAAGCGTTGACAAGTTAAAGTCAAGCGTTGATAGATTGAAGACAAGCACTGATGGAAGATATAAGCTACACGTTTATTATATTCTAGAATACTTTTAGTAAGGATAGAAACGACAATGTATTTTCTATGTTTATCTTTACCTAGAATAGTTGATACGTAGCTTATTGTACAAGGCTTCTTAGTCTATAAAAGAAGGCCTTTAGGTTAATGTTTAATATCAAGTTTTATATAAGTTTTCATTCGTAAACATCTTTCATTGTAAGCAAGTTCGACATTCATAATCAAAGTGAAAGTTTTGTTTACATCTTGTGTTCTTATTTAAGTGTTTAATTGCGCATAACACTTAGATTCACAAAGCATATAACAAAGGTTTCTCTACGTGTTATACTTGATCTAATCTCGTATACACAAAGCTAATCGATCTAAGTTTGGGATCAACAAGTGGTATCAGAGCTTGTTAAGGAACTTTTGATCTTTAAAGAACACCAGAACGATACACGAACACCAAAACCCTAATTTTCTCAGAAACCCTAAAAACACCAAAACCCTAACTACATAATGTCTGAAGCAATAACCACTTCCAATTCTCCCTTACCAAACATCAAGATTCCCATGCTTGATGCAACCAACTTTGACTTATGGAAGTTCAACTTTGAACAATATCTGGGGATCTATGATTACACACTCTGGGAGATTATTGAATATGGAAACTCATACAATAAGGCTCAAAAGATTCAGGATGCCATTACTCAAAGATCAGCTGTTGAAGGATGTCCTGATGAAGATAAGAGAGAAAAACCTGGAGATGGTAGAGCTGTAGGTGCTGAAGATATTGCAAAGAAAAGGGTTGACATGAAAGCCCTAAATATTCTGAAAGTCTCTTTAGGACAAGAAAACCAGCACAAATATAGAGGCTATGAATCTGCTAAGGATCTTTGGGAAGCTATTGAAGTTGCATATGGTGGCAATGCAGACACTAAGGAAGAAAAGAAAAAGCAACTTCTGCACGATTATGTTGTTTTCAAAGCTCAGCCCAATGAGAAGCTGAGTAGTGTGAGAAGTAGATTGCTTGACATTACAAGCAAGTTGTCCTTCATGGGGACACAAGTTGGTGATGTTGACACCAATGCTACCTTTCTTAAAAGTCTTGGTGAGGCATGGAAGATTGAGGCAAGATCTATTCTTGCCAATAATACTTACAAGAGATCCTCGTTTGATGACATCTACAACAAACTAAGACTGTTGGAAGATGAAACTCTTTCAGCACATGGAAGCAAACCTAGCACCAGCAACATGGCCTTCTTCTCTCATAGTGAAGGTCAATTCAATCAGAAGGACTCTTTTATGCATCCAGTTACTGGATCATCATTTGTCAGCGCTGGAACAAGTCCTGTGAACGTCTCCTTTTCAGACGCTGACACATTCATGAATGACTCCCCAAGAGTTAAACCTGCTGGTTTGGATTTGGATATTGTGTGTGCTTACATTGCTTCTTTGCCCAATGGTTCAGTGATTACATATGAGGACCTTGAGCAGATAAGTGATGAGCACTTGGAAGAGATGGACATCAAGTGGAACATGGCTCTTGCTAGTATAAGAGCAAATAGGTGGAATAGAAGGTTCAAGAAGAAGATAACCTTCAATGCTAAAGACACTGCTGGATTTGATAAATCCAAAGTTGAATGCTACAACTGTCATCGTATGGGTCACTTCATGAGGGAATGCAGATCTCCTAGAAGATCTGATGCTGGTAAACCCTCAAGTCAGGTTGTTAAAGCTCAAGATTCCAAAGCCATGGTTGCAGTTCAAGGAATTGATGGTACTGGATGGGATTGGAGCTATCTGGCTAAGAATGCTGAAGAGGACAAAGCTTTGATTGCTGATATTGAAGAAGAAGAGCATGTTGAATATGCTCTCATGGCACACTCCTCCTCTTCATCTGATAATGAGGTATATGATGATGCTTTTTGTAGCAAAGGTTGTAGGTTAAACACTGACAGACTTAACAAAGAGGTGTTAAAACTAAAAGATGATATGAGCACTGAAAGGTGTAAATTATCCAATTACCAACTAGCTCTTACTGAAACTGAGAAAACCGTTTCTGAATACAAGAAAATGGAATTTGATTTAAAAGATAATATAAATATCTTAAAACATGAGCTAGAGGGTAGTATGGATATTAGAAATATCATGACAAAGGTCAATAGAGACCTACAAGCTAAGTTAGATGAGGCCATTAAGAATAAAGATAATGTTGACCTCAAGATTCAAAGATTTGATAGAGCCACCCAAACCCTAGGAGACTGTGTAGCTAAACAAAGGGATCCTAAGGACATGACTGGGATTGGGATGAATGATTACTCTCTGGTTCCACCACCAGCTGGTGACTTCTATGGTGTCCTTAGAAAGGATTTGTCTTGGACTGGTATACCAGAATGCCAAGAAGAGGAATTCTCTCCTCCACCAAGAGTTATCACTCCAGTAGAAGAGTATCAATAAAAATTGACTGACCTAAATGAGTGGAAGAAAGCTAATCCTACTTTGTTTGTTAAGGGAGGTTTGCTATGTGAGAGTCCCAATGAATCACCACCCATTAAGGTTACTCACCCAGTTACTGGTAAAGCTGTTGACCTAGGCTCAAACACTGTTAGAAGACCTACCATTAAATATGCAGAGATGTATAGGAATAATAGGTCACCCAAGAGCCAAGTTAACAATCATGGAACAGGTTTCTTCTCTTCTAGACCTAAGAGTGTGTCTAAGAAAGCCTGTTACACTTGTGGTAGCTTTTCACATTTGGCATACAAGTGTGTCAACGCTCCCAAAGCCAGCGCTGATAGGAACAATTTCAGCGCTGATAGGAAGAAAGTCAACGTTGTTAGGAAGTCAAACGTTGTCAGACCCAAACCTTGTGTGCAGCAAAGTCCACAAGTGATTAGACCTGCCCCATTCTTCTCTAGAAGGTCTAACACTCATGGACAAAGACCTTTTCAAAAGACAAACACCTGGTCAAATAGGCAATGGGTTCCTGTAGCAAACCCTAGGTTCAACGCTGACAAGGGTAATTTCAGCGTTGACAGGACAAAATCCAACGTTGACAGAAACGTGACCAGACCTAAATATTTGCAACCACAAGGTAAGGGGTCTAAAGCTTCTTCAAGCTTAACATGGAGACCTAAGAAAGATCAAAACCCTAATAATAATGGAATTTCAATGACTTGCAATAGATTTAATTACCTTTCTAAGGTCATTACAAAACCAATTGGGTTTAACTGGGTTTTTCATCCTAAAAAGGATGAGAATGGGGTTGTTGTGAGAACTAAGTCTGTTCTTATTGAACAACCAGATGAATCCAAGTCTTCTGAGACTTGGGTTCCCAAAGAAAACTAATTTGTTTTCTTTATGTGCAGGGCATTCAAAGACAGATCAATTGTAAAACCCGCATGCTTTTACCATGAATAGTGCCCTTAAGATCGTACGTCCTAGATTAAAACTTACCTCATTTAGTATTGATCACATTCATGTGCTAATAATCAAGCAAGTGCATACGTGTATGACATGACAAGTATCGATTACGTACGAACTCATGATAAACAGTTAATAAATATATCACGTGAACATAATTAAATCATGATCACCATTTAATATATGAACTAAAATAATTACGTAAATACTTATAATATAATTACGAGCGTTAAGTTACGATAAACGACACGATAGAATAAACAGAAACACTTTAAACACGAACACGTTTAACCACGAACGAACACGAGAACACACTTATTATCTAGACTCGAAAAACATTTGGGTTACCCCTTGTGGGCCCCATATCCACGAAATTTGGAAGAAGAAATGGGCTTAGCCCATGCAAAATTACTAACATGAAAAATTTGGAAAACTTGTTCATTTTGACAAAACCTAGAAAAAAGATAAAACCCTAAAAAGTTTCTCCTCTCCTTCTTCCTCCCCATTTTTGGCCGCCACTTTTACAACACCAAAGGAGGTGTTCTTGTTGATTTTGATCATGGATATTGTACAAGTGTTAGTGTTTGTTCATCCTTTATTGATCCACACATTCGGTATACCTTTTTAACCTTTCTTTTTAATTATTTCTTTTGATTTGATTTGGTAAAATTAATTAAGAACATGATGTTTTTAAAACCTAATTAAAAACATAAAATAAACATGTATTTGATTAAGGGGTAAATTAAAAAGGGTGTTTATGGGTGTTTCAGTTTGGCCGCCGCCTAGCCCGTGCCCTAAGGGGGTCACGGCTTGGTCATTAAGCCACCACCGAGACCATATCGTCCCGGTTTGGTGGTGTGGGTCCCACGGCAGCAAGAAACCAAGGGGAACCCCGATTTGGTTCGGGGTACGGTGTCGATTTCATGCCCGGTTCATGGTTCGTTGGTTAATTCATGATTCATGCTACATGTTAATTTTTATGAATTATGAACTTAGGATATAAATTAATTAATAACATGAGATATTAATTAAATCATGACTTAGGTTATATTAATTATTATTTTAGCATGACATTAATTTAACCTAAGTATTTTATGTTATAAGTTATAATTAATTATTTAAAACATGCTTATAATTAATTAATTTAGACATGACTTAGGTTATATTGTTAATACATAATAATACACTTTTAACCTAAGTATTTTATTTCATTTTAATTAAAACATGTTATACTTTAATTAAAATGCTTAACCTATAGTTTAATTAAAATACATGAAATAATAATTAAACTATACACTATATCATATGACTTAAGAAATAAGCTTATAACACTTAGACTTATATGTTAGCTTATGTAACCAGCTTAATTCTAAATATGGAAACTTCTATTTATAGAAACTTAATTAAATAAGGCAACTAACCTAATTGTGGAAACCTTCTATATATGGAAATCTATCTATTTCAGGCAGCTAATCTAATTATGGAAACCTTCTATATATGGAAACTTATTTAATTAAGGCAGCTGATCTATTTTTGGAAACTTTCTATTTTTAGAAACTTATCTATTTTAAGCAGTAAATTCTATTTTAGGAAACTTTCTATTTTTGGAAACTTTCTATTTTTGGAAACTTTCTATTTTTGGAAACTTTCTATTTTTGGTAACTTTCTATTTTTGGAAACTTTCTATTTTTGGAAACTTTCTATTTTTGGAAACCTGCTATTTTTGGAAAGTTACTTATTATTACACAGTAAGTATATTAATACATGAAACACCAGTAATACTTAATCAGATAAATCAGAATACAAGATAAACACAGTTTAAGGCTTTAAACAGTGAACCATGACCTAAAACATACCAAATCAGCTATAATGAGACACAAAACCCAGTACGTAATCAGTGAATCGATACTTATACACGTGTGTATTCATGTAGCGTTAGTGATCCAGAAGTAGGAGTCTTTCTTCCGTTCATTCACTGGACTTGAGGTACGGATTCCCGTCCTTTCAGTATGGACATTCTTTCCTTATTAGGATTTCCCTGTATGCAGCCAACTGTTTTCCCCAGTATTTGTTTTATTGTTTTGAACTGCTTATGTTTAATTAGCATAATCTATAGCCATATACAAGCATGACCAGTTTCACCTAGTTATGGAGGTACCATAACCATAGCATTGGAGGCACCGATGTTATGACTTCCCCACGGCGGAGTGATTGCTCGTGGCATCCCTTTTCAGTTTTGGCCATATTATTATATCAGGTGGGGCGTATAGGTGCATCCTAGTTACATGTTTTATTCAGTATTTCATGGTGAATGTGGTGTGTGCCTTGCATCCTTCACAAGGAGTTGATCCCTCCTACCCAAACCAGTATATTAATTAGAGGCATCCCCTCTAATCAGCATGATGAGGTCACCCCTCCAAGTATTCATGCACGTGACCTTTTCATGACCTATATGGGCTATGGTATATATATGTTAAAACAGTTTTCACAAGATAAACATAAGGCTTTTCAAACTATAAAACCAGTTTTCTTGATACTTAACCAGTTTACTCAGAACTTAGTCTTCCGCTGTTATATGTTACATGCTTATCCTATTCATGCTATATTGTACATCCGTGCACTGAGCGTCTTGCTCAGCCGTTACTTTCCTTTCCATGTCCCAAAACGGCAGGTACCCAAGACTCGAGCATTTGGAGGACGCGCATAGGATGGAAGCTGCCAGAGACTTCTTTTCCTTTTTGCCTTCATATAGTCATGCTTGTTTAGTCTTTATTCAGTTCATTTCCTTTATTTATGTTTTGGGCTTATGTTTGGGAACCGATGTTTGATTCCGGTTTTCCCTTTGGTCATGTATGTTTTACTACATATTACCTTGCATGCTTTGATGACACGCCATAATTACGCGTGACATTCCATTTATCAAAATGGGGTGTTACAATTATGGTATCAGAGCCAAGGCTTCGACCTGTAGGCTCTAAAACTCGACCTGTGACTAGTGGGTAGTCACCAGGAGCTTCCTAAGCCAACGATTGTTATTCCACGTATTGATGTTTCAGCGCGTTGTTGTTTTAACCATTATGTTTTCAGCACCTTTTTGTTTTAGCCATGACGTTTTCAGCACCTTGTTGTTTTCACCATGATGTTTTCACCAGTATCGTCTTACTAATATGGAATGAACAACCGTCATCCATACTTAGTTATGTGTCATTGTCTATGCATGATGTTCCTCGTGAACTGTGACGATGTGGACTGACCCCAGTAGTTCATAATTTTCACATAAAATTTTTTCTGTTAAGTTTTGACAATGACTTTTAATTATTATGTTCCATGCATTCATGCATTTATATCATATGTCATCTGTTGCAGGAATTTTGACTAAGTAATGGTTGGTACAGGACTGGCCCTATTTAGTCGCATGTGCTTTTATCGAAACTTTTAACTTTGGGACCGACCCATAGGCGTCCCCTCGCCATGTCTTTTGTTTTGGAACCGACCCATAGGCGTTCCCTCGCACATATAAAGGTTTTATAAACTACATTACGCATTCATGCACTGTTTTTCTTGCATAAAATTTTTCTCATGATTTAAATTGGCATAAATTTTTTTTCTCATGTCCCATCATAAGTTATTATGTTTTTATGTCAAGTATGCCTTCATACTGTCATGGTTAACTTCAGTTTCATGCTGATTATGTTATACACTTCTTCGTAATAGATGGTTCATGTTTCCTCATGATAATTCCGTCTTCATGTTGATTATGTTTCACGCCTCTTTTGTTATTTACGTTGTCCTGCAAGACATTGTTAGATTTCTTGAATCATGCTTTCATGATAGTCATGGTTGGTTTCTATTGATCATGCTGTCAGGCAAATCATCGTTGGATTTTGTGTAACCACACTTTAGCGTTTCTCTATGCAACCAGAATGATGTCTATGCTAATACTGCCAGGTTATCATGATGGTTTTTCTAACTGTTCAACCGTTATACTTCCCTTAAATCGTGATAAATAATCGAGCCCATACTGATCATTTCATGTGCATGCCATGTGTACTCCACGTACCGTATTTCATGTGTATTACATGTACCTTAATCCATGTGTATTCCACTTGCAATACTTCACGAGTATTCGCTAGTCGATTCTAAATCATCTCAGGCGTATGTTCACTACTGATATTCTACAAGATTGTCGATGCCGCTCATAGCTTGGAAATGTTACTGAAGGTTGATGCTGCTGATGTTGGGAGACGCTACGAGCTGCTGATGCTGATGCTGTTCACAACCTGGAGATCCTAAAAGACGAAGACAAAGGCGTCGGAGCAAAGCAATTGGACGAGAAGATGCTTCACCATCAGACAATTCCCATCAATCATTGTCCCAAATTCATAGTTACATGTCACACGTCGTTCGGCTGTCATTTCAGCCATATGAGTGCAAACCAGTACCAGCCGGCCACTTAGCTAGATAGTTACATGAGTCACGGTCATGAGAATGACCGGCATGGAACCGACAGACAAGATGATAGTAACCACTCCTATGACAGCAACTATCCTAGAAATCGCAACCGAGGCTCCGGCCACGGACGTGATCAGACATACAAACGATCAGTAGTCCAACCGATCCGCCAATTCTGGCATATTAACCTAATATTTGTAGTTCTAATTGTTTCACATCTCGAGACACATGTCAAGACATCAGTCAAGACACATGTCCCACGAATACTTTCTGAGGACACATGTCAAGATACCAATCAAGACATATTTCACGCTTACATTTCTCAAGACACGAGTCAAGACACACGACTCACGTCTAATTATGGAACATTCCTAAGAAATTCAGGGTACCCTCCAAGGGTATATCTATGTCGTTGTGCCATGTATTAATCAGGCCACAAGAATTTCTATACCATTATCAGCGCATCAGTGATAACTGTCACGTTGCCGATGTCACTTTCATTTCTTTCACCATGGTTCATATATTCATGACCATGAAGGACGCCTTTCGTATTCCCATTTATACGACGGTTGTCCTTCAGCTTAATGATGAGATCCAAGCTGCTAACGCATTTTCCTCGGACAGACACAAGATGAATTGTATCCTAAATAGGTACTATGAACACCACACCATGCTATGATTCATAATTATGTACAGTAATGTTCAGGCTCCTGAATACTTTCAGCTTGATTTTCCATCAGGAAAATCTGTACAAATTATCTATGCTTTTCAAGCACGTGCTTTGTTAGCCATAATTGCTAAAATTTGCTACCTGTCAGTAAGACACGACCACTTAAGTCTTTTACGCATTGCCAGTTGATTTTTTTTAAAATCTTCCCATACATTCCGGAATAACTTACAAGGAGAAGGACGGTACCATGAGATTATGTGTCGACTACCGTCGGCGTAAGCAAATCACCATTCATGACCGTTATTCGCCTCCACGTAGTGACAACATGTCCAATCGACCTTATAGTGTTAATCACTTTTCCAAGATCGAACTCATGATCATGCTGCCAACAGTGACGAGTAAAAGAGCAGGACATGTCCATGACTGCTATTCGTACACGACTCGGTCACGCTAAATTTATGATTTTGAATTAGTCTCATCAATGCTCCAACCGCATTATGGACTTAATAAATTGAGTTTCCATGAACTCCTAAGTAAATTCATCAGTGTTTTCATTAAGGATAACCTGATTTCCTTTAAGCCTAGAAGAAGAACAGGAAGACAATATCTGCACTATGTTGCAAATTCTATGACAAGAGAAATTTTACCCTAGAAATTTTCCAATATCAATTCTGTTCCATTACAGTGACACGCTGAATCACATGGGTTTCTATGGTTAATCTTACCATGACCCAGCTTATGCGTAAAGGAGAGAACCCTACACTACATTAGGTGTTCTAGAAAATTATACGCTAGGAGAAGTCTAGATTCAGAGACTCAGAGTTTCGCAAACTCCTAGGTATCAAGTTCTACGAAGCAAGATACAGTTACGTTCATATCTAGGTACCTGACATACCAACAGGTTAAGATAGGACACCAACAAACTGGGATGTTTTCATCATATGAAATTGTTAATCGAAAAGGGACAAGATCTCCATGGATTTTAGTTACCAGATTTCAGCAAACTCAGAAGAAGCATGATGCTATTTGGGTTATTATCAACAGTTTGATCAAGTCTGCAGAATCCTTACATCCGTACGGATTTCAGAACCAACAGATTGAACAAACATGTTCCAGCCAAGGCTCATCCGATCACTTGGCAATCCCTCAGCTATCGGTCAGACAAAGATTCGTAATTGTACTCCTAACTTACTTTACGTCTTCATTCTAATTCTACGACTTGCTTTCGCGCTCACGTTCATGACACTATTCACGTTCATGATCGTATTTTGGCTTACGATTTTACGTTCATTTCTTTTCTCATTCTGGGAAGTTTGCAAGAACTTGTGAGACCAGACCCAAGTTTAGTATAACCCTCCATCATCAGATAGACGTTTCACATCATATTCCACGTCTCACCTTGTAGCGTTTGGCGTTACCACCATTATATTCTATGATCACGATATGTCTCACATGTCATGGTCATTCCACGTTCCTCATATCATGATCAAGATATGTTACACGTATCATGGATCACGATATGTTTACTCATACTACACTCGCCATATCTCCACGTAGCATGTTCAAAATTTTTCACGTATCACGTTCAAAATTGTTCACGTACTACGTTTCTTTATGTCTCGCGCATCGTTTCTAATTATCAGTTAAGTCAGATGGTCTTGCATCGTAACGTTTCAGTTACCCTTGCACGTTAACTCTTATTTTTCTCGATCGAATTTAGGGGATCTACCTTCCGTTGATAACCAAAAATTTCTTCGTATTCCAAGTCAAGGTCAGGAGGACCAAGAGTTATCATTAGTGTCAGGATCTTCTGAAGGAACCGTTCCAAGAGGGAGGCCACTTGGAAACGGACAAGTCATCCGGACTTTTATCCGTTTTTTTTTCTCATCAATTAGATATGTCCTTTCAGTCACGTCACGTTCCATGTCTTTTCAAGACATGTCACGTTCCACGTTCCCTTCTACCATGTCACCTTCATTTCCGTTATTTTGCATACCTTTCCAGTTTGATTCGGGTATGTTTTGCTTCCAGTTACTTTATCTATAATTCGGGGACGAATTATTCTTTTTAGGGGGGAAGAATTGTAAAACCCGCATGCTTTTACCATGAATAGTGCCCTTAAGATCGTACGTCCTAGATTAAAACTTACCTCATTTAGTATTGATCACATTCATGTGCTAATAATCAAGCAAGTGCATACGTGTATGACATGACAAGTATCGATTACGTACGAACTCATGATAAACAGTTAATAAATATATCACGTGAACATAATTAAATCATGATCACCATTTAATATATGAACTAAAATAATTACGTAAATACTTATAATATAATTACGAGCGTTAGGTTACGATAAACGACACGATAGAATAAACAGAAACACTTTAAACACGAACACGTTTAACCACGAACGAACACGAGAACACACTTATTATCTAGACTCGAAAAACATTTGGGTTACCCCTTGTGGGCCCCATATCCACGAAATTTGGAAGAAGAAATGGGCTTAGCCCATGCAAAATTACTAACATGAAAAATTTGGAAAACTTGTTCATTTTGACAAAACCTAGAAAAAAGATAAAACCCTAAAAAGTTTCTCCTCTCCTTCTTCCTCCCCATTTTTGGCCGCCACTTTTACAACACCAAAGGAGGTGTTCTTGTTGATTTTGATCATGGATATTGTACAAGTGTTAGTGTTTGTTCATCCTTTATTGATCCACACATTCGGTATACCTTTTTAACCTTTCTTTTTAATTATTTCTTTTGATTTGATTTGGTAAAATTAATTAAGAACATGATGTTTTTAAAACCTAATTAAAAACATAAAATAAACATGTATTTGATTAAGGGGTAAATTAAAAAGGGTGTTTATGGGTGTTTCAGTTTGGCCGCCGCCTAGCCCGTGCCCTAAGGGGGTCACGGCTTGGTCATTAAGCCACCACCGAGACCATATGGTCCCGGTTTGGTGGTGTGGGTCCCACGGCAGCAAGAAACCAAGGGGAACCCCGATTTGGTTCGGGGTACGGTGTCGATTTCATGCCCGGTTCATGGTTCGTTGGTTAATTCATGATTCATGCTACATGTTAATTTTTATGAATTATGAACTTAGGATATAAATTAATTAATAACATGAGATATTAATTAAATCATGACTTAGGTTATATTAATTATTAATTTAGCATGACATTAATTTAACCTAAGTATTTTATGTTATAAGTTATAATTAATTAATTATTTAAAACATGCTTATAATTAATTAATTTAGACATGACTTAGGTTATATTGTTAATACATAATAATACACTTTTAACCTAAGTATTTTATTTCATTTTAATTAAAACATGATATACTTTAATTAAAATGCTTAACCTATAGTTTAATTAAAATACATGAAATAATAATTAAACTATACACTATATCATATGACTTAAGAAATAAGCTTATAACACTTAGACTTATATGTTAGCTTATGTAACCAGCTTAATTCTAAATATGGAAACTTCTATTTATAGAAACTTAATTAAATAAGGCAACTAACCTAATTGTGGAAACCTTCTATATATGGAAATCTATCTATTTCAGGCAGCTAATCTAATTATGGAAACCTTCTATATATGGAAACTTATTTAATTAAGGCAGCTGATCTATTTTTGGAAACATTCTATTTTTAGAAACTTATCTATTTTAAGCAGTAAATTCTATTTTAGGAAACTTTCTATTTTTGGAAACTTTCTATTTTTGGAAACTTTCTATTTTTGGAAACTTTCTATTTTTGGTAACTTTCTATTTTTGGAAACTTTCTATTTTTGGAAACTTTCTATTTTTGGAAACCTGCTATTTTTGGAAAGTTACTTATTATTACACAGTAAGTATATTAATACATGAAACACCAGTAATACTTAATCAGATAAATCAGAATACAAGATAAACACAGTTTAAGGCTTTAAACAGTGAACCATGACCTAAAACATACCAAATCAGCTATAATGAGACACAAAACCCAGTACGTAATCAGTGAATCGATACTTATACACGTGTGTATTCATGTAGCGTTAGTGATCCAGAAGTAGGAGTCTTTCTTCTGTTCATTCACTGGACTTGAGGTACGGATTCCCGTCCTTTCAGTATGGACATTCTTTCCTTATTAGGATTTCCCCGTATGCAGCCAACTGTTTTCCCCAGTATTTGTTTTATTGTTTTGAACTGCTTATGTTTAATTAGCATAATCTATAGCCATATACAAGCATGACCAGTTTCACCTAGTTATGGAGGTACCATAACCATAGCATTGGAGGCACCGATGTTATGACTTCCCCACGGCGGAGTGATTGCTCGTGGCATCCCTTTTCAGTTTTGGCCATATTATTATATCAGGTGGGGCGTATGGGTGCATCCTAGTTACATGTTTTATTCAGTATTTCATGGTGAATGTGGTGTGTGCCTTGCATCCTTCACAAGGAGTTGATCCCTCCTACCCAAACCAGTATATTAATTAGAGGCATCCCCTCTAATCAGCATGATGAGGTCACCCCTCCAAGTATTCATACACGTGACCTTTTCATGACCTATATGGGCTATGGTATATATATGTTAAAACAGTTTTCACAAGATAAACATAAGGCTTTTCAAACTATAAAACCAGTTTTCTTGATACTTAACCAGTTTACTCAGAACTTAGTCTTCCGCTGTTATATGTTACATGCTTATCCTATTCATGCTATATTGTACATCCGTGCACTGAGCGTCTTGCTCAGCCGTTACTTTCCTTTCCATGTCCCAAAACGGCAGGTACCCAAGACTCGAGCATTTGGAGGACGCGCATAGGATGGAAGCTGCCAGAGACTTCTTTTCCTTTTTGCCTTCATATAGTTATGCTTGTTTAGTCTTTATTCAGTTCATTTCCTTTATTTATGTTTTGGGCTTATGTTTGGGAACCGATGTTTGATTCCGGTTTTCCCTTTGGTCATGTATGTTTTACTACATATTACCTTGCATGCTTTGATGACACGCCATAATTACGCGTGACATTCCATTTATCAAAATGGGGTGTTACATCAATGACTATGGATATTGGGATAGTGGATGCTCAAGGCACATGACAGGAAAGGAAGACTATCTGACGAACTTCTCTCCTATTAAAGATGGTGATAAGGTATACTTTGGAGGTGGGTATGGGACTATCACAGGCAAAGGAACCCTTCTCACCAATAATCTGCGTTTTGAGAACGTCTTCCTGGTAAAAGAACTGGATTATAATCTGTTTAGTGTATCACAAGTGTGTGATAACAAAAATAAGGTTCTTTTCACTGATACTGAGTGTTTGGTGTTAAGCAAGGATTTTAAGATCCCTGATGAGAAGTATATTGAGTATAGAACACCTAGGCATAAGGACATATACAATGTGAATTTAAATGGGATTAAAGTGAATACAAATATGTCTTGTTTTTATGCTAAGGCCTCAGTAGATGAAAGTAATTTGTGGCACAGGAGACTAGGGCACATAAATTTAAAAATATAAATAGACTTGTGAGGCTTGGTTTAGTTGATGGTTTGCCTGAGAAGGCTTTCCACAATGACCACTCTTGTGTTGCATGTCTTAAAGGCAAGCAGCACAAGGTCTCATTCAAGTCCAAGCAGGTGCATACTAGTTCCAGACCTCTTCATATGCTTCACATGGACCTCTTTGGTCCAACTAATGTAGAAAGTTTGAATGGCAAGTCATATTGTTTTGTTGTCACTGATGACTTTTCTAGGTTTACTTGGACATTCTTTCTAGCTATGAAGAGTGACACAGCTGATGTTCTTATTGAATTTATCACTCAAATTGAGAAAAGGTCTGGCAATGAGGTTAAGATGCTTAGGAGTGATAATGGTGGAGAATTTAGGAACAAGAAGCTAGATGATTTTTGTGCCAGGAAGGGAATTACTAGGCAATTCAGTATTGCTAGAACCCCACAACAAAATGGGGTTGCTGAAAGGAAAAATAGAACCCTAATTGAAGCAGCCAGAACAATGTTGGCTGATGCTCACTTTCCTATAGCCTTTTGGGCTGAGGCTGTTAATACAGCATGCTATGTGCAAAATAGAGCATTGGTTAACAAAATTCAGAATAAAACACCTTATGAGTTACTTTGGGGAAGAAAACCTAATATTGGTTTTCTCAGACCTTTTGGTTGTCATGTAGTAGTTTTAGATACTAGTGATGCCTTAGGTAAATTTAGTGCAAAAGGTGATGAAGGTTACTTCATGGGGTATTCAGTGCAGAGCAAGGGTTATAGGGTTTATCTTATAGAGGACAAACGTATTGTTGAAAGAGTACATGTTAGGTTCTTAGAGAATAAACCTAGTGATCCTGAAAGTGGTCCTAATTGGTTGTTTGATTTGGAACCCTTATCTAGAACTTTAAATTATATGCCTGTCACTAATCCAGACATTTTGAAGGTAACTTCAAATGTTGTGGAGGAACAAGTTGTTGATGTTTTAGGTACACAGGTTGATGAGAAGGTTGGATCACAAGCAGAAAAGGCATCTCCTACATTTGAATATGTCACAATTCCCATTTGGACAGATGCTTTTGCTGCTGCTGCTGCTGCTGCTGGACAAGGTAATGGTGGTCTCCAAATACCACCAAATACAAACATGCATGGTTCTTCAGGCGCTGACAAAGGCAAATCTAGCGCTGACAAGACCAATTCAGACGTTGATGGCTCAGACGTTGACAACAACAGTTCAAGCGTTGTTAGCCCAAGCGCTGACAAACAAGGTTCATGCATTGACAACACTTCTGCACATCTTTTCTCTTCCATTTTTGAACAAGGAGAACCTTCCCATGTTTATGAAGAGATTCCTGTTGATCAAAGAGAGTCTGATGAAGAAGATATTGGCAACATGGAGCGTGAAGTTGAGGACACCAGATTTTTTGAAGGAGGAGTTCTCACTTCCACAATGAAGAATCACCCCACATCTCAGATCATTGGTGATATTATGACTCCAGTTCAGACCAGAAGATCTCACCAAGGTCTTGGTGGGTTTATTGCCAATATACACAAGAAGGTTGATACCCCTCTTGTGCAAGCATGTTTGTTTGCATGTTTTCTGTCACAAGAAGAACCCAAGAAGATATTTGATGCTCTCAAAGAACCAAGTTGGGTGGAAGCAATGCAGGATGAGCTTCACCAATTTGCAATTCAGGATGTTTGGGAGCTGGTTGATTGTCCTAGATATGTCAGACCTATAGGGACAAGATGGGTTCTCAGGAACAAAAGAGATGAAAGAGGTATTGTGGTCAGAAACAAGGCAAGGTTAGTGGCTCAAGGTTATACACAAGAGGAGGGGATAGACTATGAGGAAGTCTTTGCACCAGTTGCAAGGACTGAAGCTATTAGGATTTTTCTAGCCTATGCATCTTGCATGGGCTTCACAGTCTATCAAATGGATGTCAAAAGTGCATTCTTGTATGGCACCATTGTTGAGGAAGTTTATGTCATGCAACCTCCTGGTTTTGAGGATCCAGAGCATCCAGATAAAGTGTATAGAGTCAAAAAGGCTATGTATGGCCTTCATCAAGCCCCTAGAGCATGGTATGGTACCTTGTCTACATATTTGGTGGACAATGGATTCAAGAGGGGCACCATAGATCAGACACTATTTACAAAGAAGAAAGGCAAAGATGTGTTGCTTGTGAAGGTCTATGTTGATGATATCATTTTTGGGTCTACTAATCCAAAGATGAGTGAGGATTTCTCCAAGCTTATGACAGACAAATTCAAGATGAGTGCTATGGGGGAGATGAACTTCTTTCTTGGTTTACAAGTTCAGCAGAAAGAAGATGGTATCTTCATCTCCCAGGACAAATATGTTGCTGAGATCTTGAATAAGTTTGGCTTTTCTCCACATGAAAAGAGGGCTACTACTCCTATGGATAGAGAACACCCTTGGGGAAAGATTGGAGATGGGAAAGATGTTGATGTCAGGCATTATAGATCCATGATTGGATCCTTGATGTATCTTACTGCTTCCAGACCTGATATCATGTTTGCTGTATGTGCTTGTGCACGCCATCAAGTGACTCCCAAAGAATGTCACCTTTATGCTGTGAAGAGGATCTTTAGGTACCTAAGATGCTTCCCAAGTCTTGGTTTATGGTACCCAAAGGATTCACCATTGGAGCTGATTGCATATTCAGATAGTGATTATGGAGGTGACAAGTTTGATAGGAAATCCACAACTGGTGGATGTTAGTTTCTTGGGAGCAGATTAATATCTTGGCAATGCAAGAAACAAACAGTGGTGGCTAACTCTACAACTGAAGCAGAGTATGTGGCTGCAGCAGCATGTTGTGGTCAAGTGTTGTGGATTCAGAACCAGCTGTTGGACTATGGGTATAATTTCATGCATACTAAGATATTTGTTGACAATAATAGTACTTTGTGCATCATTAAGAATCCTGTACATCATTCTAAAACTAAACATATAGAAATTAGACACCATTTTATAAGAGATTGCTTTGAGAAAGGTTTAATACAACCAGATAGGGTTGACACTGAGGAAAATTTGTCAGATTTATTAACTAAACCTTTTGATGCTGGAAGATTTCAATACTTGGTAACAAGTATTGGAATGGTTAATCTCACTTAATATGTGTTTTGGATTCTTTTTGTAAAAGTATGTACAGGATGATGCATTATTATTATTGGTCTTATTGATGATTTAGATTTTCCACTATATTTTTCTAACACTGACAAAGGTTGTTTGAACACTGATAAGTGTTTTTGCAATGTTGTCAGCAATATAATTGTCTAACGCTGACAAAGCTTCCTTCAACGCTGTTATGTGTTATCGGGGCGTTGTCAGCAACAATGTTAGTTTTGTGGTTTTCAATCTAAATGTGCAGATGGTGTTAGCAGTATACCATTGGATACAGAGTTGCTTATGGATCAATGGAGTAGCATTTGGACAAACTTTTATTTATGGATGATGGTTGGAATGTTTCATTCCTATCTTGACATAAATTTTTTTTTATGTTCATGCATGATTTTAGCAAACTTTTTGTATCATAGTTTAAGGGGAGGTTTTAGGAACCTTTAGGATTTTTGGGTATCCATATGATACTCTTATCACAATTCTAGATTGTGTCCACAGGTGAGTATGGGTTAGTTTTACTAAACCATGAGGCACTGTAGCATGCATAGTATATCAACTTTGCATGCTGCCAAGACATTTTGGCCTAGAATTGGTTGTGGTCTGTTGGGAGACTTGGGAATAATTTTGATATGGGATTTACCTGGGAGTAACAAGGATTTTATAAGGTAACTTGGTTGTTAAGAATTTTGGTTAGCAAGGGACACTAGAGGGCTGTTATGTCTATCTTGCTTATGCAAGTGTGTATAACTGGACAGTGCTTGCCGCCCTATAATAATTATCAGCTTTTGGTTATCTTCTCTAGGATAAATTACTTGTTAAAGTCATTTTTTCACTTTTTAAAACAATTTTATTTTTGGACGCTGACAAGATTATTCCAAGCGTTGTTGTGACCAAATTGGAAGCTGACATGGCTTTAGGCGAACGTTGACAAGATTATAGCCGTTGGGCGTTGATGGGTTATTTTTGACCGTTGACACTCAATGGGACCTACCCAGTTGTTACTTTTTGACATATTTTCAAGCCGTAATTTTAGGAGTTGTTACTTTCATTAAATGCATGAGATAACTTATAACTTTTTCAATATTTTCATGATTAGTTTTTGAAAATCTTTGCCTATTTTTGGGCCAATCACATGCATTCTTTATATCCTATAAATTTGGCTCCTATTTTAAAACAGGGTATCTATAATTCTTGTCTAACACTTTTCTCTTATCAACCTTCATCTTCTACACTTCAAATTCACAGCTTTCATCAATGGCACCAAAGTTTAACTCAACAGAATTGGATTTGGGGTTCAAGTCTCAACACAACATGATTGCTTATCTTGTTGCTGATAATGATTTGTTTCCTCAATACACACAAATGGTGGCGTATTTGAACGCATCCCCCTTAAGGTATGCTCTTACTCATGCACCACTCATTCCAGTCACACACATTAAGCAGTTTTGGAACACTGTTAGTTCCTCAACAGTTAATGGAGTGACCACATTGACTTCTATTGTTCATGGGAGATCTTGGGTGGTTACTGAGGCCTTGGTACGCCAGGCCTTGCATCTTGATGATGTTGATGGTGTAGCCATTCTTCCTATAACTGAAATAGAACAAGGGCTTAGGGCTTTGGGATATCCTATTCCTGATGAAGGTACTCTTAATAAGTATCATAAGCAGGAATTTCCCCCAGCCTGGAAGTACCTCATTCACATTCTCCTTCAATGTTTGAGTCCCAAATGTACTGCACACAATGAGATCAATAGATCCATTGCAAGTGCTATTGTGTGCATTGCAACAGGGCAAAAATATAACTATTCTAAAATGATTTTTGAAGGGATGTGTAAAAACAAGGGGACAAAAATGACTTTAGCTTATCCCTGTTTTCTGCAAATGATTTTTGATGATCGAAGATATTGTTCACGGGATCACAATGATTTTTATAAAATCCCTGAACAAAAGAAAGCTATTTTTACGAAGATGGATTCACCACCTCATAGAGACTTACCTTTAACCCCAGCCATGCTTGCTGTTATTGCTGCAGCACAACCCCAACTAGACCCCCAACCTCACATTGACCCTCAACCACAACTTGAACCTATTCCTGAACCTTTACCCTCACCTGAACAAATGCAAATTGACCAAGAACCCTTTGACGCTGACACATCAAATGTTGGCGTTGATGTGCCTATTTCCAACGCTGATACACAACCATCACAATCCCAAACACCCCTTAACCAACCCACATCTACCCATTCTTCCACACCATCTTCCACACCACCTGAATATAGGTTGATAAAACGCCAAAGGACTACTAGAGTGTTCTCCTCTGGTGGTCCTAGCCATGAAGCAGAGAGAACCACCACCACAAGTGTGGCAGGTGACCTGGATGAGGCTGGGACTATTGGTTCTGGCTTAGATGCTGGCCAAGGCAGTCCCACCATCATTAAGTCCTCATCCTTGCCCAATGAACCTGACTTGGGAGGTCAAATCCCCATTTCAGAAGAGGGCAGACTGGAACCAATGGCTCTTTTGGAATTGACGGTAGTCTGCATTAGCTTGCAAAAGCAAAATGCAGACTTAGTACAAATTGTCAGCTCACAAGGCCTTGAACTCAAGGAATTGAGGGAGAGGATTGTTGTTTTGGAGAGTGATCATGCTAGGAGGGGTATGGAGGAGTCTTCCAAAGGGGAGGAAGATCAAAGAAATCTGAGTGATAAGGGCAGCCAAGATGGTCAATCAATGGATGTTGCTGAAGCCCTTACAACTTTGAAGGAACAAACAGGTTTTGATACGTCCTTAATCTCTCCAACCAATCTAAATTTATCATTTACAGCTATGTTGAGAGAGGTTACACAAGGCGCTGAGGGAAAATATTTGAGCGTTGACAAGACAAATTTGGCCGCTGATAGAAGTATTTTGAGCGCTGATAGAGGAAATTTGGGCGTTGACAGACCTGTATATGAAGGTGATGTATTCCAGTCATCATCTATCATCAAAGAAGTTTCTACTCAGGTATTACCATCTACCTTACCAACCATTGCACCATCAGATAAGGGTAAGGGTAAATTGGTAGAAGAAATTGTTCCAAAGGATGCAACCCAAGTTGAATTTGATAGAAGATTGGCTGAACAAATGATGGAACAAGGTGAAAAGAAGAAGTCACCATTTGTTGTGACTTCTGAAGAAGAAAGTGATGAAGCTAGCTCAGACTCAAGTGTGATGATTATAAAACCAGAAAGGCTTGAGTATGGTGATGAGCTTGCTAGGGAAAAGTTGAGAGATTTAAAGTTGCAGGTTGACTTTGACATGCCAGAGGTGGTTCAGATGTACAATTCTTGGGAAGAAAGCTGTATGGATAATCCAGACATGACCATTTCAGATCAAATATGGGGTTTGGAGCTTCTTCTTAGAGTTCAGAAGGATTGTAAGGTGATTTTGAAGCACAAGGCAAGCAATATTCTCTCTGAGTTGAAAAAGGATAGAAGGGAGCTCTACTTTATGTTGCTCAGATGTCATGGAGTTGGATGGACACATCAGAAGTTGAAGGCTTTGACATTTGATGAGTTGGAACATAGGGCTTATCCTATTTGGGTGAGAGTGCAGGAAGAAAACACTCTCAAACTCCTTTCAGATGAAAGAAGGGAGCAACTTGCAGAAGAAATGGAAATCAAGAAAGCTATGATAGTTCCCAGACCAGTGAAGAAGGGATTTAAACTTGAGTTTCCAAAAGATATGAATCCACTATATCCAAGTGAAGCAGTTATAAGAAAGAGCCTCAAGCTCTCCCCATTAGAAGCTTCAGATATGGTGCAGGTGTTACCATTAGATTCTAGGAATCCAATTGTGAGTTATGATGAGGATGAATGTGGATTCTGGAAGATTGGAAGATTTGGCAAGGAGGTACACACTTTTACCACTCTCATATCTTTATTTGCAAGTTGTGATAGAGAAGACTTGGTGGACCTTTGGAGGTTGCTAGAGACTAAGTATGAGGCTGAAGCACTAACTTCAGCTAATGGAATAAAACTTTGGCCCACATTCAAAAGAATGTGTGGGACAAATGAGGAAGATCCTGAAATATGGAAGGATCTTGAAGATGACCTCAGTGGTCTTCAATGGAGGTTATATTCAGCTGCCGGTGTATACCATTTGAGTTCTACAAAGTTTGCTGAGTATCTACTTGTGGATGCTCAATATTTCATATCCAAGGCTGTTTTGGAAAAGATGAAGGACACCCAGCTGAGGATAGATTATACAAGTGACGTGGCAAAGAATTTGATCAGATTTATTTATTACCAATATGAGAAGGTTTGTCAGACTCCTCCAAGTTCTTAATGATTATTCAGAAACTTGATCATAAGAGTGGATATCAAGTTTAGGGGAGGATTGTTGGGAATAAATTAAGGCCAGATCACTTGAGCGCTGACAAGAACAAAACAAGCGTTGACAGGAACAAAGCAAGCGCTGACAGCCCAAGCGTTGACAAGTTAAAGTCAAGCGTTGATAGATTGAAGACAAGCACTGATGGAAGATATAAGCTACACGTTTATTATATTCTAGAATACTTCTAGTAAGGATAGAAACGACAATGTATTTTCTATGTTTATCTTTACCTAGAATAGTTGATACGTAGCTTATTGTACAAGGCTTCTTAGTCTATAAAAGAAGGCCTTTAGGTTAATGTTTAATATCAAGTTTTATATAAGTTTTCATTCGTAAACATCTTTCATTGTAAGCATGTTCGACATTCATAATCAAAGTGAAAGTTTTGTTTACATCTTGTGTTCTTATTTAAGTGTTAAATTCCGCATAACACTTAGATTCACAAAGCATATAACAAAGGTTTCTCTACGTGTTATAATTGATCTAATCTCGTATACACAAAGCTAATCGATCTAAGTTTGGGATCAACATTAATCTCTGCACATCATAAGAAAGAAAACAACAAACCCTATGTAGCTCCCCCTACACTTACTATGAAAACTAGTAAAAAGGATAGATCAACGGGTTGTGTAAAACCCGTAAAAATAAGGTCATAATTTAATTCTACTTTCAATTATTTTGAAGTATTTTATAACGTTAAATATTATTATGTTTAATGGTTTAAGTTGAAACCGATATTAAATATTATATTCTAATATTTTGACGAGTAACGAGGACTACTAGTGATCGTGATACCGACGGATGCCAAAAATTTTATATTTTATTATCGATCGTTTCGATATTTAATACTTTTGACGATATCGTTTTAATTATATATCGAGTCGTTATATTATTATTTTTCGTGTGCGTTTAAACTTTTAAAAAGTATTTTTACGAAACCCGAGTCTCGTAAATATTTAAAAATTTGCAATTTACATTTTTACCCTTTTAAACTATTTTATTACATTTTGGACCAAAACTATCACAAATTGGCAAAAACTACCCTAACCTTACACTATATATAATTTTTCCACTTACAACTTTACACATACAAAATATTTAATAAATAAAAACAAACCCACCACCCCTTTTCTTTCTTCTTTTGGCCATACATCACAAGAACACCACCACCACAATCCATCAATTTTCTTGATCAAAACTTTGATCCATCCAAAAACAAAACAAGTCCCATTCTTAATTTTTCAAGGTGATTCTAATGATACTAATTTTAGCTACATGCATCAAGTTTTATTTTTTCTTATTGTTAGGTGGAGATTTTGATCATGCATGTGTTACTAGTGATGATCAAATGATGTTATTGCAATATTTTTGTTAAAAAGTTGATTTTTAATTTTTGGGTTTTTGATTTTGATGATGATACAAGTGTTAGGATTGGTTTATGGTGATATTAGGATGTTAGGTTGATGATAAAAGTTGTTGGTTTTGATCAAAAAATTGATTTTGTATGGTTTTTAAATGGCCAATTTTAGGCAGTAGGTTTAGAGGCATTTTCGGAAATCTTAAGTCTGAAAATAGGTTGATATTATGGGATTATGTTGAAGAGAATTTCGTTAGCTTCGATTTGATATAAAGTAGGCCTTCCAACTCCAAACGAGGTGGAAGATACACTAGTTTGATTTTCGTGTACCGGGAGACGAGTGTCGACACAATCCGAAAATTGTTGTCGATATTTGGACCGAATCTCGGGGACTATAAAATGAGTTTCAAAATGATTCAAGGGCTGTTCTCAGGCTCCAAGTTTAGCATTTTGAGTCTATTTTTAGAATCAATTGGCGGTTTCATAAATGGAGTTGTTTAGAATGGTCAAAATGGTTTCGTAAGTCAAGGTCGCTAAACTGTCCGGATTTTGTGATTCAAAGATGAGTCGGGCAGGAAACTTTAAAAGTAAAATCTTTTGATGGGCTCTTGGGAGGACTTTATACATATAGTAAGTAAGTTCTCTGAGTAGTATCATAAAAAGTTGATGTGTCTAAGTATGGGAAAACGGCTTGGACATTTGGTATGTTCCGGCAGATTTTTGTTAAAGGCATAGAACAATAAAATGAATATATAGGAGAGTGTAATAGTATCACTTGTATCATTTTCTCTCGAGTTTGTCGTGATTTTATGAGTTGATTTTTATATTCTTATGTATGGTTTATTTCTCGAGTCTATTATTAATGAACGCACCTCATTTGATAGGTTGCGGTTCTCGTGTTTGAAAGGCATCATCTATCGTTGGCGATCGTCTCATTACCACTATTGGCTAAGGTGAGTCTATAGCCTCGCTTTATACTAGTTATTAAATGATTTTAAACCCGCGAGGGGGAATACATGTTTTTTTATAAACTTAGAACACAAGATTTTTATGGTATGCTTTGTCCCTCTATGAATGGACCCGTGGTTGCCTTTAAATTGCATTAAGTGATTGCCTTTGTTAAAACCTCAATTATGGACCGTTAATTAACCTATGATGGGTTAACCGCTAGTACAATTAATAGATCTATGGGGGAAGCCGCCCCGGTTTAGTTTTTGTGGACTTGTCATAGAAGCTTAGGCCCGACCTCCACACTGTTTGAGCATATTGTATTGAGAAGTCAGGTATACGGCAATGTACCAATAATCTGGAGGTAACCGACAATTAATAAATCTCTCGTCTTATTAGACTGATATGGGAGTGTCTAAGGGCTCGGTTCCATGAGCTTATTGCAATTTATGCTATATACAATTATCATTGTTGATGCAAATTATTATTTGATGCTTATAAGCATGCCACAAACTTATAATCTTTGCTTGTGTTCAAATTGATTACATAAACCTATAGATTCACTCGGCATTTTTGCTGATTGTTTTACTCACATGTATTTCAGGTAATCAAGAAGTGGAAGCTTGGAGGTCACGGGGAATGAAGTTGTGCACTGCTTTTGTTGTTCAAACTCTTTGATTTATTTATCGTTCCATTTTTAAAACAAACTAATATGTTGTTTTAACTTATCTTTTGGTAACGATTACTTGGGACTACGCTACTCTAACAAATGTTTTAGGAACGATAAATCTAAAATGTCTCTTTTCGAGTCGTTCTTTATAAATTATGTGTTGTTGTATCATTGTTTAGCACCCAAAGATGTATTCCGCTGCGTGTAAATTTGGGGTTGTTAAAGATTGGTACCAGAGCCATGAGTTATAGAGAACTAGGTCTTTATTTTAAAAACCTAAACTATAACTGTCAGTTTTTATTTTTCAAAGAGTCGGTGCACCAGACTTCGCGTGACTTCAGGTTCAAGCTACTTCTGGGATTACCACTTTAGTATGCGTTATTACGTATACCTTATTGCCAAGTATTTATAAATAAATACTATGAACATTTACGGATATATATTTATATCTAGGATCCCTTAATCGATATATATATATTTATGTCGTTAAACTTTTCGATAAAAGTTTATCATTTATTAATGATTAACTTAAATAAATACAATGAATTTTCAAGATCTTTCTGTATTTATTTTTAAACTATTTAAATTGCTTTTATTGCAAAATTTTTATATTATGACCTTACATAACTTCATCTACGCGCGTTACTTTCATTGTTTAACCCTTTGTGATATCTATATAGATATTCAAATCGTCTTCCGGCTATTTGTGCTTGGACGTCTTTTAACGTAATCTCCAGACCATTGTGTAACTCAATGTGTCCTTGGAATAGACTAACCGCTATCGTGTGAGTCATACATTTTGAAACATTTCTTAAAATAGTGTTGAATAATATCATGGTTTTTCATAATATTTTGTTGATTTTTATTATCGTTTTACACAACATGCGAAGATTTAATTCGTTGACATTTATATGTATCGACTCCGAAGTGTATTGTTCACTTATATCTCGGTAACGTCATCGTTATTTTATAAATCATCGTCTAGATTATGGCGCTAGAATTGGAATACGATTTTACTTATATAAAATTGTATCATTTGTTTTTCATTAACCTTCTCGCTCCCGGAGTGTAGCATGTTAATGTTCCATTCTTTTCTTGTTATGTTTTGTGTTTTTGACAATCGTGGCACCAAGGAGATTTGCCTACTTTGCACCTTGAAACTTAAATTATGAACGTCATTCATCGTTTTGCTTCCTAAATTTCGTGTTGAATACCTTGAAGCATCTTCTGTCATTCATTATGCTATATTTTTATTTGATGCTCATTATGAGATTTATTTTTCATTGTTGTAAAATCCACAAGACATGTGTGTATATATATATATTTTGAGCCGTTAGGAAGTGTCGAAAAATATATTTTATGTAGAAACTGCAGGGGGAAGTATAAACAGGTCAAAACTTAAAAGCAAAACATGCATTCTTAAAATAAAATAGTCAAACCTGCACAGAACTTGCAGGGGTATTTTAGTCATTTTATATTGGGTTTCAGGTCTCGAGTAAAACTAGAAAGTCGTCTGAAACGTCGTTTTACATTAAAATGCTTTAGACTCCGAGTCTTGGAGATGTCGTTTATCGGGTCAATTAATCGGCTCATACTTAAAAGTCAAATCTGATAGAAAATTCGGAACATGGGTTTTAAACGTTCTAAGCAGTTTTGATTTCATTTGAGATCGTAAAATTTTAACAAATATTATTTTACAACTACGAACACTAGTTGCATGTGAAAGTGTTTAAAATAGAAACATTACAGGATTAGAAATTACCGGATAAATGGTGTAATTTGAAAATGAATAATATACTTTCTTAAAAGCATGTTGTGTCGAGTATCTTACATAGAATACACATGTGGATTGTTTTATTCTTTTCATATATATGACTCATTTGTCATTCGATGTTATTTTATTTTCGTTTTCTTCTAACCTTCCATTGATTTGAGTTGAGTTTTGAAGTTTTGTCTTCCCATTCTTCATCGATATTTTTTATTTTATCGCGTGTCTCATGGTGTTTTCGTCTAAACCTTATAACCTTTTGAAACCTTAACGACTTGTAATTGTTTCATTGACTGTTTTATGAGCTACTATTTGCCACTTTTTGCAAACCTTTGGCTAATTTATACGTTGTCATAATGTCACCTTATAAATAAATCTGATATTGTTTTACGATTATTTTCACCAATTGTTTTTACTTTGGTCTTATAAAATACTTTTCGTAACATTAAAAGTTGCTTATTGAGTACCTCACAAATTAATTGTATCCTATAAATTTATAAACTATTTTTAAATTCCATTTTACAAATGGCATGGTTTATATAAACATAAGAAACGTAATACTTTTCGATGAAACTGAGCACTGCATTGCTATTCCTAAATTATACATGGCCTGATCACCTATGTCTAATTTAGATGGAGCCATGCAAGGCTGAATAGTAGTCCACTTAAAAATCTTGATAATAATCAACTTTTTACTTGTATTTATGATAAAGATAAATAAAATAAAATAAAATGAAAAGAAGTTTTGAAAACCTTTATATTTTATGCAAGTAGCGCAATTTCTATGCATCCGCATACGTTTTCTTACCTTTTCTTGAACGAATTACGCGCTTACGAATACGTTTTTACTCTACGATCGTTTTTCAACTTGTTACTTTATTTTATATTATAACTAATTTCTTTTGACCGTTCGTCTAACTACTGACTGTTGATAAATGACTTGAAAGTCTCGATGTTTTATCCTTCCTTCTTGTCCAATCTTCTTTATGCGACTGGGTAGATCTTTGGAATGTCTCCGCACGTGAATAATGAATTATCACTAGAGTGATTTCCGTATACCCGGGATGACGTCCGTCACTCTAGTTTGTCTCGAAATCCACTCTTGTGAACCGTGCTTTGACTTCTCTTTTTAAACACTAACGTCGTTCATTTGAATTGTTTTAATTACAAGTGATTATTAGAAATTTTATTTTATTAAAATTTTTGTATGGATCTTATTTCCGATCATGTATCGACCACTGCTAAGTTAACGAGCTGATAATGGTGAACCACCGACCGCACTAACAAAATTGACAACTTGTTTAATCTTACTATTTCTTATTGTCTTACCATCAACGCCTTTATTTTATTATTCTCTTTAAGAATTCATACGACATTTGCTTCGTTCTCTTTTGTACCATTGATTTCGTATTAATTGTTGACTATTATTTTCATTCGTATTCGTTTGTTATATTGTCAAATTTTGAAACCTCAATATGTCCCATGTTTACTTTGACATATTAAACACCTATAAGTATATCGACAACTTATTATAATAGTTTTATGGAACTTGTCTACATCTTCCAATGATTTTCAATTATCGAAATAACTATCATAAGAAAAAGGTCAAATTTATACATCATATTTTGTATAACTAAAACTAATGTTTAAATTGAAATTATGTTTTTATCTTTTGAAGTAATTGACTTATCATACTTTAATTTAAATGTAATGAAATTATCGGTTTAATTTATATTCCTGATAATGATTTAATTTGGAAATTATATTTTCTAATTGTAACCATCAATATGAGTTAATTAATAAATTCATGTCTTTCTTGCAAAGCTTCTTAAGACGACCAAATAAATTTTGAAACTATTTTACTTCTATTTTTAATATATCATCTTTATCAAGAAAGTACCTCAACTGAGTTTTAAGGTAATACAAATTCGGGACGGATAATTGTGACAAATGTCATTTTAATGTTAATACTTAATTCATTATTCGCTCTCATTTTTCTAGTATTGTGAATTATTATGTTTTACGGCTACGTGATTCGAGATCCCTCGTCGATCGTTAACCTTAAATCATTTTACCACATATTGTCCGTTTATGCGTTTATTGAATTCATTTTTATCTCGTTCTGTTCCTCGTATTGAAGATCACTATTTTATTCTGAGTTTAAAATGAATCTCGGGAAGCAGTGTATAAGAAGAACCGATAAGTGTCACCAGGATTTATCCGTGTACTTGTGGAATGATGGAGGACCGAATCTCTTAATGAATGGAGTTAATAAATTCGTTACAACCTCGAGGAGTATGTTGAAGCCGACACCGCAAGTGGAAAGACTCTTGTGATCAAGTGGTTATTATCAAGGGTTCGTTCAAAGTTTTCTCGATGATTAACGATGGAAATCTATACTTGATGTTATTGTTCTACCTTTTATTTTTATGTACTTATGTGGTATGTGATCTAGTCAAATGATCGTAAGTTGTGAGAACTTGAGACGGCATCATCCGATGACGTCCGATCATGTAGAACATATATTATGTAATATCTTTTTGACTTTCAACGACGATGTTTATTGAGACTTTAATGCGTGTTGGCGAAAGTAAGATGGTGTCTTTGTATTATCTTTTGAGTAGGGACCCACGTGTGAACGCCCTCCGATGACGAAAATGTTTTTCTTGTTAGTTCTTTTGATGTGTGTCCATGGCTATCCGGCCAGTGGCTATCCTTTAATTTGCAACATTCTTTTTAACTGTACTTACCCGAAAATCCTGTCATCTATTCTTGTTGTCGAATGAGCTTCGTGTGATCCATAAAATTTTGATGTGTCGAGCTTGACGGGTGACTGGTGGATAAGTACTTATTTATTCCTTTTTGGTGAGATACAACTTGACGACAAGTTGCGTTTTGTAAAAGAACCGGTGGAGATCGTGGATCAAAATTCACGTGGGAACGTGAGGAATTCTTTATAAGGAATGCCCTCATCCTTCCGGGTAGTGAACAACTCGTGTACGAGGCGAGTTGAGCGCCGGGACGTCGCTCCCTTAAGGTGGTGAGGATGTAAAACCCGTAAAAATAAGGTCATAATTTAATTCTACTTTCAATTATTTTGAAGTATTTTATAACGTTAAATATTATTATGTTTAACGGTTTAAGTTGAAACCGATATTAAATATTATATTTTAATATTTTGACGACTAACGAGGACTACTAGTGATCGCGATACCCACGGATGCCAAAAATTTTATATTTTATTATCGATCGTTTCGATATTTAATACTTTTGACGATATCGTTTTAATTACATATCGAGTCGTTATATTATTATTTTTCGTGTGCGTTTAAACTTTTAAAAAGTATTTTTACGAAACCCGAGTCTCGTAAATATTTAAAAATTTGCAATTTACATTTTTACCCTTTTAAACTATTTTATTACATTTTGGACCAAAACTATCACAAATTGGCAAAAACTACCCTAACCTTACACTATATATAATTTTTCCAGTTACAACTTTACACATACAAAATATTTAATAAATAAAAACAAACCCACCACCCCTTTTCTTTCTTCTTTTGGCCATACATCACAAGAACACCACCACCACAATCCATCAATTTTCTTGATCAAAACTTTGATCCATCCAAAAACAAAACAAGTCCCATTCTTAATTTTTCAAGGTGATTCTAATGATACTAATTTTAGCTACATGCATCAAGTTTTATTTTTTCTTATTGTTAGGTGGAGATTTTGATCATGCATGTGTTACTAGTGATGATCAAATGATGTTATTGCAATGTTTTTGTTAAAAAGTTGATTTTTAATTTTTGGGTTTTTGATTTTGATGATGATACAAGTGTTAGGATTGGTTTATGGTGATATTAGGATGTTAGGTTGATGATAAAAGTTGTTGGTTTTGATCAAAAAATTGATTTTGTATGGTTTTTAAATGGCCAATTTTAGGCAGTAGGTTTAGAGGCATTTTCGGAAATCTTAAGTCTGAAAATAGGTTGATATTATGGGATTATGTTGAAGAGAATTTCGTTAGCTTCGATTTGATATAAAGTAGGCCTTCCAACTCCAAACGAGGTGGAAGATACACTAGTTTGATTTTCGTGTACCGGGAGACGAGTGTCGACACAATCCGAAAATTGTTGTCGATATTTGGACCGAATCTCGGGGACTATAAAATGAGTTTCAAAATGATTCAAGGGCTGTTCTCAGGCTCCAAGTTTAGCATTTTGAGTCTATTTTTAGAATCAATTGGCGGTTTCATAAATGGAGTTGTTTAGAATGGTCAAAATGGTTTCGTAAGTCAAGGTCGCTAAACTGTCCGGATTTTGTGATTCAAAGATGAGTCGGGCAGGAAACTTTAAAAGTAAAATCTTTTGATGGGCTCTTGGGAGGACTTTATACATATAGTAAGTAAGTTCTCTGAGTAGTATCATAAAAAGTTGATGTGTCTAAGTATGGGAAAACGGCTTGGACATTTGGTATGTTCCGGCAGATTTTTGTTAAAGGCATAGAACAATAAAATGAATATATAGGAGAGTGTAATAGTATCACTTGTATCATTTTCTCTCGAGTTTGTCGTGATTTTATGAGTCGATTTTTATATTCTTATGTATGGTTTATTTCTCGAGTCTATTATTAATGAACGCACCTCATTTGATAGGTTGCGGTTCTCGTGTTTGAAAGGCATCATCTATCGTTGGCGATCGTCTCATTACCACTATTGGCTAAGGTGAGTCTATAGCCTCGCTTTATACTAGTTATTAAATGATTTTAAACCCGCGAGGGGGAATACATGTTTTTTTATAAACTTAGAACACAAGATTTTTATGGTATGCTTTGTCCCTCTATGAATGGACCCGTGGTTGCCTTTAAATTGCATTAAGTGATTGCCTTTGTTAAAACCTCAATTATGGACCGTTAATTAACCTATGATGGGTTAACCGCTAGTACAATTAATAGATCTATGGGGGAAGCCGCCCCGGTTCAGTTTTTGTGGACTTGTCATAGAAGCTTAGGCCCGACCTCCACACTGTTTGAGCATATTGTATTGAGAAGTCAGGTATACGGCAATGTACCAATAATCTGGAGGTAACCGACAATTAATAAATCTCTCGTCTTATTAGACTGATATGGGAGTGTCTAAGGGCTCGGTTCCATGAGCTTATTGCAATTTATGCTATATACAATTATCATTGTTGATGCAAATTATTATTTGATGCTTATAAGCATGCCACAAACTTATAATCTTTGCTTGTGTTCAAATTGATTACATAAACCTATAGATTCACTCGGCATTTTTGCTGATTGTTTTACTCACATGTATTTCAGGTAATCAAGAAGTGGAAGCTTGGAGGTCACGGGGAATGAAGTTGTGCACTGCTTTTGTTGTTCAAACTCTTTGATTTATTTATCGTTCCATTTTTAAAACAAACTAATATGTTGTTTTAACTTATCTTTTGGTAACGATTACTTGGGACTACGCTACTCTGACAAATGTTTTAGGAACGATAAATCTAAAATGTCTCTTTTCGAGTCGTTCTTTATAAATTATGTGTTGTTGTATCATTGTTTAACACCCAAAGATGTATTCCGCTGCGTGTAAATTTGGGGGTGTTAAAGGTTGCCTCCCGAGAAGCGCTTGTTTTTGTTAACCGAGTCACGAGCCTGACTCGACCCATAACTAATTCAAGGGAAACGTGGTGAGGGATGGAATTATCTCATGAGAGATGTCCTCACCAAAGTACAACTTCACACGCTGGCCATTCACTTTAAAATTAGGCCCATTTGGTTGCGAAAGCTCAATGGTGCCATAAGGGAAGACTTTGGCGACGGTGAATGGACCAGACCAACGGCTCTTAAGCTTGCCCGAAAAGATTTTCAACCGAGAGTTAAAGAGTAAAACTTGATCACCTACGTGAAACTCTCGGTTCTTAATCTTAGAATCATGAATGAGCTTGATTTTCTCCTTGTAGATCAATGAATTCTCATAAGATCCATTCCTTAGTTCATTAAGCTCGTTGAGTTGAATCTTCTGAAGATCACCGGCTTTGATGATATCAAAATTGGTCCACTTCAAGGCCCAATACGCCTTATGCTCCAACTCAATAGGGAGGTGGCATGCCTTCCCGTACACAAGAAGATATGGAGTGCAACCAATAGGTGTCTTATATGCGGTACAAAAAGCCCAAAAAGCATCATCTAACTTATCGGCCCACGAGGCACGATGCTCCCCCATAGTACGCTCTAATATTCACTTCAATCCACGGTTAGAAATCTCGGCTTGACCATTTATTTGGGGATGATAAGCGGTGGAAAGATGGTGATTGACACCATACTTAGCCATGACTCGAGCAAATTGATCATTGCAAAAATGAGTCCCGCGGTCACTGATGATAGCACGAGGAACACCGAATCGAGCAAAAAGTTGTTTCAAAAAGTTCACAACCACCCTCGCATCGTTCGTAGGGAGAGCCTTTGCTTCAAACCATTAAGATACGTAGTCAACGGCTACGAGGATGTATTTGTTCCCTTTAGATGATGGAATTGGCCCCATAAAGTCGATGCCGCATACGTCAAAGATTTCACATTCTTGGATGAAATTTTGAGGCATCTCATCTTTATGTGTGATCTTGCCTTGTCGTTGGCAAGCATCACAATGCTTAACCATTTTGTGTGCATCACGATAAATGGTGGGCCAATAAAACCCAGAGTCGAAAACTTTCTTCGCGGTATAGTTAGGACCAAAGTGACCACCGGTGGGTCCTTTATAGCAAGCTTCTAAGATTAATAAAGCTGCCGGCCCATCAACACACCGACGAATGACTAGATCCGCACATTGTTTGAAAACGTAAGGGTCGTCCCAAAAATAGTGCTTAATGTCTTTAAACAACTTATTCTTTTGTTGGGACGTTAACCCTTCCATGAGAATTCCACCCGCCAAATAGTTTGCAATGTCCGTAAACCATGGGGTTTCATCAAGATTGGAGTTAATAGACATCAAGGCCTCAAGGGGGAAAGATTCATTAATCTCTTGATTTGGAAGCTCCCCTTGATAAGGATCCTCGAGTCTACTAAGATGGTCCGTGGCTAGGTTTTCCGCTCCCTTTTTATCACGAATTTCATTTTTAAATTCTTGTAGGAGAAAAACCCAACGAAGAAGTCTTGGCTTGGAATCTTGTTTTGTTAACAAGTACTTCAACGCGGAATGGTCGGTATAGACAATGGTGGTGGAAAGGACAAGATAGGGGAGAAATTTTTCAAAAGCATACACTACAGCTAAAAGCTCGTTTTCGGTAGTGGTATAATGCAATTGAGCCCCCGTCATTGTCTTGCTAGCATAATGAATTGGTTGGAAGTGTTTGTTCACTCTTTGTCCCAAAACCGCTCTAATAGCAAAGTCGCTAGCATCACACATCAATTCAAAAGCTAACTCCCAATTAGGGGTAACCAAGACTGGTGCCTTAGTTAATTTATCCTTAACAAGATTGAAAGATTCGAGACACTCTTTAGAAAAGATAAAAGGAGTATCTTTTTTCCAATAGGTGGGTCATCGGGCGAGTGATTCTAGAAAAATCTTAAATGAAACGACGATAGAAGCCCGCATGACCAAGGAAACTTCTCACACCCTTCACGGTTGAAGGTGGAGGTAATTTAGCAATCATATCAACTTTAGCACGGTCGACTTCAAGAGCGTCTTTGGAGATTTTATGACCAAGAACAATACCTTCTTTTACCATGGAATGGAATTTTTCCCAATTAATAACAAGACGAGTGTCTTCACACCGTTTGAGCATATGTTCTAAATTGGCAAGGCAAGTAGAGAAAGAATAACATAGACCGAGAAATCATCCATAAAGACTTCCATAGTTTCTTCAACCATGTCATGGAATATAGCCATCATACACCTTTGGAAAGTCCCAGGAGCATTGCATAAGCCGAAAGGCATTCTTTTATAAGAAAATGTTCCATAAGGACAAGTGAATGTGGTTTTCTCTTGGTCTTTAGGATCGATGGGAATTTGAAAATACCCAGAGAAACCGTCTAAGAAGCAATAATAGTCATTACCCGCTAAACGCTCGAGAATTTGATCCATGAAAGGAAGAGGGAAATGATCCTTACGAGTGGCATCATTGAGCTTGCGATAGTCGATGCAAACTCGCCAACCCGTGACAAGTCGAGTAGGAATCAACTCGTTGTTTTCATTGGGAACAACGGTTATTCCGCCTTTCTTAGGGACACAATGGACGAGACTAACCCATGGCTAATCTGAAATAGGGTAAATCATTCCGGCATCTAGAAGTTTGATAACCTCTTTCTTAATGACGTCATGAATTTTAGGATTAACCCTTCTTTGGCTTTGGATTGCGGGTTTAAAGTCATCTTCCATGAGAATTTTATGAGTACAAAAGTTCGGATCAATTCCGCAGATATCGGAAATTTTCCAAGCAATTGATTTCTTATGATTCTTCAGCACATCGATAAGTCGAGATTTTTCGTCTTCTTTCAAGTCCTTTGCGATGATGACGGGTGACTTCTTATTGTCTTCAAGGAACACGTATTCGAGATGAGACGGTAGATCCTTAAGCTTTAAATCCAGATGATTGTCGATGGAAGGCGTAGTCAAATTCGGATCATCGATAGAGATTTCCTTAGGAGATGGTGGAGAAATATGGTCCTCATTGAGAAGTTTCTCAAAGGTACGAATGTCTTCTTCCCAATCGGTGGGAGAATCGTCATATTGTAAGTCCACATCCGCTAAAGTTGCTTCAAATTCTTTCAAAAGGAAATCACTTTCTCTAAATGGAGTTAGAGCGGGAGCAATAGAGGCAACGGTCTCAACAATGGGTAGAGAAGAAAAACCAGTTTTACAAGCGTCTTTGAAATGCTCTTCACAAGCCTCATCAAGAACGTCAATGAAATTAACACTCTCGTGTTCATAAGGTTGCTTAGAAAGTTTACCCAAGTTGAAGACGATTCTATCGTCACCAACTCTCATGATTAATTCGCCCGCGGCTACATCAATGAGAGTGCAACCGGTCCTCAAGAATGGATGCCCAACGATTAATGGAACACGGGTGTCCATTTCATAGTCAACGACAACAAAATCCGCCGGAAAGGTGAATTTGTCGACACCGACGAAGACATCTTCAGCTATCCCCACCGGATAAGCAACCGTACGGTTAGCTAATTCCAATGTCATTCGTGTGGGGACTAGCTCGGGTAGAGATAATTGTTTCCAAACACTTAACGACATTAAGTTTATACTAGCACCTAGATCGGCTAGGGCCATACTGTTGAATCTATTGGATCTTTAGACTCAAATAGTAAAAACCATTTTATCTAGGATGATGAACATTCATATGAATTAACATAGCGGAATTGAATGATAATCATGAACAAGATGTTTAAGAGACGAATAATTCCCAAAGGGTTTGTATTATATATGATTAACACAAACCACTCTAGGCATGTATACATTGAATCCCATGCCTAGAGATCAAAGACTCTGTAGGTTACATTTGAGTAGTGTGAATTGATCATTAAACCTACGGTCTGGTGGTTCCTTTTATAACATAAGGAAACCAGATATACATGGAAACTAAATAAGATATTCATGACTAAATCAAAACAGAAATATTCATTCCTATCCTATATTTGACCAAATCTTTCATTCTTATCATATATGGCAGGGGGAACTCCAGCAGTGGAAACTCCAGCAGGGGAATCTTCAAGCAGTGGGATGTTTCACTAGCAGGGGGAACTCTCTTGTATTTTGTCCACCAGCTTGAAGGTTCTCCTAATGCCATATTTGGTCCTTCTTGTTTCCATAGTGATTTGACTCATCAACTTTTGACCCAACAATCTTCCCCTAGTTGATGATGTCAAAACACTTCCCCTTAAGCATACAACATCAAGGATCAACAGGCTGAACATTCTTTGTAGACAACTTCTCCTTTTTGACATGATCAAATAGGGGTCTTCTATGTGAACAACCTTGATTTTCAACTATTACTAACCAATATCATACATCAAACCCAAGTATTCTACTTTTCAAAATACCATCCATGAAGCACATAGGCCTGACTCCTAATAAAAAATGATTTTGAGCAGTAGATACTCTCATTAGTTGTAGTAATACCAATGAGTAATAGCAAAAATCTTCACCTTGATGTCATATGTGAATGACTAACACTTTATCAAATAAGCTTCCCCTTAAAGTATGCTAGTCACTGATGAATCTTCAATTCTGTAGGCTTTATGTAATGATTACATATGAAGAAAACTGAATTATAACTTACTTGATGATGAAGAAGAATAACCCGAACTTGCGTTCTATATCTTGCACTAACCCCATGACAAAATGGCCTATATACAAAATCCTCATTTTTTTCTGAAAATGAGACACTGAGCACTATAATGTAACTCCTTCAAGTGATAGAAAATATGTGCATAGAGTACCATAAGAGAAATCACATATTCCTAGATCTTGTATCACTTTGTCACTAAGCGTGTAAGCATAAAATCCATACCCGCGAAAATCTCCTTCATCTTCAAATAAATGATAAAAACTTTTCTTCGTAATCAATAAAATTAAATCAAGCCTTTATACCTTTAAACCAGTTGCTGTGAATATGCCAAACTCCAAAATACTGCTGTCCCAAAACTCATATCTGACAGCAGGGGGAACTTTCAAAAACAGTGGGAATCTATTAATGAAAGCAGTGGGAACTATTGAAGGCAGGGGAACGTAGCAGGGGCTTCTTTTAATGAAAGCAGGGGGAACTTTTTCACAAGCAGGGGGAACTTTTAATGCCCATGTTTTTGTTATTAACTGTGCCAAACCCACTCAAAGTGGGAATGAATTTTATAACAGGGGAAATAAATAACAAAAACAGGACAACTAAAAATTACCAACTGTTATCACGCTCTTTTTCTGATATATCTGTGGACCAGCACCAGCTTTTAGTCATAACCGCAAGTACCAAAAATAGTATGACCCATTATAATCTAAGAACAAACCTCTCGTCTTATTTAGCAGTGTGAACACAAAGTTTTGTTAAAAAACAAAACCATGTGTATGTGCTAACATGATACTTGTACCACCCCTTTGATAAACCAATCACGTGAATGATGTATTGCTTCTAACCATATGTACCGGGTGAACACATAACCATGTGAAGCAAATGTCATTCATGTGAACACTATCCTTCGTGTGAACACAAAGGTTTCATGTGAACGCAATCATATTTCCAACCCAAATGCATCGTGTGAACACCGAATCTTACTGTTTGTTTTGTATACAAACAAATAAATAAGTGGGTACTTTATTTGTCGATATCCCACATGATCAGCCCCCAAAAGCACCAATCCGATACCATCAATATACGAACACATTAATATAATATTAAATGCCGACGAAGCCAAAAACACAAATGAATTATTGATTCGTGACATAACAAATATAGCATTCCCTTGACAGCTTCAATTATTCACCAATATTTTTAGGGATTTGAGGAATTAACCCTCTCAATAAACCCTAAAACAACTTCACAGCAACAAGAACACAAAAGACACCTTGATTCACCTAGATATCGAGCCACCCTCTCTGATACCACTTGTTGAATCTATTGGATCTTTAGACTCAAATAGTAAAAACCATTTTATCTAGGATGATGAACATTCATATGAATTAACATAGCAGAATTGAATGATAATCATGAACAAGATGTTTAAGAGACGAATAATTCCCAAAGGGTTTGTATTATATATGATTAACACAAACCACTCTAGGCATGTATACATTGAATCCCATGCCTAGAGATCAAAGACTCTGTAGGTTACATTTGAGTAGTGTGAATTGATCATTAAACCTACGGTCTGGTGGTTCCTTTTATAACATAAGGAAACCAGATATACATGGAAACTAAATAAGATATTCATGACTAAATCAAAACAAAAATATTCATTCCTATCCTATATTTGACCAAATCTTTCATTCTTATCATATATGGCAGGGGGAACTCCAGCAGTGGAAACTCCAGCAGTGGAATCTTCAAGCAGTGGGATGTTTCACTAGCAGGGGGAACTCTCTTGTATTTTGTCCACCAGCTTGAAGGTTCTCCTAATGCCATATTTGGTCCTTCTTGTTTCCATAGTGATATGACTCATCAACTTTTGACCCAACACATACAATTATCTACCCCGGGGAAGTTGCAAGGAATGAGAAAACGACCCGGATCACCAATTTTGGTTGGTAATTTCCATAAGAGCACTACGGAGAAATTCTTATTAAATTGGGTATGAGCGATATCAAGAAGCTTTCCTTTGTCACTGAGAAGATCTTTAAACATTTTAGCATATTTCGGCATGTGAGCGAGAGCCTCGACAAAGGAGATGTTGAAATTCAGTTGTTTAAACATTTTAAGAAAGTTAGAAACCTAAATATCATCCTTATTCTTCAACTTCTCTTTCCTCAACCTTGAGGGATAAGGTATACTAGGTTGAGATGAAGGCTTTGGAATGGAATTCTCACTCACATCCTTAGGTGGTGGAGGGGTGGGGTTGGAAGGTAAAGGAGTTGGGGAAAGTTGCTCTTTTTACTTAGTCACAATCACGAGAGTAGGTGTAGGAATCTCAAGTTCCTTATAACCTTTTCCACTTCGAGTAGTGATTTCTTTCATCTCTCCTCTTGGGTTAGCAACGGTGTTACTCGGAAGAGAACCCGAAGTAGAGGGTTGATTACTTTGGAAAAACGAAGCCATCATATCTCTTAAGTCGTTCGTTTGATTGCTCAACGAAGTTCGCATGTCGTTCCTTAGCTCGGCTCGAATATCGTTCCCTTGTTTCGCCATGTCACCCTTCAAGTTAATGAGTTGGCTTTGAAGGTTTGTCACCATCTCTCTATTGGTCCTCATGTAAGTTTCGAGGTCTTGGTTCAATGTCGTGGGTTGATTGAGAGGCGGGGCTTGGTAAGCTTGATTATTTCCTTGAGGTGGATATGGGTTTCTTTGGGATTGATATTGATTGGCAGCTCGAGGTTGGCTTTAATTGTTTCTATTGAAGTTTTGTTGGTTTTGGTTTTGAGGAGGAAAACCGGGTGAGATAGAAAGTTGTTGGAACGATAACTTAGCAAGTTACGGTCTCCTTGAGGGCGAGCCTGATAGCCTCCCGTGGAATAGTTACCGTATGCCGCGTTAACGTTTTCACAAAGATTGCCTTGGCTAGAGGGTCAATCATTGTAAGAATGAGGACCATCGCACGTTTCACAAGAAATAGCAGCAACTTTAGCTTGTTGATTTTGGTTAGTAACCAAAAGTTGCATATTTTTTCTCATTTCGACCATTGCGCGGGTCATTTCGGTCATATCAGGGTTGGAAGAAGTAGAAGAAACATTAACTCTCGGGTTTGATCTTGAGGATGCGGATGATCCCAATTCTTGTGGTGAGTAGTCATGTTTTCAATTAACTCTCTACACTCCTCCGGTATCCTTTTCATAAAAGTACCACCGGCGGTGGCATTAACCGTATCACGATCACGAAAAGTGAGACCGTTGTAGAAAGTATCAATGAGAGTGACGGGGAGCATGTTATGATTTGGACAACGGTCGATCAAAACATTGTAGCGTTCCCAAGCATCGAAAAGTGATTCATCATTTTCTTGAGTGAATCCACTAATTTGGTTCCGAAGGCTAGTGACCATGGAAGGTGGAAAGAAGCGCGACAAAAAAACGTTGAGTCATCTCATCCCATGTATGAATAGAATTTTTAGGGAGACGGTCAAACCATTTCTCGGCATGGTGGGATAAAGTTTGTGGGAAGAGATGTAGGCGAAGGAAATCCATAGTAACACCAGGAAGTTTCATGCTTTGGGTGACGGTTATGAATTTGTCGAGATGTTTGTTGGCATCATCATCCGGTAATCCGCGAAAAGGACAAGCATTTTGAACTTGCTGAATCATGTGATGCTTCAACGAAAATTCAGGAGCCGTGATTTGCATCGGCGCAATCGGTCCTCCGCGTCCATTCATTGTTGGCTGACAAAGCTCCTCCATTGTGCGTAGGTCGGGTTGTGGGCCATTGTTGTTATTATTATTCATGTTGGGGTGGGGTGGGTTGTTATTATTGTTATGCACACCGGCCATATCTATGTCTCTAAGAGTCTCGGGCTCAGAATAAGACGTAGATCGAGAACGCATACACTAAAATGAAAAAAATATTTTTGGTTTTTTATCTTTTTTTTGTTTTTGTATTTTTGAAAATTTTATATTTTTTAGGATTTTTGAAAGTTTTTGTGCTTGAAAATAACGTTCCCAAAAGAACGGTTCACAAAATCCAATTTTTCTCACTAAAAACCGTTAATCTTTACGAAAAGATCCAGCAGCGGCGCCATTTGATTTATGACTTTTTTGTGTGCTCAAGAAAGTGTTGTTCGTACTCAATTCAATTCGAATTGATCACGGTTAATGGTGGAATTGTTGGTATTGGTCACTAAAAAGGGGGAGCTTGATTGTCTGAGTGTGACAAACTGGAAATTTCAGGTCATTATTTAAACCTATCTTATAAGTATCTTTAATATTTTAATGAATTTGAGTATTATTATTTTAAACGGTTTAAGTTAAAACCGATAATTAAGGCTTTATTATACCTTTTTACGAGTAAAGAAGACTATTAGCAAGCGTGATGTCGATGGATGCCAAATATTTTACGTCTTATTGTCGGTTGTTCGATTTTTGTCATTTTTGAGGATTTATTTTAAATGACGTGTTATGTCGAGTCGAGAGTCGATATTATTATTTTTGAAGTACGTTTTAAATTTTTCAAAGTATCTTTATAAAACCCGAGCCGCGTAAATATTTTCAAAATTTACTAACAGTTATTTCCCGCTTTTTAGCTAACTATTTTCATTTTTAGCCACAACTATTGCCAAATTGCAACCAAGGTCCCTCCACCACTATATATAAACTTAAAATAAAAACACACAACACAAAATCCCACTTAAAAATTTCCACCATCTTCCCTTTCTCTCTCTACATAGCCGTGACATCCACCCCCATCCCAAATCCATACATTTTCAAATTTAACTCAAATTTGAGGATGATTTGAGCTAAACCAAGGCTAGACCCATTCTTATAATTGATCAAGGATCACATTGGTGTAAAAATTTTACACATGCAAGCATTTTTTTTTTGATGTTGTTAGGTAGAAGCCATGATCATGCATGTTGTTTTTGGCATGATCCATGGTGTTCTTGCGAAAAATTTTGTTAAAAACTTGATTTTGATCTAAAGGTTTTTATTTTTATGATGATTTTAATGTTATGGTTCATGTATGTTGATGTTAGAGTATAGGGATGATCATTTTCATGGTTAGTTTTGATCAAAAAGGTGATTTTGTACAAGTTTTTAATGGTCATTTTATAACAGTAAGTAAACAGTAAAATCCGAATTTTTATGTTTTGAAAATGGCTTAACTTATAGCCTAGGGTTGTAGATAATTTTATTAGCTTCGATTTGATATAAGGTAGAGCTTCTAGCTCCAAACGAGCGCGAACTTATGATGTTTTGAATGATCGTGTACCCGGAGACGAGTATCGGCACTACATATAGTTGTTGTCAATATTTGGATCGAATCTCGGGGACTCTAAATAGAAGTTTTGAAATGTGTAACCTACTGATAATGAGGTGTTTACCTTAGAGGTTGAGTTTATTTTAAAACCCGAGTGTCGGTTTTGTAAACGGAGTCGTTTAAAGAAGTTAAAACGGTCGTATGAAAAATTAACGTAAATCTGTCCGGATTTTGTAGTATGGAAATGAGTCGGGTAAAGGACTTTAAAAGTAATTTCATTTGATAAACTTGTAGGAGGACTTTCTATATATAGTAAGTTAGTTTATCGAATCGTTTTATAAACGTTTGACGAGTTTAAAAGGGGTAAATAAGCTAGTACATGTAGTATGTACCGGCGGACTTTGTTAAAAGTATATAATGGTAAAGTAAATGTGTAGAAGAGTATAATGAAGTTATTTATATCGTCTTCTCTCGAGTTTATCGTAATTTTATGAGTTTGATTTTTATGTGGTTATATATGATTTATTTCTCGAGTCATTATTAATGAACTCGCCTTATTTGATAGGTAGCGGTTCTCGTGTTTGAAAGGCATCCATTATCATCGACGATCATCTCGCTAGATCTCTTATACTAAGGTGAGTCTATAGCCTCGCTTTATACTATCTTGTAAATGATTTTAAAACCCGCGAGGGGATAACATGCTTGTTTTAAAAATAGAACACAAGGGAGCCGATGTATGCTAGTTGCCTTGATTATTATAGGTTTGTTATTTCGCTAAATGAAAGTCCCAATTATATCATGAATTGTTAGCTACCGAGTTTTGGTAGGCGCTTATACATGGAATAGTACTATTCGAGAGGACCGACCTCCTCCCGTCCTATAACGACTAAGTATCGTTAGGGCACACTTGAGGCCCAAGGGGATGCATGCGTGAGAGATTAATATACACTTAGCGAGGTGTATGGTGGGCAAACATTATGGAAACGTTTCAATGTCATGAGGCCTATAATAATCCATATAACGTTGTTTGATCCACAGCGTTGTTTCCTGATGGTTTTAAAATATACTTGTCTTCGGTAATGTTTATTTATAAACTCTATAGATTCACTCAACTGTTGTTGACAAGTTTAGCATGTTTTATCTCAGGTCCTTGGAGGTAATGGCAGGAGAGATTTCAGTGCTTGCGGATTTATAATAAATTGGTTAAAAGCTCACCGTTTTGTAAAAATCGTTCGATGACCTTTAATATGAAAAGATTTCGTGTATCTTGTTAAAATAAATGTTTGGGGACCATGTTATGAACGATTGTAAACTTTTATTTCAATCCTATGTTTATTTCTAAAACGATTCTTTTCGAGTCGTTTTCTATTACTTGAGCTGTTATATTATGAAGTAGCAACCCATATGAGCTTCCGCATGTGACACGAAATTGTGGGTGTTACAGATTGGTATCAGAGCTTAAGTTATAGAGAACAAAAGATTTTCCAAAATAAAAGTTTTGAAATCTTTTAACTATAACTGTCGCAAGCGAAATCTCCGAATTACCGATGGGACCGGAAAGAGAATATTTATATATATGGGATATATATATATATGTTATGATTTGAACCATTGGTACTTGTAAGTTACAAGTCATGTTTTCATTTATTTAATTATAAATATTAATTTTATAATAATACGAGTTATTATTATGACGTAAATTGTCACGAAGTCACTTCCAACTAAATTCCATTATTCCCGAGTTTAACAGAGTTGTGGAGATCCATGATCCCAACATTTTAATTACCATTCCCAATGATAATCATTTGGTTTCAAAGATTTTTGATTCCTTAACGCTTATTCCTGAATTATCGATTTCTTATTGTTTAGTAGAATCGCTCTCCGTTCTCATTGATCTTCGACTTCCTATTGTTTTAGAAACATGCTTTCTGAAATATCAATTATTGTTTGCAAGGAATTTGTATTGATTGGTACGGTATTTACATGCCTACTAAAATTCCATACCATATCACCAGAAGTTCATCATATCAATCTTTGTTGTATTCGATCTTGATCTTTTGTGTTAAACGAACGATGCTCAAATAAACTAATTTATCATAGTCTTGTTAAAATAAGTTGACCGTTTACTTGAACAAGGAAATTATAAATTGTTGAACTATTTGTTTATAAGAACTTATTCACATAGGTTTGGTCGACCTATGGAAATAATAGATTATAAATGTGTAGGTTTAAGCATAAGGAGTTTGCAAAAATCAATCCGATTGCTTAGTTTAGGGTTTTATCCCTTCCTGATTAGTTAATCTTTGACTAATTAGATCCTTCTTGATATTCATTCGTTCTTTCTTATATCCTCATTTCTTTCATCTATTCCTTTTGTTATCTAAATACAATCATTGAATGAATACTCATTATGATTTGAATTGTGTTGTAATAGAATCATGCCACCTAAGACTATGAATGAGACGCAAATGCGTGCACTGATTAGTGAGCAAGTTGCAACGGCTATGGCAGAATTTATGGCTAACTACACTGCTGGTACTGGAGGTTCTGGTGGAGCTGGTGGTTCCGGTAATGGAGCTGGAGGTTCTGGTGGAGTTGGTGGTTCCGGTAATAGAGCTGGCGGTTCTGGTGGAGCTGGTGGTTTCGGTAATGGAGCTGGCGGTTCTGGTGAGGCTGGTGGTTCCGGTAATAGAGCTGGCGGTTCTGGCGGAGCTGATGGTTCAGGTAGTGGAACTGATGGTACTGGAACTAATGGTGCTGGAACTGGTGGAGTTGGTGCCAATACTGGTGGAGCTGGTGCAAATACCGGTGGAACTGGTGCAAATACTGGCGGTGCAAACTTACCTAATGCACCTGCATTAAGGGGCTATGATTACACTACATTTATGAAGTGCAAACCACAAACCTTTAAGGGAACTGAGGGTGCCGTGGGTTTGTGCCAATGGTTTGAAAAGCTGGAGTCTGTCTTCCGGACCAGTAACTGTGATGAAGCTGATAAGGTCAAGTTTGCTACAGCTACTCTACAAGGTCGTGCTTTGACTTGGTGGAACGGGAGACTTGCCTCTATGGGTATTGATGCTGCGTATGGGACACCATGGGCTGTGGTAAGAAGGTGGATGACTGAAGAATTTTGTCCTCGTAGTGTGATTCAGAGGTTGGAACAAGAACTGTATAACCTAAGACTAAAGGGAACTGACATCGATGGGTATACTAATCGTTTTCATGAGTTAGCGCTTCTATGCCCAAGAATGGTGGAACCTGAACAAGTTAAGGTGGAACAGTACATCCGTGGACTAACCAAGAATATCCGTGGTGATGTGACTTCATCTGAACCGACTGACATTGATAAGGCTGTTCGTATGGCTTACCAGCTTATGGGACAAATTATTCAAGATAAGGCAGATGAGGCCACTTCTGGTGAGAAAAGGAAGGGTGAAGCTGATCGTGAGACTCGTGGTGATGAAAAACGCGACCACAACCGTCATCAAAACCAAAGGAGAGCTAATGCAACGGCTATGGTTGATGATACAACAAGCAACAAGGATGCTTGTCCGGTTTGCAAGAATAGGAAGCATGCTGGTGATTGTTGGAAAGGTAATAAATGCGGTAAGCTTGGACACAAAGCTAACAAGTGTCGAGCCCCTGTCAAGGATGTGACCTGCTTCAACTGTAGTGAAAAGGGGCATATGAAAAGGGAGTGTCCAAAACTGAACAAGGGTGGACAAGGTGGAAACAATCGTGGTGCTGCACTTCAGTTAGGAGCTGCTGAGGCCCAACGTGATCCGAAAGTCGTTACTGGTACGTTCTTGCTCAACAATCGTTATGCTACTACTCTATTTGATTCGGGTGCCGATAAGAGTTTCGTATCTACAACTTTTAGTACCCTTATTGATGTTGATCATGTTGAGTTAGATATTAAATACGAAATCGAATTGGCCGACGGAAAGTTAATAAGTACCAATAGCATGTTAAAGGGGTGTACCCTTAATCTCTTGAAACGTTCCTTCTCAATCGACCTAATGATCATAGAACTAGGAAGTTTCGATGTCATAATTGGGATGGACTGGTTGTCTTAGTAAAATGCATCTATCCTATGTGGTGAGAAAAAGTTTAAGATTCCCTTGATTGGCAAAACTGTAGAATCTTGATAATCTTGTTAATCTATGAAGTGGGTTGAAGATTACTAGAGAGAGAAACTAGTGAGAGAAAGTGAGAGAGAAACTATGTGTTTTTCATTAAAATGAGAAAATGGAATGTCAACAACCAACCCCTTTCCATGGTGGAAAGGGGTATTTATATCCAAGGCCACTATTTGGGCTTAGGCCGACCCATGACAAACCCATGGGTCAGTTTCTTACTTAACTTAATAAGTAACACTAACTACGAGCTATTACAACATAAATAATATTGTGGAGTGACCGATACTTCTAATATACGTTAAAACGTATTTCTAACAATCTCCGCCTAAGGGAGGTCACTCCACATTACAAAGTTCTAAACCTAGCATACTATACTAAGTCTTCGTTCTTCAGCTCGTAGTCTTTTCTTCTTTCTTTTTGTTGTGAATATGTTTATTTGATCTTTTAGGCTTTGGCTTGAGAGCATTGTTCTTTTGACCAATCACGTGCGATCTTTGCCTTCTTGTGAATCTTGCCTCCTCGTGACTCCATGTTCCACACACTTATGTCTTTTTGTTGAATTCTCGAAAGCTTAAGAGTTTGGTACAGCGGAAGACTTCATTTTGCACTTTCTTGAATTTTGCTGAACTTTGATGTAGAAAAACATAAGCATGTGGGAACGACTTCTACAGGTACACCGCAACACCACCGTCTTCAACTGGTACACAGCAACGCCACCGTCTTCAACAGGTACACAGCAACGCCACCGTCTTTAACAGGTACACAACAGCGACACGAATAAAATGGCTTTGACATTTTATTCTAATTCGGTAGCATTTTACCTTCGGTCGGTGAAGACCGTTGGACGATATTAGATATCTTACCCGTGACGGATAGTTTCAATTAAGTAACTTCCTGACAGGATTTCGCGGGTAAACCCGTTCTCTTTATTCGACCGTCCAAAGCTAACTGCGAACATAAAGAGTGAATCATTTAGATTAAAAATCCTTATGATTTGAAGCCGTCAATTCATGAAACCTGGAACAAGTGAATTTCAGTTAAGATTTTCACCATCGTTGCTTTCCAGTTATCACGAGCTTAATTCATAAAGAATCTTGCACGTCACCTACCAAGTGCTGTTTGATGTTAACACTAGAAGGATTTCCACTTGTCACTGTAATCAATAAAGAATCACTCTGAGTGTTCTGGCAAGATCATATGATAATGCGTAGAGGCCTGGAACGAGTTTAGGTTCAATTAAGAATTAAACTACTGTTTCTTTCCAGTTTTTCACAAGATTGGTTCTAAAAGAACCGCACGTGTAACCTACCATGAGCTTGTTTGATGTTGGCTCAAGCAGGATTTCCATCTTCATTGTAATACTTGCGTATTACTCGGATGTTCTGGCAATATTACAGGAATACTACGTAGGACTCATGAAAATCTCTTACTTTTTACAGTGTGTGAGAAAGCAAGGAAAAAATGGAAAGTGTCATAATGAGACTTTTGATGATCTCTTGGCTCTAGACTTGATAGTGCGTTTTGATTTAGTGAGCGATGGTTGGAGAGGAGTGCCACCTTTTCAATATCAGTCTATTCGGAGTGAATAAACCAATAGATTACGTGTTGATCTCCGTGTGATTAAAACAAATACCTTTTGAGAGATATTTGAGTTAGCTGGGAAGGGTTGTGCATTGCATCACTGGGTCCATGATGTCTTTCTTCAATATCGAGAATCATTAACAAAAATGATCTCAATAGCATATGTATTGACCCGGTTTCTGCCTAAAGTTGTAAGGAGGGCTTCTTTCTTTACACCCTTTATCTTTACAATTCTTTTTCATTATTCAACCCCTTCAATGCTTACCAATACGTCATAACTAGCACCTTGTTGTGATTGTTCCAGTGCTAGCTTAAGTACTTGGTCGGCATTCAGCTACGTTCACAATCTTTCTCCAACTTTCCTAGGACTTCTAATTCTATCTAGGGAATTGTCCTTGGGAAGATTCCATCGGCTCTGATGAATCATTGGACTAAACCTATTCCTACCACCCTTTTGTCACCACATTCGTCGTGAATTAAGCGTGTTTTGGGAAGGTATAGCAACCATGAAAAATCCTTGAAAATCACTTAAGGTACTTGTGATATTGAAATCAAAAGTTTTGTACCTTAGGTGTTTTGTTCATCAAAAACGCTCCCCCTTAACACGTGCTTTACACATATTAAGTAGGATTATCGTTAAGTCTTTTTCATCTTTTAGCCAAGTATCATGTAAGTCTCCTTAATCCCATTTTCTCCCCTTATCCTAAATGTTAACCATTAATATTTGGGATATTGAATGGATTAACCGGTCTTTGGGTCAAAAATGAAATCGATGTTTGGCCATAGAACATGTTAATGCTCCCCCTTAAGTTAATAAGGGATAGTTGTAGTGCTTTAGTATGATATATTTTGAAAGATTTAGAATCTCGTGAGAAATTCTTGAAAAATTATCATACCTTAACACTACATCAAGCCGTAAAAGCACAATATTCACAAATTTACATATTCACAATTAAAAAACCAATATAAAGTGGACCTGAAATGTACGACCGATTAGATGGATCGTTGCAGTAACTTGTGGTGCACTCCATATGGTCTACCACCAACGAATCTTTCTAAGCTCCTCATCAATCTACGTTCACGGAGCTTTTGATCAATCTTCTTGATCACATACTTCGCCATTTGCCGATAACCCTGATGCCAATCCTCAGTCATCTCTGGTAAAGACCCACCCGAATTAAGATGCTCCAACTTTCCTCTGACATATATGAGAGTCCCATCACTGTACTTATAAAGCTCACCCACCCTCATAAACTTCATTATCCCTCGACTGTTCAAGTAGAAAATGCCGTAATTCGGAACAGTAATGCCGGTATAGGGACATCTATCGACATGTTGAGGTAGAACTTGATTCATTGGACGGGTGAGGTTAAGCTTCCTTTGGTAGCTTTCAACTCCCAATTGAAGATCTTCAACTCGTTTCTTGATAACAACGCTTCGTGTGAACATACGAAGTGCTGTATTCAAGGCAATGATGTCTTCACGAGCAATATGGGTGAGTTGATCCCGGTCATCATAAGCAACATGTCTTCGATATCCTCAAGGCGAATGATAGAAAAATCTCCCTGCTGGATTTTGTATTCTCTGTCATCCTCCCTTTTTAGACGAATCTCCGTCACATGATAATAGCCATTCTTGGCTTCAGTTTTCAGTCCCAAAATGCTGGAGATGCGAATATCGGATCTAACGTTACTTCCTGAATTGTCTAAGCAGCAACCTCTGTACGCCCTTCGGACTCGTTCATCCCAATGTGATGCACCTATAACAACATACATATCATAATTACGAGTTACTTGTGGGACCCAGAGTCGGTTTACCTTTTCCTCGATCCAGGGTATTGTCCCCCAGTTAGCAGCTTTCAGTAAGGTCAGGGAGATTGCGTACTTTGATGAACCCTTGAGGAGATAATCAAGATCATAGGTGACGAAGAAGTCGAGAGCAATTTGATTATCTTGAGAAGGATCAATTGGAGGTGGAGCTCTTTCTGATTCATGGAGGCCTGGCCTTTGAACGGTGTTAAGAGCTTTCAGGACCTCGTCAGCATAATACTCGTACTCCATTCGGGTTAACCTGGTTTTGGCGCGAATTCTCTTATCCTTTAGCGCTCTCTTTACCAAAGACGGAGTGACCGAAGACTTATACTCATGAGACAGAAATGCACACAAATCAATCGGACTACGGATACAGAGATATAGAACATCTCTGTCAGCGTCTGTGATTGGATCATATTTAGCAACTGCCGTGATCCAAGCTTGTGGCGGTGCAGTTTCATCAATCTCCAATGTGTCCGCCCAGTCCCGTGTGCTTGACTCGGGAACAGTAGATTGTGGTTCTTGTTGTAGAGGAGTAGAAACATGAACATCTGCTGGTTCTGATTCAGGAATCTCGGCGGTGTCATGAACTGGCGAGTGTTGTGCAGCTTCAGGTTCAGTTACTGACTCTGCAATCACAGGAGCAACAACAGAACTAATAGGGTTAGTGGTAACAGGTATAGACACAGCAATAGATGTACCGGGAATCGATGACGTCGTAGTAGCATTCACATCATGGCGCCACTTGGATCGTCTTGATTCCGTTGAGGTGGATGTTTCCTTCTGCGCAACATCTTTTTGAGACTTGGTACCAGACTTAGATGGTTTCTTTGTGCTGGCTACCTTGTCCCCCTTTTTAGGCTGTTTACCATCATCATCCTCGTCGTCACCCTCGTTGCTTCCCTTAGCACTCTCCTTATTTCCATCACCACCATCATCACCATCATCATTATCATCATCATCCTCATCATCATCACTACCATCGTCACCATCATCATCATCTTCTTCTTCTTCTTCTTCACCTTCTTCTTCCCCATCACCCTCTTCTTGTTCACTGTCTTCCCTTTCTTCCTCAGGCAAAATGTGGTAAGGTACCACACTTCCAAACATTTTGAACAACCGATCATCCTCCATGATAGCGTCATTGAGTGATTTGTAGAGAGCCCGTTGAACTTTAGACTTATCAAAAGAACCAACTTCCCTCATACGAGCTTTAAGGATCTTCTTTAATTCAAAATCCGTCAAGTCATATGCAATTTTGTAGGCGGATTGAGAAGGATTGGATGACTTGATCATCAAGTTATCAGCCGCGAGTGTCTTCAACTCATCACGCAGTTTTGGCATAAGGGACTCAACGGATTCTTTCACTCTCTCCTCAATAGAAGCTTCAAGTGTTTCTTTCTGCTCCTTGTATTTATCCTTCATAGCTTGAAGTCTCGTGATTCGTGCTGCATACATATCAGTTCTGCATGAGCTTTACGTGTCGTCTCCATCTCTGCAGCGAACTTAGCAAGAATCTCTTCTTGTGCTTTCTTTGAGGCTTCTTCACTTTGCACTCTTCTAAGTAGCTCTTCTCGAAGTTCATTCATCTCTCTTCTTTGATTATCCGTGTGTTTATCCAACATCTCTGCCATTACAAATGCAGCCATTGAAGACGATGCAGAGCTACTCTGGGTTGGTTGAAGAGGCTCGGTTGTGACTACAGTACTAAGGATGGAAGTTATTGGAGGTGGAAGGAATGGTGTTGGAACCGGTCTGGTTGGTAAGGGCTGTATTGGTGGAGGTTGAGTTACTAAAGGTTGAGTAGGTACCATGATTGTAGGAGCACCGGACTCCTTTTCAACACTTGCTGAAACAGGGATGGATGTCTCCTTCGAAGTAGAATACCGTTCAGGTGATCCAAACTCATCAATATCCTCTGGTTCCTCGTACTCCTCTTCAATATTTATCTGTGCACCCGAACCACTACCGCCCGTGTCCCTCCTACTCTTTTCAATAGCTATCTTCATTAATTTTCTCTCAGCCTTGTCAAGAGTAGGATCATCAACATCTTCTTCATCGCGGAGAACTAACTCATCAGCCGTACCCTTTCCCTTCTTGGCCTCAGTCTTCTTCTTCTTGGTTTCGGGTTCAGATAAAGCAGCTGGTTGCTTACGTTTACCTTTACTCTTGACTGTAGTAGACGAGTCTTCTCCTGTCTGAAGGCTTGCTTTTAGCTTCTTGATTTCTAGTGGCAGTAGTTTGTAATCAGCAGAAGCTTTAATTTTATCCGTCAGAAGATAATCGGGAATACGACCAGGAATAACACCACCAGATGGTCCTTCATGCCTTAGATCCACAGTGTGATCAACCTCTTCAGTGTGATGACGACTTGCTGCACGCTTATCAATATAGACATCATTCTTCATAAAATAGTTAATAATGAGCTTGATAAACCGAGGGTAAGGAAAGAAATTAGTCTTCAGCTTCTTGTTTTGGAAGAGTTGAAAGTTAAATTCTTCCCACATCAATAATGCATAATCTACATTTGAGCCTTTGTACATGCCATAGAAGATGTTCATGATTGGACTACGCAAAGCATCATGCCCAGATGTTTTAGGTGTGAGACATCTACTCAGAATACCCAAGATTGCTCTCCAAGGTTGACCTACTTTAGCGGTGGTAAACTCAGACACTACTCGTATGTCAGGACATCCAAGAGCATCGAACATCTCCATGAGTTCGTCTTTGGTAGGATCCCTAGAAAATGACATACCTTTGGGTGTATCCCGTATTCCAAAAATCTTGCGGAAATCTGAAACTGTAAGTGTCTGTTGCTTGTTGTCGAGAGTGAAGGTGATCTTGTTTGAAGTACTTTCCTTGGTAGCCCAGAACTCATACATGTAATCATAAGGCACCGAGGCAGTACTCCTTAAAGCATTCTTAAAGTGAGAGTGATCAAGGATTGCTATGGCTACTTTAAATCCATGGTGAGTGGATTTCGAGACTTGCTTCAGCCGGTAATTGTTTGGTTGAACTTGAGTGTTCTTGCTTCAGCAATTGCGGTTGTTCTAGCATCTTGGAGTGCTTGTACTGTTGGATTAGTCATCGTATCTGCTTAAGATAAGACATAAAAGGTTGATGCACAAAAAATATCTATATATATCATTATGACTTTTAAGCATAATACATTTCAACAAGTACTTATAACAGGCAAACAACTATCAATCCAACAACTCTTCATTCAGAACTTCTTCATTCGGAACTCTTCATTTGGAAGTCCTTCATTCGGAACTCTTCATTCGGAAGTCCTTCATTTAGAACTCTTCATTCGGAAGTCCTTCATTCGGAACTCTTCATTCGGAAGCCCTTCATTCGGAACTCTTCATTCGGAAGTTCGTCCGGAACTTCTTCATTCGGAAGTTCATCCGGAACTTCTTCATTCGGAAGTTCATCCAGAACTTCTTCATTCGGAAGTTCATCCGGAACTTCTTCATTCGGAAGTTCATCCGGAACTTCTTCATTCGGAAGTTCATTCGGAACTTCTTCATTCGGAAGTTCATTCGAAACTTCTTCATTCGGAAGTTTCATTCGGAACTTCTTCATTCGGAAGTTCATTCGGAACTTCTTCATTCAGAAGTTCATTCGGAACTTCTTCATATTGAAGTTCATTCAGAACTTCTTTCATTCTGAAGTTCATCCAGAACTTCTTTCATTCGGAAGTTCATCCGGAACTTCTTCATTCGGAAGTTCATCCGGAACTTCCTTCATTCGGAAGTTCATCCGGAACTTCCTTCATTCGGAAGTTCATAACCTTGTTCATCCGGAAGTTCTAAACGCAGCCTATTAATGATTATTCTAGGCGCGATTGTGAGTTTTAAGGCATTCTAAGGCAACCATACACTTTCTAATCCTAATCCGCATAAAACCCAACTAAAACCCCTAATTAATTAACCCTAAATTAAGCAAACGAACCCTAATTTGATACACTTGCTTACCCGAATTAATTAACTGGATTAAATGATGAATTAGGCGAAATATAAATCAAAGAATTTATTGTTTCTACCTTTTAGATCAAATGAAACGAATTGAGTGAATGAATTGAGAGTTTGTGAAAGCTTGTATGTGTGTTTTTGTGTTTGAAAATGGCGGCAAGAAGAAACAGTGAAGAAGAAAGAATAAACGGGGGGGGGGGGGGGGGGGTTGGTTTGACTTAGGTAAACATTTTTTACAACTTTCACAAGTAGTCATTTTTAACCCTACACTTTTCTTTCTTTTTCCCTTTTTATTCCTTATCTTTTCATTTTTCTTTTCTCGTTTCCCTAACCATCGTTAAACTTAGCCAACTTAACCTTGCTTAGCTAAACTAATCACAACAATCTCACACAACTTAAGTATCGCATCCAATTAGCAAATCTCCAAGATCTTAAAGCAATTCCTATCACATTGAACAAGCACAAGTCGTATTCTAAAGCAAGACCACTCATAAACCATTTATCCAATTAATTTTCCAAAAACACTTTTGAAAATCGTTTTGATGACGAAGATGATTTAATATTTTCTCCCCCTTAAACGATGACCCGTTTTCTATTTAAAGAGCTGTAGTCATTGTTTAAAGAGTCAAATATTGATGAAAACATTTCAAATTGATTATCTTGAAAAGATTGATTCGTGGTGGCAATAAGATTTCTCTTATTTTGACAAATTAATGCAGTGAGACGTACACTAATTTGTGTTAGACCAAGTTGTAAAGTAAACTTGATCCCTTTGCATGATTTGGCTTGTAAATCATGCCCGAGAAAATTAATTCCCGTTGTGAGCCAACGTTTTCCAAGGAAATACGTGACTTTAATATGAAAACCGGGTTGCAGTCAGAAATAACTACAAGCCATCATGGGCATGTTTTAAAAATGTACAACTTTTATACGGACTCTATTTATGACGCCGTGTCAATATTGATCGACATTTCTAAAGCCGTAAATATTACCGTACTAAAAGACATGCCCGATTTTTAAAAAAACGAAAAATATTTTTTGTTTTTCTTGATTTTATAATTTTTATGGTTTTTCGAGGTTTTATATTTTTTATGGTTTTTCTTGGTTTTATATTTTTGTATTTTTCTTTTTGTGGTTTATATATATACGATAATATACATGATCACGAACAAAGGATACGCCTGAATAGTTTACCACCACTATTCAGCTGATTCTTCTGCCAATTCTTTGAGAGTCGCTGGAGTGAATGATTTCATGCCAAGCTTGTCGATCAAAAACTCGATTCGTCCTCGATCTAAGGCTTTGGTGAACATATCTGCCAGCTAATACTCAATGGTGACAAAATACAGCTCGATCACTCCGTTCTCCACCTGCTCTTTAATGAAATGGTAGCGAATGTCTATGTGCTTGGCCCGGGAGTGTTGAACATAGTTAAAGCAAAGGGCAATGGTGCTCTTGTTGTCACAATACATCGGGATTTTGTTGAATCCCAAACCGTAGTCAGTTAATTGTGATCTCATCCAAAGGACTTGAGCACAACAACCGGACATGGCGATGTATTCAGCCTCCGTGCTAGAAATTGCAGCGCTTTTCTGCCTTTTTGAAGACCAACTGATCAATCTGTCTCCAAGGAGTTGCACAGATCCAGAAGTGCTACGCCTCGTGTCTTGACACCCAGCATGATCGGCATCTGCGTATGATCTTAAAGCAATAGAGGAATCTTTCGGATACCATAGACCACGATGAAGTGTTCCTTTGAGATCCCGAAAGATCCTTTTAACAACATGTAGGTGCTTTTCGGTAGGCCGAGCCTGATACCGGGCACACATGCATACGGCAAATTGCAAATCAGGCCTGCTAGCAGTCAGATAGAGAAGGGTGCCGATCATCCCACGGTAAAGTTTTGGATCCACAATAGTCCCATTCCTATCTTCATCTAACTTGGATTTCTCCACCATTAGAGTGTCCACGGGGTCACAATTTTCAAAGTTATATTTCTTTAAAGATTCTAGAGCATATTTGGATTGATTAATAAAGATGCCTCTGGGATTCTGAGAAATTTGTAATCCTAAGAAAAATGAAATTTTTCCCATCATTGACATCTGAAAGCGTGTGGACATTATCTTCTCAAAGTGTTTTGACAATTCTATGTTAGAGGCAGCAAATATTATATCATCAACATAAATTTGTACCAGAATCATGTCGTTGTCCTCCTTGAGAGTGAATAGAGTGGGGTCCACCTTGCCTTTGGAGAAGCCTTCCGAGATGAGATATGTTGAAAGGAGATCATACCACGCGCGTGGAGCTTGTTTCAACCCATAGAGAGCCTTCTTAAGCTTGTACACATGATTAGGAAACTCCGTGCTAACGAACCCATCCGGCTGACAAACATAGACTTCTTCCCTTAGTTCACCATTCAAAAAGGCCGTCTTCACATCCATTTGATAAACGATCATGTTCATATGAGCAGCATACGCAAGGAATAGCCTAATAGCCCCCAATCTTGCAACAGGAGCAAAAGATTCTTCAAAATCGATACCCAAGGCTTGTTTGTATCCTCTAGCAACCAATCTAGCCTTATTCTTCAATACTGCACCTATCTCATCGAGTTTAACCTTATAAACCCACATCAAAGTAAGGATGTTAACCTTGTCAGGGAGAGGAACTAATTCCCATACTTCAAGTCTTTGGAATTCATTTAGTTCCTCCTGCATGGCTTCAATCCAAGATGATTGAGTCATAGCCTGTTGCCAGTTTTTAGGTTCAACTTCGGAGATAAATGCATCAAAATAGAAATAGAGTGCACTCTCTTGTAATTGATGGCGTGTAGAGACTGGTCGATCGAGACTTCCAATGACATTCCTAATTGGGTGATCTTTTGTCCATTTGGTGCTATGTTTTTCAATCCGTGGTGGTCTGGAATGAACAATTGAAGGAGCTTCTTCTGAGGTAGACGCGGCTGAAGGGTTTTTAGGTATCGGTACACCAAAGAAAGGAAGCTCTTGTAGGTGAGCATATTCCAAATCGTGATCAATAGAATCCTCTTCAACATCATTAGGCACAAGTAAGGGTGACGATTCAGGTGTAGTTTGAGAATCACTTGGTAGAGGTGCATCCGGTTCAATGTTCATTGAAGATGCATTAGATAAAGCTTCATTAGCTTGAGCAACAACTTCAGGGATTGGAGCTATCACTACAGGTGCTGGAAATTCCTCATTTGGGGGATCAAAGAATTCATCAAACAACGGTTGAAACAGTTTATCCCACTCGGGCCTTGTAGGTGGTAAAAATGATGTAGAAGTAGGATTATTGGGAACTAATCCGGAACTAATAGCACCGGTTCCCATCTCGTGAAGCGCGGGTTTAGAGCTGCGTTGCTCAGAAGCCATCGTTGTCAGCTCATCGAAATCTGCGTCCACAGTTTCTACTATCTTACCAAGACGACGGTTGTAAATTCGGTATGCTTTCTTGGAGGGTGAGTAACCAATGAAAATACCTATATCGGCTTTCGGTTGAAGTATGCCCAAGTTCTCACTATTAATGTTTGGATAACAAAGAGCACCAAACACATGAAAGAATGAAACGTCGGGTTTACGATCATGTAGAAGCTCGTAAGGTGTTTTTCCATGGCATTTCCGAATGATAGAACAGTTTTGGGTGAAACATGCAGTAGATACAGCTTCTGCCCACAAGAACAATGGAGCGTTCGCATAAATCAGCATAGTCCTAGCAACTTCCATAAGCGTACGATTCCGTCTTTCAACGACACCGTTTTGTTGTGGAGTACGTGCAGCGGATGTTTCATGTGAGATACCAACTTCTTCATAGTAATCACGAAGAGTCTGGTTGACGAACTCTGTTCCATTATCTGTACGAATACGGCGGACAGTAGTATTCAAACGTACCTGAATGAATTTCAGAAAAGTGATGATAGCCTTTGGTGCTTCATCCTTTGTACGTAGAAATCTAACCCATGTAAACCTGGAGAAATCATCCACAATAACAAGAATGAATTTCTTACCGCTCACACTTTCAGTTCTCATTGGCCCACAAAGATCCATATGCAAAAGATGAAGTTTTTCTTGATTGGTGTCTTCAGCTTTGGGCTTGTATGATTTCTTGGTACTTTTCCCCCTTGAACACGCGGAACATAAATGGTCCTTGTGAAATTTGAGCTTTGGAAGACCACGAACTAATTCGTTTTTAGCCAGATGATTAATAGCATCAAAGTTGAGATGAGATAATCTGCGATGCCATAACCATGACTTGGTCTTAGATGCATTAGAGAGAAGACATACTAGAGAGGCGGCCATCATGTCTTGTAAGGACAAAGTATAAAGATTTGCACCACGAGACCCCTTCAACAAATCTTTTCCTTCCAAGTTGCGGATGAAACAAGTATGTTGTCGAAAAGCAACCTCTAGGTTGGAATCACAAAACTGTCCTACTGAAAATAAATTATGACCAAGACCTTCTACATAGTATACCCTTGAAATCGTAACGTTTCCAATCTGATATTCACCATACCCCATTATCTTAGCAATATGATCATTACCGAATTTAACCGTTCCAAGAAACTTGCTGACGAAATTTCGGAGCATCGAGCGATCTCCGGTCATATGCTTTGAACAACCGGAGTCCAAATACCAGAGGATGATTTGGACCACCTGAAAATATCACCAGACGAGGACAATGTAGAGGTATCGGATTCTGAATGTTCCTTGTTATTAGCAGGTACAGATTTAATAATCTTAGATTTGCTAACTTTAGGTTTCTTAGATTTCCTAGACTTCTTCTTCCTAGTTGGTGGTGTAGATTCTAGTTGGCTCAAATCTTGAGGTATTTCTTCACTGATAGGCACTATAGTGGGGGCTGACCTAATTAAAGGGCGCTGTTTCCATACTTTAGTGCTAGTGTGCCTAACTAAAGGACGCTCAGACCTAACCTCAATGGAAGCATTCCTAGTTAAAGGGCACATTTTTCCATCTAATGTAAAGGTCCTACCAGTGGGACGCCATTGCCAGCCAACTTGGGCACAAGTTCTACCAGTTGGCTTCCATTCAAGATCATTCCTAATGGCATTCATTTCATTCACATGATCAATAAGACACAAATCATGACGTTGGGAAAACATACATTCATTACAATTCCAACATTTCAAATCAGAATTCACAAATGGTTTAGGCTTCTACACAGGCGCTGAGCTTTTAGTCTTAACATGATTCTTTTTATTTAAATCTGAACTAACATTCCTATGGTGAGCTTCTACTTTCTTCTTGTTGGTACTACTAGTGGAGGGCTTGATCTTATCTTTCTTGAGTGGTGATCCTTTAGCCTTAGTAGACTCTTTTACTCCTGTAGAAGGCAAAGTGGGAATATTAGCAACAGATTTTAAAGGTGCCTTACTTGATGGTGCCAATGACGGTTTTGCTCCTGGGGTCTTATTGAATGGAGTTACAGCAATGGGTCGATTAGTGAGTCGTGCAGAACCTGGTTTACCTATGTATTGCAAATATGCTAAGCAATATTGAACTCGCTTAATATATTCATGAGCTGAATAATAGTAGCTACTTGAGGGATCTAAGGCATAAAGATCGTCTAAAATATCCCTAACAAGATCTACATGCTTAATTTCATTCTTCATATAATCATCGTAGGTAACCGGGTTTTTCTTATGGAGCGGGTTCTTATAAAGCACTACTGACTTGGTTGTTGGAGCACTAGAGGATGGTGCAGAGTTGGTAGCTAAGTTATTAACAACTTCTTGTCGGGTGAGAAGAAGTGTCTCCTTTAACTCGGCCAAAACCATGTTTTTGTCAATGAGCTGGATGTTTAAGTCAGAGATTTCCTCACACTTTTGGTTCAGTTGTTCAACATAAGATTGTTGCTGTGCTGCATTAAAAGCTAAGCGTTCTTCTATTGAACCATAAAGAGCGGATAGTCCCTGTCTTGCCCGATCCATCTCTCCTAGAATAGACGAAAGTCTAATTTCTAAGACCTGGTTTTTAGACTCTGCAGCCTCTAGTTCCAATTTTAGTGTTTCATTTGATGACACATCTCTCTTCAATCTCATAATCTCTTCCTCTAATGCATTAACTATTGCAATCATCTTGTCACTCGTCTCAACACTGTTTTCACAACCATTTGTTATCAAAAGATCCTCATTTTGAGTTTGTTGTTTTAATTCTAAAGATATACAATGTTGTTCAAGTTGATTAAAACGTTTTGAAAGTAAATTGTAAGAATCTTGAAGCTTTACGAATTCAGCGTTAAATTCGTGACAAGAATGATTATCTACCTCATTTACAGTATCAGCAACATTTACAGAGAGATCACACACATCATCACATATATTCATAGCATCACAGTTAATCATAGCGGATGTAAGCTCATTCGAATAATTAACATTCACAGTAGTAAGCACATCACACGAAATTACTTGGGACAAGAATCGGTCATATTCGGATAAAATCTTTTCCTTTTCAATTAATTGTAGTTCGTAAGCAGTGTCCATTTCATAAAACACTTTTTGAACTTATGCAATTTCAAACTCAAGATTTTCTGAAAGAGATGCAAAACTTCCTTTTAGACTTTCGACAAACGGATTGATCTCATTCTTAAACACCTCGTTCATGTGTTTGAAAGCCCATTCTCCGGCGTTTAGGCCATTTGAAGTCGTACATATTAAAATGACCTTGTCAAAACTAGCAAAGTATTGATTAATCTCTTGCAAGTTTAACCATATAGTGCTAACAGGTGGAAGATCCTTTGGAATTTCCTTAGGTCCTTCCATTTTGACAAGTGTAGGAAGTGTACTAGGGTTTTCTTCATTTAACATGTAGGTTGGTGCTGTGATAAGATCTTTATCCATATGGAAGCGAATTCTAATATCCGTTTTTGCAAGCTCCTGATTCATTTTAAAATAATCACACTCGGGATATTTTGCAAAGTTGTATGACTGATTCTCATCAACTAGATCCTTATTGGTGCGATCATCGAAAATAACAATCGGGTCTAAGACCAATCCTAATTGGGTTGCAATATAAAGTCTTGGACTATGGGTAAAAGCTTGTTTTAAATACCGTGGGTTAGGGGGAAGGCCTTTTTGACGTGATAAGTTAAATTCTCTAAACGAAGCATCAAATAAGTGCACTAGTTGAGAGGCAGCGTATTGTCTTAAAAGCAAATAATCTAGACTTCTAATCTTATTAGCCGCATTAATTTCCATTTCATTCTTCTTAGACTCGAGTAATTCAAAATCCGTTTGAAGTTTTTGAAAATTAGTGACCACTAACTCTTTTTCTTTAAGTTCGTTAGAAAGATCTGCTCTTAAGGTTTCAATTTCTTGCAAATGACCCATTTGTTTGTTTCGAAAATGATCATATTCGGGATTTGTTAGAACACTAGACGAAGGAACTAATTCCAAAGTTTGAACTTTCTCGTTGCATAAGGCAAGCTCATCAGACAAATTCTTATTCTTAGCTAGGGTTTCTAAGAGTGCAGCATTCATTTGGCTAAGTAATGTAGCAGGAACCATGACCAAATCTTGTTGAGCAGGAGTATGCGTATGCGAAATGGCTCCCAGTTGTGATTCACTCAAAGTCTGGGGACTCACATTGATATTACTATCATTGATTGTCTCCTCATTTGAAAGACTCACCACCGAAGACTCATTTGAATCAGCACGCTCTTGCACAACTTGATGTGGTTGAATACTAGTATCAGTGGTATTATCAGTGGTATTAATAAGTACCTCAGATCTTTTTTCTGGCCCTAGGCTAGAGATAGTTGCCATAAGAGCTGTCTGTGCAGATTGAAGTTCATCACAGTCTGAATCGTAGGCATCAAGATCATCTGCTTGGTATGCTGCATTCTGTGTAGTGACAACGTCTTGTTCAGCAATCCCTGGGTCAGCAAGAAATGCAAGCTCCTCTTCATCAAGTTCCCTTCCTTATGCCTGAGCGTTCACCAGATAAATCTTCTCTGCAAACCATTGACCATCCCTTCTCCGCTTGGGTTTTTTGCAATCCCTGGACATGTGAACTTCTTCCTTACAGTTGTAGCATGTAATCATTCTCAACTTGCCTGTGGAATTAGCCCATGGAGGAGTTTTGACCATTGTCCAACGCATAAATGGATTGACCGTGCGTGCATTGGTGGTTGATGTAGTAGGTCTCTCCTGACAAGGTTGAATAGGTTGAACCATTACCCTGCCATTCTCAATAGTAGCTTGTTGGCGAGAATTGGATTAATTCCTCAGCTGATTGTTAGTAGGAGTTGTTCCTCTAAATCCTTGTTTGCTTAAAGTCCTCATGAGGTAAGCAGACATAGTGGCTAAAACTTCAACTGGATCAGTTCCTTGTTTGAATTCAAGAATGGGGACTTCATCATCATCACAATACATTGCTTGGTCTTGTTGAGCTGCATAAGCACTAGAAGGAATACTCATGTGATCAGAGTAGCTTGATGGATATGCTGCGTTCTCTTGATAAGAAGAATATGAAGACTGAGCATAAGGTGCAATGCTTGCTGGGTGAGGTTGTGAAGCATATTGTGACGAAGGTGCATTAAACCGATATTGTTGCTGATGTGAGGTGGGTGGTTGTGGTAGAATCGAATATTGGGGGAAGCTTGGTGTCATGTAAGGTGATGGATGATAGGCTTGGTGTCCCAAAATATAAGGAGTGTTGTTGTGTGACAAGCATGGTTGATTCGCCATCAAAGCTAAAGAATCAGGGTACATACCTCGAGGCGAACGATGCATGATCACGTGTTTCTCATGCTGCTGAAGAAAAGCATAGAGTTGATCCAAATTGCACTTATGCAAATCCCTGGTTAACTTAACATCGGTAATATACTCACCCCATTCAGCTTGAGGTAAAGTATTCAAAAATTTGGTGTTAACCTGGAATGGAGCAATCACGAGATTGTATACATTCAGATCATTCATGAGAGTAGTGAATCTGAAGTAATAGTCGTGAAGCGTTTCCCCTGGGCTGTACGTGAATCTATCAAACAGATCATACAACTGACATTCCCTTTCCTGTTTGGTAAGAGACGTACCTTGTAGCAACACCTTTAGACGTTCCCATAAATCCTTTGCAACCGTATACTGACTTACCATTCGATAGATGTCATGTGGAAGAGCTTGGAGAATGGTTTGAAGAGCCTTTTCGTCTGCATCGGCAACAAGTTGTTGAGCTGGTATAAGTTCTTCAAATTCCCGTGGTCGAGTCACATTGTTAACCACGATGGTACCATAATCAAGTGGACCATTAAGAATTGACTTGACCATAAGCCTCCCATATGTTGGTTTTCCCTTAATGTATGACATCATACGGCCTTGCCATGCTTCAAATACTTCTTTAATGAGCATTGGAGGGCGATTATCCGTTCCCGTAATGACGGAAATGTCCGTAAGTGATGTCATCTGAGGCATTAATGAATTCGGATTCATTTTGTTCACTTCAAAGAGACAAAGATTATCGGTTGATCGAGCAGTGAAGTAAAGCTTGTGAATTGTGTTGAGTTTTTGTTGTAAGAAACCAAGATTAAATCCTCTAAAAACTCGTCGAAAAAACAAGTGAAATATCCCTTGGTTCGGAACTTTTGTTGATTCGGAAGTGTTGATTCGGAAGATTTTGGCTTGGAACTCCTTGATCCGGAACTTTTGGTTCGGAAGATTTGATCCGGAACTTTCCTTGATCCGGAACTTTTGATTCGGAAGAACTGATCCGGAACTTTTGGTTCGGAAGTACTAATTCGGAACTTTTCTTGATCCGGAACTTTCCTTTGATCCGGAACTTTCCTTTGATCCGGAACTTTCCCTTGATCCGGAACTTTTGGTTCGGAACTTTTTGATCCGGAACTTTTGTTAATCCGGAACTTGTTGATCCGGAACTTTTTGATCCGGAACTTTTTGGTTCGGAACTTTTACTGGGAAACAGATACTTTGTTCGAGTAACAGTCGATCAAAAATATGAAGAAAAAACCCAGATTTTTACCAAGTTACCCAAAAAGTTTTGTGATTTCTACAAAAATAAGTAAAAACTGATACTTATCTACTAATCCCAATCACAAAATCACCAAAAACTCCAAGAATCAAGATGGATCTTCTTAAAGAACACTAATACAATCAAAAACTAAATAACAACACAAATCATTACCTTAAATCACCCCATAGCTCTTGATACCAAATGTAGAATCTTGATAATCTTGTTAATCTATGAAGTGGGTTGAAGATTCCTAGAGAGAGAAACTAGTGAGAGAAAGTGAGAGAGAAACTATGTGTTTTTCATTAAAATGAGAAAATGGAATGTCAACAACCAACCCCTTTCCATGGTGGAAAGGGGTATATATATCCAAGGCCACTATTTGGGCTTGGGCCGACCCATGACAAGCCCATGGGTCGGTTTCTTACTTAACTTAATAAGTAACACTAACTACGAGCTATTACAACATAAATAATATTGTGGAGTGACCGATACTTCTAATATACGTTTAAACGTATTTCTAACAAAAACTTTGGTTATCGAAGGCGACAAGAATAATTCTAGATTAAAGATCGTTTCGTGTATTAAGGCTCGAAAATACATAGAAAGAGGTTGTGAATTATTCCTATCTCAAGTGACTGAAGTTGAAACTGAAGAGAAGCAAATTGATAATGTTCCTGTCGTGCGTGATTTTCCTGATGTGTTTCCTGATGAATTGCCCGGACTTCCGCCACCAAGGCAAGTTGATTTTCGTATTGATCTTATTCCTGGTGTTGCACCTGTGGCGCGTGCGCCATATCGTTTAGCAGCATCTGAAATGAAAGAATTATCGGAGCAATTGTAAGAATTATCCGAGAAAGGCTTTATTCGACCGAGCTCGTCACCATGGGGAGCTCCGGTATTATTCGTGAAAAAGAAAGATGGTCCATTTCGCATGTGTATCGACTATCGGGAGCTGAACAAGTTAACTATCAAGAACCAATACCCTTTACCAAGGATCGATGACTTATTCGATCAGTTGCAAGGTTCTAGTGTTTATTCGAAAATTGATTTGCGGTCTGGTTATCATCAACTTCGCATCCGCGAGGAAGATATTCAAATTACAACTTTTAGAACTCGATATGGACATTATGAGTTTCAAGTGATGCCATTTGGACTAACCAATGCACCAGCGGTTTTCATGGATTTAATGAATCGCGTGTGCAAACCGTATCTTGATAAATTCGTGATTGTATTCATCGATGATATTCTGATTTATTCTAAGAATAAAGAAGAGCATGGCGAACACTTGAATACTATCTTGGAGTTGCTAAGGAACGAAAAGTTGTACGCTAAGTTTTCAAAATGTGATTTTTGGCTTGATTCCGTACAATTACTTGGTCACGTGATTGATATCAATGGAGTTCATGTCGATCCCGCAAAAATCAAAGCCATTGAAAATTGGCCTGCACCTACTACTCCTACCGAGGTGCGACAATTTTTGGGTTTGGCCGGCTATTACAGAAGGTTTATTGAAGGATTTTCGTTAATATCCAAACCATTAACGAAGCTTACCTAGAAGAATAAACCGTATGTATGGGGTAACAATGAAGAGGAGGCATTTCAGATGTTGAAACTTAAATTGTGTAGTGCGCCAATCTTGTCATTACCCGAGGGCAGCGAGGATTTTGTCGTCTACTGTGATGCATCTCTAAAAGGATTTGGGGCTGTTTTGATGCAGCGAGAAAAAGTCATTGCGTATGCCTCTAGGCAACTTAGAAAGAACGAGAAAAACTACACCACTCATGACTTGGAATTAGGCACGGTGGTTTTTGCACTTTGCCTTTGGATACATTATCTGTACGGCACTAAGTGTACGGTATTCACCGATCATAAGAGTCTATAGTATATTATGGATCAAAAAGAGCTGAATATGAGGCAACGTAGATGGATCGAGCTTTTGAGTGATTACGATTGTACGATTCGTTATCACGCGGGAAAGGCAAACGTGGTAGCTGATGCGTTAAGAAGAAAGGAAAGGGACAAACCTCTCCGAGTGCGTGCTTTGGTAGTAACGGTACATAACAATCGACCGGAACAGATTCGAAAAGCACAAGCTGAAGCTTTGAAATCCGAGAATATTAAATCTGAAAATTTTCGCGGTGAGGGTGAACCTTTTGAAACCAGATCCGATGGTACAAAATGTCTAAAGGGACGAGTATGGTTACCATTATATGGAGGATTGAGAAATCTAATTATGTTGGAATCTCACAAGTCCAAGTATTCCATTCCTCCCGGGTCGGATAAAATGTATCATGATTTGAAGAAGTTGTACTGGTGGCCAAACATGAAGGCGGATATTGCAACATATGTTAGCAAGTGCTTGACATGTGCTAAGGTCAAGGTTGAATAACAAAAGCCATCTGGACTGCTTCAACAACCTGAAGTTCCTATTTGAAAATGGGAACGTACTACCATGGATTTCATTTCTAAGCTTCCACGAACTCGATCTGGCTTTGATTCTATTTGGGTGATTGTGGATCGCTTGACCAAATCAGCCCACTTTAACCCGATAAATTGAAGATTCAAGTTGGAAAAACTTACTCTTATCTATTTGAAGGAAATTGTTTGTAAATACGGTGTTCCTGTATCCATCATCTCGGACCGTGATAGTCGTTTCGCAACAAAATTTTGGGAATCACTTCATGTTGATGCAAAAGTTGGGTGATCCTTGCTAGACCCGAATTAGGCTTAATTCGGGTTGGCTGGGCTCCGGCTCCTGCACCAAGTGAATCGTTTGGTTGGGATCCTGCACACTAAACAACACGCGTTAGGCTTACCGTGGGAATGTTTCCCACGATTAGACTCCAGCGTGAGAGTAAGTAATCGGTTAGGGTTTTATGTGAGTTGAGAGTATAGAACGTAATACCTTGTGGAACCTTTGAGGGTTCCTTTTATAGGCAATGAAACCCTAATGGGATGTTATTGATACTTCGGCCCCAAGGAAGAGATAAGCACCAGAATTAGATTGATTGTTATCTTCTAATTATGGTGAATGAATATCTCCTTCTTTGGAGTAAATCATATTCAGAGATAGAATATGATTCTGTCTAACCCTGCACCGGTCATGCCGGGCCGTGGGCCGCACACGTGTGTGCGGTTACTGTTCATCTAAGCCCATAAGCTTAAATGACATTATTCCCACCCATCTGTGATGGCCCGGATACAGGTAGTACCCGTGGGCCGGGTTCATGACCCGGCTGGGGACTATACGTCATCATGTCCCCCCAGTCTAGTTGTTACAACCATAGGTGTAACCTCTAGACTACCAAGATGCTCCCTGGACGTACCAAGAAAAAATAGGGAATGATAAGTTTGTCCAAGAATTTGTTTCGGCCGCACGTGGCAACCTGACTTAGGAATTTATTCCATTATTATCTCAGCCGCTCATGGGGACCGAGACAAATTAAATATAGCATTAAATGTCAAGTCTTACGTAAGAGCCGCATATCCCGACATTAATAACTGTTCACCTGTCATGTTGACTGACAAAAGTGCAAACAGTCAGAGCCTCGAGCAGTGTAAACGTTTGAGTCAGAAGTGACCCGTGGGTCTCGCCTGACGTTTCACCTGCCATTTGCCCCCTAACCACACGATCAAGAATAGTGGCAGACACGTGTCACACATCCAACAGGCCATGACCCACGAGGCAACCCTATAAATAAGCCACCCCTACGGCTGTGTGCAACACACAGTTTGTATCTCCATTTCTGCCATTAAAGCTTTCTTCTTAGCTTCAATCAACCACGCACGGATCCCTTCCTCCGCAGGTTAGAACACCACGCCCTTACACTTTTATTTAGTAATGGCTCACATAAACAACCCCACCATTGGATCCGTGCTGAATATAATGACCCAGGAACAACTAGATCACTTTTGTATAAATTATTTCATCCCTACCAACCTACACCCCTCACTTCCTGGCGCCGGAGACCTCATAACTGAGGCTCCGGTGGGTAAGATTGCCCTGTACACTCGCCTTTTCGATGCGGCCAACTACCGCATTCCATTTAACCATTTCCTCATAGATCTGTTAGGATATTATGATGTACATATTAGTCAGCTCCACTGTATAGGCGCCTGTAAGATTAGTCAATTCGAGATCCTCTGCCGTGCAAGAAGAATCCCCCCAACCGTAAAACTATTCCGGATTTTTTACACTCCCAACCTAGTAAATGGTTGGTTGTCCTTTTAGAAACGATCCCCTAACAGTCCCCAATCTCATAATAAGCCAATGGATTCGCTGAAAAACTGGTATGACCACTACTTTTTCATTGACGCAATAGTATGGCCGGCTGATTATGCCTTTAGACATAGGATATCTCACGACCCCCAGCCGCACGCTAGCACATATAACCCCCGACACTCCCAAGAATTAGATCTGAATAGGACCGGGTTCCATAGAAATCTTCCCGAGTCATTTCTATGTTTGCTAGGGATTAGCCGCAACTATTTTGGCCGTCCAACAGATATCCTGTGTTTTGGAGAAGGCAGGGTGAAGGTAGGCTAACATCCGTACACACAAAGCTTATTCAATTACTTTGTAATGGCTAACATATTTTGGTATTGTTGGGCAGAAATGAACTTCTTTGGACTTCTACGCCAGGGCGACCCGAAGCTCGTACCAGAGGGCTCCCGTCCCCTCCGTGAGAATGAACTACCCCTTCTTGAGCATACCTGCAACGTGACGGTTGCTCTTGAAGCCGTGCCGGATCCCCACTCGGACGAGGAAGAAACAACTTTAATGAGGACACCCGTTGACTTCGACAACGAGGACGGTGATAACAGGATGCTTGAAGGAGGAGCCGGGCCCTCCTCACCGCCTAAGACTGCCACTCCTGCTCATGGGGAAGAGCAGGGAGACAATATTGACTTAACCACCTCCAGTCTTCGCCGGATGTTGGGCGATGATGATGAAGAGGTACAACAAATAAATGAGGAAGAGGAAGAAGTGGAAAAAGAAGTTGAAGAGGAGGTCGAAGAAGCAACAGCTCAGCCCGTCGCCAAGCGTACCCGCAAAAAGAACAAACGAGTAAGGAGAGCTGCTCCAGCCGAGATTGGCGAACACAACGCCCCTCCCAAGAAGCTTCGAGAAGACCACCCCTTATACCAATCTATTGGGAGCACCACCCAGGCTTCCGAGACGATACGGGCCGCACATGTCGATCCAGTCACTCAGATTCCCCCATTCACATCAGAATTGGCAAGGAATAACATGTAAGGCTCCATCTTGATACATAAGAACGACAAATTCCTTTCAAGCAGGACTTAATATATATATCCAAATGCTTGTTTCTCAGGGATGAACAAACTGGTGCCGTGCCTCCACCCGATGCCCAAATGGCGAAGGGAAAAGAAAAGGAATTGGAGAGAAACCCCATGCTTCACACGGCCGCCATGAAATCCGGCCCTGTATTTGAAGAAGGTACTCCCACAGCCTCCCAAGACCTCCCGACGTCCGGCCCCCCTCAATCGTTCAACCCCATCTGGAATATCACCACTGCATCACAAATGAGGGACGCCGAGGAATGCCGAGAGTACCTCAATAATTGCATACCACCAGGCTTGGTGCGAGAAGTAAATGCGCTCAGCCATGCGGACCTGGCGGATGAGTACAACGGTGCTTTGGTACATCAAATGGCAATGGGCACCTCGATGAGAGAAAGATTTGAAGCCGCACTTGGGCATGTGGAGTCTCTTAAGAGGAAGGTTGGACGGAGGGAGAGAATGATCGAGGACAATGAAGCTCAAATTGCAGCCCTCCAATCCCAACTTGCTAGTGCCGAGGCGACCATAAAAAAGCAATCGGCCCGTGCGATTGAGTATGACCAACAAGTGGCCGATCTCGAGTCAAAACTAGATGCCTCGACAACCAAGGTACATATCCGTGCCGCACCACCCTTTATTCTAAAAGAAATATAATCTAACAATTAATCTCATATAGGTAACCACAGCGGAGGCGTCTGCCAAGTCTTCCTCCAGCCAGGTATCCGTGCTCACCAAGAAACTGGAAGATGCGCAAATGACAATCCAGAGCATGGAGAAAGTACAAGAGGAGCTTGCTGATGAGAGGGCTATCACCAAGGAGCTGAAAGAGGCGTTTGCCCAAAAATATGTGATGATCGATGCCCTCACTGCCGAACACGATGACGTGCTGTGCCCTCAACTACTAGCGGCCATTGCCGGCCGCAGGTGGATGGTAGGGCATGGAGTACGCTTGGCTGTCACCAAGGTACTAGAGGCCCCCGAATTTGTGCAACAGTTTGCAAGCCTTGTGTCCGATGGTATTGACCACGACCGTCATGAGGGAATGGTCCAAGCCGTAGAGCTGATCAAGAAAAGGGAGAATTTTACCAGACATGCTTTCTTTAACCCAGAAGCGGCTAACAAGATGGCTGCTTCCATGGCCGCGATGCGAGACCTGCATTATCCATTCTTGGCTGAGCTGAAGGCCACAAAAGATGCATCGAACATGGAAATCATGGAAAAGCTATGTCTGAGTGTGTTCTCCCAAGATGAGGGTCATTCCCGTGCTTCCTTCACTCCATCACCCAGCCACCTGACGCTCCCTATCTACGAGGATGTAACCAGGATCGTGCTCGATGAAGAACCCTTAAGTGGGGTGCTGGAGAGGAATGCGGCTCAAGCCCGGAAGCGGAAGGAACGTAGTGAGTGGTTGTCATGTTTGGTCGAGGAACAAGTGGAGATAGGTAAGTTTCTTCCCCCCATGTAGGGTGCTCCTACTTTATTATCCATTTCAGGCAACTCTGGTTTGTAACCATTGAATATTTGCAGTATTTATTCGTCCGTGCATGTACACGGCTAAGACATATGTATTTTGTATGTAAGTCCGTGATGACCACGACCATTTTTGTTATTTATTTTGAAACTTGTGTATCTTTATTGTGTTGAATATTGTATACCAATACTGCATGACATGTCACGTCTTACACACAAAAAAGGAAAATACATACAAGCCTATAATTTACTAGACATGCGACGTGCGTCTTTACTATGCGAAGCATTGTGTGAGTACGGCATACGAAACTTACCACAACATCTTGTGAGTAAGGTGTCTAGTAAGGATACATGATCCGTGCGGCTGGGGTTGCATCCCTCTTACGCGGCAAGTTGAATTAGTAGGTTCACTTAATCCTCTTACCCGGCCTGGAGGCGTATAGTACATGTACAGTAATTTGAATGAATGCATACGAATGAAACATGACATATTATAATAACCATTAAAAAATTCATATGACTAACAAAAAATCTAAAAAATGATTTGCACGAAACAAGCCATGGAGCTAGCTAGGCGCCACGGCATTTTATTAGAACGTTTACATGTTTTGTTTGAACAATAATGACAAGTCCTAGAAAACAAGAAAGGAAACTAAACAAAACATAAGAAAAACAGATAAACCGCATGGTTCTTCATTAAAGCCACATATAGCAAAGCACCCATGCGGAAGCCGTAGCTTTCAAAGATAGCACCTTTTGAGATTGGAGATGTTCCATGTGCGTTCTAGGTCGCGGCCATCCATGTCACGTAACTTGTACGCGCCTCATCCCAAGGCCTCCGTGACTTCATACGGTCCTTCCCACTTAGGGCCCAGCTTTCCTGTATTCACCGCTCGACTTGCTTCGTTAGCACGATAGACATAATCTCCCGGTTGAAAAGAAACACCTTTGACCTTGGCGTCATAATAAGCCTTCATTTTAGCCTTGGACTTAGCCTCATTGATGGCTGCTATCTCCCTTTTTTCTTCCAACAGATCCAGGTTGATTCGCAGCTGCTCGTCGTTCGTGACGACATTAACCTCCGTCGTGCGGATGGTAGGCATTCCTATTTCTGCTGGTATAACAGCTTCAGTGCTGTAAGCCAATGCAAATGGAGTATCTCCGTTGGCTGTTTTGATCATAGTGCTATGCGCCCATAGCACATGTGGTAACTCATCGACCCATTTGGCACTTCGTTCATCCAAACGCGCCTTGATGCCATTTCCCAAGCTTCTATTTGCTCGTTCCACGAGGCCATTTGTCTGCGGATGCTTAACAGATGCGAAGCGCCGCTTGATGTTTAATGATGCACACCAGTCTTTGAATGGATTGTTCGTGAATTGTTTACCGTTGTCCGAGATGATTTCTCCTGGTAGGCCAAAACGGCACACAATATGCTCCCAAACAAACTTCTTAACTTGCTTGCCTGTGATGGATTTGACTGCCTTGGCCTCTATCCATCGTGTGAAGTAGTCCATTGCGACAATCAAGAACTTAACTCCCCCCGCAGCTACAGGAAACGGTCCTGCGATGTCAATTCCCCACTTATAGAATGGCCATGGGGATGTAATAGGTGTAAGCTCCTGTTGCGGATGTCGCGGCACTGGTCTATACACTTGGCAATCACTACACTTGTGAATCATGTCGCGTGCGTCCCTGTGCATGGTAGGCCAATAGTATCCTGTTCGTAAGGCTCGAGCTACCACAGATCGTGGACCTGCGTGCATGCCGCATAACCCTTCATGTATGTCACTGATTACGTAAGCGACCTGACGTGGTCGAACACACCGCAGCCACGGCTGCAAGAAAGAGCGCTTGTAAAGGATGCCTTCTCGAAGTTCGAAGTGTTGCGACTTCCTCCTGATGCGTCGTGCTGCTTTTTCCTCATCTAGAAGGGTCTCACTAGTCAAATAGTTGATAATCGGGGTCATCCATGTAGGTCCATCCTCCTCAACTATAGTAGCGACCTCCCCTTCCGTTATAGATTTCTCCTTGAGTATTTCCACCAAGACTTGTTTAGACAAGTGAGCGAAGCTTGTGGATGCGATCTTGCTGAGAGCGTCCGCCTTCTTGTTCTCGCCTCTTGGCACCTGCTTGATGGAAAATTTGCTGAAAGCCGCGATTAGTGACTTGACTTTTTCCAAGTATCTGACCATGTTGTCCTCCTTAGCCACATATCCACCTAGAATATGGTTCGCAACAAGCCGTGAGTCCACGTTGGCCTCAAGGTTGCGGACTCCCATTCTAGCGGCGGTTTTTAAACCCGCAATTAATGCTTCATATTCCGCTTCGTTGCTGGTGGCCATGAACTCAAAACGGAGGGCATACGTGAACTCCATTCCTTCCGGATTTGTGAGGATGAGACCAGATCCAGAGCCATCCGTACACGAAGATCCGTCCGTAAATAGCACATATAGTTCTATTGGAGTCTCGTCTTGTTTAGCGATTGGCCCTTCCTCATCCGGCTTCTCGATCAGGAAATCTGCCAAGATCTGGCCTTTCACAGCCGTCCTTGGCCTATAAGATATATTGTGCTCCCCCAATAAGATACTCCATTTTTGTAGCCTCCCTGCCACATCCGGTCTAGAAATGACCTGCTTGATTGGTTGGTCCGTAATGACTACAATTGGGTGCGCCTGAAAGTATCGGCGCAGCCGCTTTGTAGCAAATACTAGTGCCAAAACCAATTTTTCCATAAAGGAGTAATTCAGCTCCGGCCCTTGTAATGTTCTACTTATGAAGTAGACCGGAGTTTGCACTGTATCTCTATCTGTCATGAGTACCGCGCTTATTGCGCCATGAGTGGCTGAGAGATACATAATGAGTTCCTCCTTTGGCCGGGGAGCTACTAGCATGGGGAGAGATGCAAGGTGCTGCTTGAGTTGGCCAAAAGCTTCCTCGGCTTCCTTTGTCCACCGGAAGTCTCCCTTCCTAATGCACTTATTGAGTGTCTTAAATAGGGGTAATGACTTCTCTGCGGATTTAGATAGGAACCTATTCAGCCCGGCCAGTTTTCCATTTAAGGATTGCACCTCCTTCCGTGTCTGAGGGGATGGCAGTTGTATCACTGCGTCCGTTTTCTCTGGGCAAGGTTTGATGCCATTTGGATCAATCAAATATCTAAGGAACATTCCCTCTGTAGCCCCAAACGTACATTTCTTTGGATTTAGCTTCATGTTAATCCTCCTCAGTGTATCGAATGTCTCTTGGACATCCCGGAGAAGTGCATCCTTCGTATGACTTTTTATGACTAAGTCATCCACATAGACTTCCAGGTTGCGGCCTATCTGTGATTCAAAAGCCTTGTCCACAAGCCGCTGGTAAGTAGCACCAGCGTTCTTTAGTCCAAACGGCATTTTCGTATAGCAATATACGCCCTGACTCGTATGGAACGCCGTTTTTTCTGCATCCTCCTCCGCCATCTGGATCTGATGGTATCCTTTATATGCGTCCAAAAAACACTTAAAAGGATATCCGCATAGAGATTCTACCTTCCAGTCAATTTCCGGTAACGGGTAACAATCCTGTGGACAGGCCTTGTTCAGATCCGTGAAATCCACACACATGCGCCAACTGCCGTCATGTTTTTTGACCATGACTGGATTGGATAACCACTCATGGTAGTATAACTCGCGCATAATACCTGCGTCCACTAATTTCCGTACTTCCTCCAATATCACTTGGCTGCGCTCAGGCGCCTGGCCGCGCTTTTTTTGCTTGACGGGTTGGTACCCTTGGCGGATCTGGAGCTTATGCTCTGTTATCGCACGTGGCACGCATGTCATATGCTTTGGCTCCCATGCGAATATATCTAGGTTTGCACTTAAAAGAGAGCACATGGCCCTTTTGCCGCTATCCGAGAGCGCCCCTCCTATGGATATCTCATGTTCTGGGTGGTCAGGGTGAATTGCCATCTTCCAATTGGGAGGCGGTGATCCATCCTTAGGTGGAACAGGTGGAGCCGGTGTTGTCACGGTATGACACTCGGATGCTGGTACGATTGTGTTGTAGATGGTGACGATTCCTCCATCAACAGGGAATTTGATCATTCCGTGTGCCGTGGAGGGTACCGCCCATATAGCCAGAATACCTGGTCTGCCTATGATCCCATTGTACGGAGAATGTGAGTGTATCACCATGAAGTTCATCCACGCCGTAGTGGAGTGTTCCTCGTTCCCAATGGTTACAAGCAGACGCAGTTGCCCTATCGGCCAAATAGTGTCTCCACTAAAGCCCGTGAGCGGCGCCGTGGCCGGTACTAATTGGCTTCTGATTTCTGGGCGTAACTGCACAAAATAGTGTTCATACAGTACCTCTGCTGACGACCCTCCATCCATATACATGCGACGAACATTGTGTGTACCAATGCTTATCTCAATAGTGAGAGGAGCATCAATCACATCACTTGCTGTGATGGGAGGGAATGAGATTTCCCTGCCGTGTGAAAATTTTTGGCCAACTTTCTGCCTCGTGCGGTGTTGTCTGGATTGGATCATGTATATAGTCGAAGGTTTGTCCTTTTGGGGATCGTCTTTATCATAATTTTTGTTGTATTTTCCATCCTTCCAATCCTAAACTAAGTGCTTGAGTTTACCTGATTTGATCAGTGACTCAATGTGCTTCTTGAGCTGGATACACTCCTCCGTACCATGGCCCTTGTCATTATGGAACTCGCAGAAGCGATTTCCTTGCCGACGGTCCAGCGGAGTTGTCATTGGGGGAGGCCTTGGAAAGTTTGCCCCTTCCGTCAGCAAGATCTCCCGGTAGGACATCTTTAGGGGGTAAACTTATCGTCCGGCCGTCCTCCTTTGTTCTGGCTCTTAATGTCTGAGCCCTTGCTATTGTTCTGATTGCCTTGACCGCCCAACTGTCTCCGAGACTAGTCGTTTGACCGGTACCCATTTCCCCTGGATGGGTAAGCCGCGGCAACAGCTGTTTCTCCTTCTATGAAATTTCTGACCCTTTCCATGAGGTCATCATATCTCTCTGGACGCTTGTCATTGAGGCGCCTGATCAATTCCCTGTCTGTTATGGAGTGCATGTAGTCAGAGATTTTCAGGAGTTCCGGCATTGTTTTTGTACGCGTGCACTCATCATTCAAGCGCTCAGTGAAGGCTTCGGTGGACTCCCCCGGCCGTTGTTTGACAGTCGCCAATGAGACCGGATCCCTATTATACTTCTTTCTCTGAGTATAATTGTTCTTGAACGCAGTGCGTAGTTCCGTGAAACTATCGATGCTTCGTGGAGGGAGTCCCTCAAACCAGTCACGGGCATTTCCGATCAGAGTTGAATTGAACATTTGGCACCATATAGGCATGGGCCATCGCTCAATTTTAGCCTGCGTATCGAATATTTTAAGGTGATCATCTGGATCACCAGTTCCATCATAGGTCTTGACACACGCCGGCATGCGACGTTTGGTGTCCTCGGAATAGTTCCGTATGCGGAGGGTGAATGGGTCTTCCCTGGGATCCGCCCATGGCCGGGTGAGCCTAGGGTCATCCCACGGTTCACACCATGGGCGGGAAAGATCCTCCGCTTCTGCATCTCGATAATAAGGGCCACCATAATACTCATCATTGTTTGGTGGTGGTGGAGGGGTACGCCTAGGTCGGCGACGCTTAGGCGGATGGTAATCTGAGTCCTCCCCTGACGGGTCTGGAGACGGGGGTGGTGCCCCATCCTTTGGGTGAGGACCACTTTTTTGGGACGAACCAGGAATCCTCTTACCAGTGTTCATCCTGTCCCACACGCTCGTGCGGCGAGCGGTTCTGGCCAGCTCTCGATCTGGTCGCTCGGGTGAACCGTTAGACTTATCTCCCCCTTCTCGAGACTGAATTAGTTCCTGTATGAGGCGATCTCCTATGCACTCAAACACATTCCTGGGTTGAGGGGTTTCCTCAAAGATGCTCTGCTCCTGAGGCCGAGCTCTCCTTTTCCTCTGATTTTGGGAAGAGGTGATTGGTCTGGTGTCACCAAAGTTGAGTCTAGATTGGAGGTTCCTCCCTAGATTTAACCTTGATGCGATCCCCGGGACGATCCTATCAAAGTTCTGCGTGAGAACTCGAGTGAGATCCTCCTTGCTGAGTGGTTGGACTTCTACTTCATCCTCCACTGATGGTCTGCACGGCTCCTTGTTAGGAGGATTGGGCGCACTCCATGGATCAGGGTTATCCAGGGTTGAAGTAGGTGGGGGTGTTACGGAGATCGTGCTCGTCACCCCCAAGGGCTGGAAACCACCACGGTTACCCGGTCCGCCTGCAAGGCGGCTAGGTGATTGATTAGGGATGAGTATCCCTTCCCCTTGGGACTTCCGATTCCCAGGATTCATGCTCCTGGGATTAGCTTGTGGATGTCCCTTCGTTATTGGAAATTTAGAATGAGGTTTTGTTCTAGCTTAGTGTAATGGGTCCCACGGATGGCGCCAACTTGTTGATGCAAAAGTTGGGTGATCCTTGCTAGACCCGAATTAGGCTTAATTCGGGTTGGATGGGCTCCGGCTCCTGCACCAAGTGAATCGTTTGGTTGGGATCCTGCACACTAAACAACACGCGTTAGGCTTACCGTGGGAATGTTTCCCACGATTAGACTCCAGCCTGAGAGTAAGTAATCGGTTAGGGTTTTTTGTGAGTTGAGAGTATAGAACGTAATACCTTGTGGAACCTTTAAGGGTTCCTTTTATAGGCAATGAAACCCTAATGGGTTGTTATTGATACTTCGGCCCCAAGGAAGAGATAAGCACCAGAATTAGATTGATTGTTATCTTCTAATTATGGTGAGTGAATATCTCCTTCTTTGGAGTAAATCACATTCAGAGATAGAATATGATTCTGTCTAACCCTACACCGGTCATGCCGGGCCGTGGGCCGCACACGTGTGTGCGGTTACTGTTCATCCAAGTCCATAAGCTTAAATGACATTATTCCCACCCATCTGTGATGGGCCGGATACAGGTAGTACCCGTGGGCCGGGTTCATGACCCGGCTGGGGACTATACGTCATCACTTCAAAAATCATTAGGAACTAACCTGGATATGAGCACTGCTTATCATCCTCAAACCGATGGGCAAAGCGAAAGGACAATTCAAACATTGGAAGACATGTTGCGGGCTTGCGTGATTGATTTTGGTAGTAGTTGGGATAAGCACTTACCATTGGCAGAATTCTCCTACAATAATAGTTATCATGCTAGCATTAAAGCCACACCTTTCGAGGCTCTCTACGGAAGGAAATGTCGATCTCTTGTATGTTGGAGTGAAGTTGGGGATGCTCAACTCACCGGACCGGAATTGATACGCGAGACTACTGAAACGATTGTGCAAATCAAGAATCGTTTGTTAGCTGCTCGTAGTAGACAGAAAAGTTATGCGGATGTGGGGCGGAAACCTTTAGAGTTCGAGGTAGGTGACAAAGTTATACTAAAGGTATCACCATGGAAAGGTGTTATACGTTTTGGAAAGCGTGGGAAGTTAAGTCCCCGCTATATAGGACCATTCAAGATCACATCAAGAGTGGGTCCGGTAGCATATAAACTTGAATTACCTCGGGAACTACACGGAATCCACAATACTTTTCACGTGCTGAACCTAAAGAAGTGTTTGTCCGATGAAGACCTTATTATCCCAATGGATGAAGTCAAGATCGATGATAAGTTGCACTTTATTGAGGAACCCGTTGAGATCATGGATAGGGAGGTGAAGCAACTAAAGCAAAGCCGGATCCCTATTGTCAAGGTCCGATGGAACTCAAGGTGTGGACCAGAGTTTACTTGGGAAAGAGAAGATCAAATGTGGAAGAAATATTCTCACTTGTTCAATTTCAACAAGAAACCGGACCATAAGCCGAATTGATCTTCGGGACGAAGATCCACGTTAGATGGAGATGCTGTGACAAACTGGAAATTTCAGGTCATTATATAAACCTATCTTATAAGTATCTTTAATATTTTAATGAATTTGAGTATTATTATTTTAGACGGTTTAAGTTAAAACCGATAATTAAGGCTTTATTGTACCTTTTTACCAGTAAAGAAGACTATTAGCAAGCGTGATGTCGATGGATGCCAAATATTTTACGTCTTATTGTCGGTTGTTTGATTTTTGTCATTTTTGAGGATTTATTTTAAATGACGTGTTAAGTCGAGTCGAGAGTCGATATTTTTATTTTTGAAGTACGTTTTAAATTTTTAAAAGTATCTTTATGAAACCCGAGCCCCGTAAATATTTTCAAAATTTACTAATAGTTATTTCCCGATTTTTAGTTAACTATTTTCATTTTTAGCCACAACTATTGCCAAATTGCAACCAAGGTCCCTCCACCACTATATATAAACTTAAAATAAAAACACACAACACAAAATCCCACTCAAAAATTTCCACCATCTTCCCTTTCTCTCTCTACATAGCCGTGACATCCACCCCCATCCTAAATCCATACATTTTCAAATTTAACTCAAATTTGAGGATGCTTTGAGCTAAACCAAGGCTAGAACCATTCTTAGAATTGATCAAGGATCACACTGGTGTAAGAATTTTACACATGCAAGCATTTTTATTATTTTTGATGTTGTTAGGTAGAAGTCATGATCATGCATGTTGTTTTTGGCATGATCCATGGTGTTCTTGCTAAAAATTTTGTTAAAAACTTGATTTTAATCTAAAGGTTTTTATTTTATGATGATTTGAATGTTATGGTTCATATATGTTGATATTAGAGTATAGGGATGATCATTTTCATGGTTGGTTTTGATCAAAAAGGTGATTTTGTACAAGTTTTTAATGGTCATTTTATAAAAGTAAGTAAACAGTAAAATCCGAATTTTTATGTTTTGAAAATGGCTTAACTTATAGCCTAGGGTTGTAGATAATTTTATTAGCTTCGATTTGATATAAGGTAGAGCTTCTAGCTCCAAACGAGCGCGATGTTATGATGTTTTGAATGATCGTGTACCGGGAGACGAGTATCGGCACTAAATATAGTTGTTGTCAATATTTGGATCGAATCTCGGGGACTCTAAATAGAAGTTTTCAAATGTGTAACCTACTGATAATGAGGTGTTTACCTTAGAGGTTGAGTTTATTTTAAAACCCGAGTGTCGGTTTTGTAAACGGAGTCGTTTAAAGAAGTTAAAACGGTCGTATGAAAAATTAACGTAAATCTGTCCGGATTTTGTAGTATGGAAATGAGTCGGGTAAAGGACTTTAAAAGTAATTTCATTTGATAAACTTGTAGGAGGACTTTCTATATATAGTAAGTTAGTTTATCGAGTCGTTTTATAAACGTTTGACGAGTTTAAAAGGGGTAAATAAGCTAGTACATGTAGTATGTGCCGGCGGACTTTGTTAAAAGTATATAATGGTAAAGTAAATGTGTAGAAGAGTATAATGAAGTTATTTATATCGTCTTCTCTCGAGTTTATCGTAATTTTATGAGTTTGAGTTTTATGTGGTTATATATGATTTATTTCTCGATTCATTATTAATGAACGCGCCTTATTTGATAGGTAGCGGTTCTCATTTTTGAAAGGCATACATTATCATCGACGATCATCTCGCTAGATCTCTTATACTAAGGTGAGTCTATAGCCTCGCTTTATACTATCTTATAAATGATTTTAAAACCCGCGAGGGCGATAACATGCTTGTTTTAAAAATAGAACACAAGGGAACCGATGTATGCTAGTTGCCTTGATTATTACAGGTTTGTTATTTCGCTAAATGAAAGTCCCAATTTTATCATGAATTGTTAGCTACCGAGTTTTGGTAGGAGCTTATACATGGAATAGTACTATTCGGGAGGACCGACCTCCTCCCGTCCTATAACAACTAGCTATCGTTAGGACACACTTGAGGCCCAAGGGGGATGCATGCGTGAGAGTTTAATATACACTTAGCGAGGTGTATGGTGGGCAAACATTATGGAAACGTTTCAATGTCACGAGGCCTATAATAATCCATATAACGTTGTTTGATCCACAGCGTTTCCTGATGGTTTTAAAATATACTTGTGTTCGGTAATGTTTATTTATAAACTCTATAGATTCACTCAACTGTTGTTGACAAGTTTAGCATGTTTCATCTCAGGTCCTTGAAGGTAATGGAAGGAGGGATTTCAGTGCTTGCGGATTTATAATAAATGGGTTAAAAGCTCACTGTTTTGTAAAAATCGTTCGATGACCTTTAATATGAAAAGATGTCGTGTATCTTGTTTATATAAATGTTTGGGGGCCATGTTATGAACGATTGTAAACTTTTATTTCAATCCTATGTTTATTTCTAAAACGATTCTTTTCGAGTCGTTTTCTATTACTTGAGCTGTTATATTATGAAGTAGCACCCCATGTGAGCTTCCGCATGTGACACGAAATTGGGGGTGTTACACTAAGTCTACAAATAACAATAATATAAGAGCTATTACAAATAAAAGAGAACTTCTAACCTTGATTACTTTCCAGTATGAATGCTGCACAGTAGAACTTGGTGAAAGAAATTAAGAATAGAAGTGAAAATGTAAGTATGTGGACTAAAAATAAAAGCTTTAAAATTTAAACTAAAAATTAATATTTAAAATTAAATGACGAAAAGTTAAATCTTTTAAAAGTAAATTTAAAACTTAAAACTTTGTAAAAATGAAATCTTTACTGAAAATAATTTGAAAATTAAGATAAGTGAAAATGGCGGGAAAAATTAAGGTTTGAAAATAATTTGGAAAACAAAAACTGAACATAAGTCGGAATCCACAAACCTGTACCTAATTCGGAATCAAGGTTTCTTTATGTAAATCGGAATATGACTTTGGAACTTAATTCGGAATACGTGACCTTTACCTAGTTCGGAATCAGTTGTCTTGACCTAGTTCGGAATCCAATATTCTACACACAACTCGAAATACACGTCCAACTTCTAATTCGGAATATGGAAGCAAGACCTAGTTCGGAATACGGATGCCACCTAGTTCGGAATATCCATTTCTGACTCAGTTCGGAATGTTGTTGATGCTGACCTAATTCAGAATACGTCTTCAAGACGTAGTTCGGAATATGCTGATTTGTACGTAACTCGGAATACCAAACTTGCATATAATTCGGGATCCAAATTATCAACTTAATTCGGAATCACAATTACCAACACAGTTCGGAATAAGTATACTGACTCAATTCGGAATATGTAGTTTTTGATGTAACTCGGAATGCTTAGTTCGGAATGTGATGATTTGACTTAATTCGGGAAACTAATCTCATTCACAATTCGGGAAACACAAAACTTGATGTAATTCAGGAAGTTAGGGTTTTAAAAGAACCCGAACTATAACTAAAATAAGCAAAATTAAAATTAAGCTAAAACCAATTAAGCACTTGTCTAAAAACTTAACCAAATCAATTTTAAGAAAAAGTAAATACGCCAAAATTTAAAAACTTTTGAAAACACTTAATAAGCAAAAATTTAAAATCAACTTTTTTATAAAAATATTAAACTATCAAAATCAACTTATTTTAAAAACTAATAAACATAAAAATGAAGAAAATAAGCACCTTAATCTAAAACTCTAGACACACCAACTCAATAAGCACAATCAAATAAGCAAAACAATCACATCATCAACAAAATTAAACCAACTACATGATTAATTAAGCAAAATAATAGATTATTAAGAAAGGTAGAATGACAATTATCAAATAGACTTGATTAAATAGAAGATTAAGATCAAAGATTACAAGATGAAAGATTTGATAAGGTTGAAAACTAGAGAGAAGAAAAATAAAACACACTTAATTACCTACTAAAATTAAAAACTAAAAATGAAGACTAGCTTCTAACTACACATTAGAAGACTATATATAGGGGAAGTGGTAAAATGCTTGTTTCTTCTCTTTTCTTCTCGTCTTTCTCGACTTGGTATCGGGATTAGTCGAATGATACCTTGAACTCGTCTTCTATTTTTTCTTCTTTGAATAGACATGGTTTTTCGACTTCGTTAAACTTCCGTCTTTAGACTTTTTCTTCGATAAATCTTCAGAATAGGCCTTTGACTTCCGTTATTCTTGCACTTTTGACCTTTTGACTTGTCTTTTGTCTTTTTCTTCGATAAAATCCCGTGAAAGCCCGTGTTTTCTTCCTTTTTCATATTTTTATCCTGAGACACAATAAAAACACAAACCACGCATAATTCCGACTTTTATGACATAAAATACACGTTTTAGTCTTGTTATTATTGGAAATAAGTGGTAAAAGGATAAGTGTTTTCACACTTATTTGTACTACACAACAATCCTCTTTTTGAGACTTTCTATGATAATCCACTTTTTCAAGAACATGTGGAAGATTCTAATGATTCTCTTTCTGATTTGGATGCTCCACCAATTTTTGATGAATATGATGATTATACTTCCGATTTGGATGCTCCACCAATCTATGATGAATATGATTATTCTACATCCGAGTATGAAGACATGCCGACTTATGATGACTTTGATGATGTTGACACTCTTTCGAGTGATTCTTCAAGTGTTGGGTTTTCTAATGATGTTTTTTATCCTATTTTTGATGAGGATCCTCCACCAACAACGCTTGATATACTTTAGATGATTACTCTTTTGAGGAAGATTTCTCCACCTTTCTCAATACTTACTTTCCTAATGAGCATGAATCTCCTACTTTGGATTTTGATTATGGCCTCTAACCTCCTTCGGATGTTAAGAAACCCGTTTCAAAAGAGAAGAACCCAGACGACACCAACATTCGCAACACTTATGGTTTGACACCTCTCTTTCCACTTTCTTTGGATGAGATTGTGCGGTATATGGGTGAATCTTCTTCAAGGTCTACTGAGTCTTATTTTCCCCTAAAGGAAAAGGTGTTCGATCCGGGTATCACAGTTTTTGAGCCATCTAAGTATCCATCTGATGAAATAAAAGGAAAGACTTTTAGAAAATACGAAGCTATGCTTTCACCTCACAATACCTTCTATCACTGTGCTCAACTTTTGCTTAAGGGAACCTCACCTACTCGACTTTGGCTTGTGCTCTTCACCTTAGGTATATGCTACTTGTTGGATGAGAACCATGTATTTGATCCCGACGGATTTTATTCAAGGTCTTCTATGTGCTTTTCACCATAGTATTCGATGTCGAGTCAGGCTCGTGACTCGGTTAAGAAAAACAAGCGCTTCTTGGGAGGCAACCCGATGATCTATCCTTATTTATCTGTTTTTCATAATAAGTGTAGGGGAGACCATAGTAGGTGTTTGTTGTTTTGTTTCTTATTATGTACAGGGATTGGCGCTTTCAAAGATCCTCTTTTGATGACTTTTGACGATCCGTGATTCTGTGTCCCCGTCTTCCCGGTTTTATCCTAAACTCTTTTGATTCAATATTTTATATCCATAAATGTTGAAATAGGAATCACTTTAGTTGTCTCTTCCTTAGCAAGATTTAAACAACGTGCACAATGTCCTAAGTGTAGGGGAGTTTACTTCCACACGCTTAAACATTGAGGACAATATTTATATTAAGTGTAGGAGAGACTTCTATCGAAGTTAAGTGGGCTTTTCCATGAATATGGCCTCATTTTAACAGGAAAATTTAATTTTTCGACGTTTTTCAAATTTTTTTTTATCTATTTTGGCCTAGTAGTATTTTTCATTTATTTTCTTTTATCTACTTCCCTTTTGTCATCACCATCATATGTATATATTCCATAATAAAGTCAAAATAAATTACTAAATAAAATGGTTTTAAAAAGTTTAGATGTCTTTGATATATTAGGCCCGTCGTGAATATTTTGACTCAACCCGAGTTTACTTATGTGAGTTTACTCTAGCTAGTATCCTTAACCATATGGACCTTAATTGGTTTATTAGGCTAAGCATCCGCGAGTCTCATTCTTTGAGATTTTAATTTGTGGAGAACGAGAAACGATAGAGTCAATTATAAGTTTTGTATTCTTTCATGAATTTATGTGAGTTAATTATAAGCTTTTTCTCCTATCGCTTGTCAATAAATAAATGCAATAAATAAGGTCGTACGATTTGAAAAATTACTTAGCTTCTAGCCCAAGATCGTTTAAAAGTTGCTCGGGATTAGTTAGAGTTCATAGCCAAGGTATAACTTATTGAAGCGGGATGCGAATGTAACACCCCCAAGTTGGTCAAATGCAGCGGAATAGTAACTGGGGTGTTACTTTGGGTGGATCGATAGCAAATAGTATATAGAGCATGATCATAAAGTATCATTTAAAACATATTACATGAATTTAACTTTACAATTTAAATAAAATGTCTTGAAATCAACATTTAATATTGTTTGTAGAAATATCCCAGCCCGATGGTAAATATGATGCTTCCTATGATGATGGGATCCAATGCACATGAACCTGCTTATTTTCCTGAGAAAACATGTTAAAAATCGGTCAACATAAAGTTGGTGAATTCATGGAGTTTAGTTGAAAGAGTATAAGTATTAATATGCAAAGCATCACGAAGGTAGCAGGACATCACAGCCCAATACTACAGTAGTTCCTACTGCCCTGTAATAGAAGCTAGACATGATTTTCAGTACGCCCATTGGGTCTATCCTGATGTATGTTTCCCTTAATCCGACAATGACATAAACCTGCTGCTCGGCCTAAGCATCACGTGACAGCTGATCACGACAGGCCGGGTGTTGTCAACACCCGAATAGTACTATCCATACATTTCGCGCTACACTATTAACTATTACAGTCCACGGGAATGGGGTAACAGTAGGCAATAAATTGTTGTTGTCTGTGCATGCTTGCATAAAAATAAAAGTTGGCATGTTTTCTCCCCCAGTTATAAAACAGTAAAGATGGGGCCATGAACTCACCTCAGTGGTAACGATGTAGTGATGATGTCACTGAATGTACTGGCACAGTATGATCGCGAAGCAGTAGAATTACCTATGTAATTTATGTATGTCTCAGTGAATGCAAAATAATAATGCATGATGGATGTACATATGAAAAATGTATGATCACAAATTTAATAAGTTGTTATCGTTGTAAGTATTTAAACTTAAAGTAAGTTATCGTACCATGTACACTTTTAAAGTGTATTTACATTGGTTGAATGAATTAAATAAAATGATTTTTATTTAATTAGACTTATAAAAATAATGTTTTATAAAAAGTCTTTCAAGTTTCCGTTATACAATGCATATAATCCCCTAGTATGTGCTTGAGTTTATTAAATAAATCGGTGGTTATAAAAATTGTGAAAGTTTTAGTATTTTAGTAAAAGTGTAGTCGTTCAATCGGGATATATTTAGAAATACTAAATTTGTTGTCGGGCCAGTTTATTTATTCGGGTTATCTAATGGGTCAAATATCCTAAATATATTATAAAAATAATTAAATAATTAAATTAAATAATTAAATTAAACATTTAATTAAAGTGTTTCTAAAAGTTAAACATGTCTCTTTTAAGGTATCAATATATGTTGGTGTTGTGGGAACAAGGGACAAATTTGTCAATTGTTTGGGAACATGAAACATTTTATAGAAATAGAAAGGTTTCATGCTACGTATCTTCTTTATAATTCTAACAGTGGCAAAGTTCAACTAACAGTGGCAACAAATGTACTAACGGTGGCAATATATATATGGTGCATTGTTTTCGAAATTAAATAGCGAGTTCAATAGTGATTCGTAGTATAAACTAAAAACATCGTTGGAAAGCTAGCCGGGTCGTCTAGAGACCCGTATGTTTAGTTTTATAAATCGAGTTCGTTTGCTAGGATGAAATCATGTTCGAAATAGGTGTCGAGAACTATTTTAAAATACAAGTGTTTATCGAGTCACTTTCGATCTAGTATACGGTTTTCGTTAAAGACTTTTGGGTTAAACTAAAAATAGCCTCGTGTAGACGACATGGCCGTCTACAACATTCATTTTATACTCGACTTGGGGCAAGGTCGTTTAAAGGGTTAAAAGTGGGTCGTAAAAGGTCGTGTTTTTGAATACTAAATCGAGTTATATTTTCGATTATACTAAGCCTCATACGGTATTTTCGCCGGTCAATATCTAGCGCGTTTATTAACCATTTTATGTGATTCGAGTTGGGTTATAATCTCGGGACTATGGGCTACGTTTTGCCCCCATAAAACCTGCGGGCACTCAATCCTAGGTGGCTCGTTTTGGGTCTCAAACTAAAGGTTTCACAACTATCTAAGTTCTTTCATACATTTCCATTGACTATATAACGTGGGTCTTACTTCATTCTGTTTAAACGTAAAGATACTATAGTGTAAATTGTTAAACAGTGGCTACTTCCAAGGATCTTTGCATTATGCTATTACTAAGCCTCGTAACATTAGAAAGCGTGTTTTCTTGTTTTAACTATTCTCAAGCACAATACTATACGAGACTAAGATGCATACGTTATGAAAACAAATAAGGTTTGTGTAAACTCACTTTGCTTGGAGACGAATGCGTATGCCCTAAAACCAAGAGCTCGAGTTCGTTTAAGCTCCTAAACAAACCACAGCAGCTCAAGCGCTGATCGAGAAGGGAAGAGAGACCAACCGAGCTTCGTCACCGAATCGAAACGCGAGCCGTGATTACCAACGAGCAACCATAGGTTTGTTGCCAACGAGTAAAGACAAACCTGGGTGAAGTGGGATGTTCGTGCAATGCAAGTTGCATGAGTAGAAAGGGAAGAGTTGGTACTTGCGTTACTTGTGTCTCAACCATGAAAGAAAAAGGAATAGGTTTTGGTGGTTTGTTGCTCTCGGCAGAGAAGAAAGAAAGAAGAAGATGGAAGTGTGAGATATGGAAATGGTGGTGGTGGATGTTGTGAGAAGGGGGATAGAAATGTGGAGTGTATTTATACACGAGGGGGAGAGTGATAGTAGGAGTATGTGTTTGTGGCTCGGGTAGAACACACGACAAGAGGGAGAGAGAGCATTAAATGAAAGAATCTTGGCTTAAAAGTACTTCCTAGATATGTTAGGGTTTGTATAGACGTGTAGATTTCTTAACCGAAAGAGGGTGTGTGGCTTAAGTTAGTACACGGCTAGGAGTAATATGTAAAAATCTTTCATAGATTTTGCTAGTTATTATGTGTACTAGGAGATTTTAAGGAAGATTTGGTGTTCGTGGCTTATACTCGGCCACATGAGATAGGAAAATATTATGAGACGTGTAAAAATGTTTACCAAAGGATTGTGGTGATGACATTATACACGAGTGAAAGAGAAAAGGAGGATCTAGGAAGTATCATGTAGGGTTTGGTAAGTCTTAAGCATATCTAGTTAGATTTGGAAGTATGATGTGTGTAATAACTCATGTGTAAATTAAATGGATTCAAAGAAATGTTTATTTTAAAGTTTAGCTAAATAGAAGGTAGTATACATTATTTTGGTTAGTTTGATTTATTTGCACATGAAAAATGGTCAAGGGTTCCAAAATATTTTTATTGAGTCGCGTTAATTGTACTAAAAGTTTATGTATATAGTTTTAATGCGTAATATTTTGTATCATCATTATTAATTATAATAAATATAATTAGTAATTATTTATGTAAATACAAATAATTTAGGTCCCTGGTTAAAACGTCAAGTTTTTAAGTAATTCATATAAATAAATAATGTTTACTATATTGTGATTCCGTTTGCAACGGTCGTTGATAAAAATTATTATAGGATGGACGATATTAATAATGAAACCGGTGACGTGTTAAAAGCCCAAAATTTGGGGTTTTACAGCACTTACACGTTATTTTAGCTTTGTCCTCAAAGCTTAAGATGAAGTTACTCGTCCAGGGAATAAGTGAGGACACTTTTTCTTGAACGTGTAATTTTGTGAACTCAAGTTTAGACTCTCAAGTGTATTTAGAATGTAGTTATTAATCTGATGCCTCCGAGGAGTAAATTTTATGCACAAGGTATTTTGTCTATTATGTTTTGAAAATTTACACATTTGGTCCTTCTATTTTTGTAATGTGGCCCTTAGGGCACGAATAGTTTTTCCAATGAAAATAACTTAGGGCTCATATTTAGTTTCAAAAGTGGCAAAATCAACCCTTAGGGTTTTGAATCCGCGTTAAGTCAACTAGGGCTTCTTTTAAGTTCAATGAAATCCATGTTTGGTCCTTAGAGTTTTACAACTCTCGTTTATTACTCTAGGGCTTGAAATATGTTTGAAAAGTGGCAAAACAAGTCCTTGATAGCCCAAAAGATTTAGTAAAAGGTTCATTAAATCATATTCGAGTTCGATTAAGTTTACAAGGTTGGATAAAATAGTACAAGTTCGTTTTAAGTCTTGGCTCTGTTGAATGTGTTTCATGGGCCTTATCGGGCCTCAGTGTGCATAGATAAGGCTTGTTAATGTTTTAACAGTCCTTCAAGAGATTTCTAAGTCCATTAAGCTTTAAAAAGCTTAAGTGATGTTGGGGTAAAAAAAAAATAAGCTGAGAATCAATAGCACAACGCTATGGTCCAAGAGAGATGAACAGGAATCTTTATAAGGATATAAAGTATTTTGAATGAACCGTGAGTCAAAAGGAATACGCTCCATAGCTGGAAAAAAAAATATCGATAACGAGTCACGTCGAATATATTTAAGCCCACTTGTTTATAAATTTTTATTTACATCGATAAGCGTCCTTATCCACGTAAAGTAAAAATTTATAACTTCATGGTTCGGTGCCCTATGATTTCTTTATTCAAACGAAAAAGCGTCCTAATCCGTTTCAATAAGGATTTCATAGCCCAACCTACTTAAATATTCCCAACAAGGCTTGCCATCAAAACGAATATAATATCCAAAATAAATATTACAAAGCCAAAGTGTATGAGGCAATGAGTTGTGTTTCATGAGTAGATGTTCAAATCAAAGGTGGTTTGGTTAAGGTTTAGGTTTTGTGGTGAAAGTATAAGTAGTAACTATAAAACGTATAGTTTTAGTAGTATAAAACGTATGACACTTATTAAAATTGATAAGTGTGAGGTTGGAATATATAAAAAGGTGTCTTTCGTTGACCCGTACTATTACTTATAGTATAAAGAGAGTATGTGTATATTTATTTCGAAGTGAGTTTACGTACTTGGTAAACTTAAATACTTGTGATCATGGTTTTAGACTTTATAAAATCTAAAATGATGTATGCATATGCTCATGTGTTTTCAGGTGACTTAATAGTCCCAAAAATGATCAATTGTATGATTGTATGCTCATATAAAATGCAGTCATACGAAATGTTCAATGAATAATAGTATGTCCGTATGCTCATAAAAATGTAGTCATACGAAATGGGGCCGTGTCTTTATGATTAAATACTCATAATCATAATGAAATGTTGTGATCCAGTTGTTTCCATGTTCATATGATTTAAAATGATGTATGCTCATGAGATGCATATGATTGCTCAAAAGATTTCATGCAAAGGTGGTGAAACATTATGCAATGTTTAAAAATTAGAGAGTAATTTTACCCACTAGCTTATACTACTAGCTAAGAATTTAGTATGAAATTTGTTATGTTTAGTTAGATACTAAATGGTTTTGTTAGATCTCCAAGGACAAAATTTCCAAAGAGTAAATAAGATTTCCAAAGAGTTAGTTCGAATAAAGTTTCTCAAGATTTACAAAAATCTAGTTAGATTTTTCACGATTTATCGTAATCCCTTTATATTTTCCAAGGATTTATAAAGATTTGGTTAGATTTCCAAAGATTTACAAAATCTAGTTATGATTTTCAAAAGGTTGCTAAAATCTCGTTAGATTTTTAAAGATTTGTTAACATCTAGTTAGATTTCCCAAGATTTTCTAAGATTAATAAAATCTAGTTATAATTTCAAAAATTTCTAAAATCTGGTTAGATTTTTGCAAAGATTTTCTAAGATTGATAAAAATCTAGGTAGATTTTTGAAGATTTATAAAATCTTGTTAGATTTTTTTTTTTTCAAAGATTTACAAAGATTTAGTTAGATTGTATTTAGATATTTCTAAGGATTGTTATGTACAAAGTTGTTACGATGCATTGTTTCAGGCCATCATACTTTAGAAGCCATTCTATAAACGTTTGAGGAGCGAGGGCACTTTAAATCGTAAACCCAACCACCCAGTCAAAACGTAATATCGAGATGGAACATCTTTAGTATAAAGCTCCCTACTAACATGGGATGTTTATATTAAATACCTTAAGTATTTAAATAGCTTCATAAAGATATTTATATGAAAGGCACGTAAAGGGTTAGTTCACATAATATGTATGCTCTATATGCTATATGCCTAACTATTAGGGTCCCCAAAAATCAATTTTTCTTTAAACTGATTTTTATGTTCAGTTATAGTCCAGTTTAAAATTTTTATTGTTTAAAAATTTTTAAGTTTTTGATCTGGTTCTCTATAACTATCGCTCTGATACCATTTCTGTAACACCCCCAAGTTGGTCAAATGCAGCGGAATAGTAACTGGGGTGTTACTTTGGGTGGATCGATAGCAAATAGTATATAGAGCATGATCATAAAGTATCATTTAAAACATATTACATGAATTTAACTTTACAATTTAAATAAAATGTCTTGAAATCAACATTTAATATTGTTTGTAGAAATATCCTAGCCCGATGGTAAATATGATGCTTCCTATGATGATGGGATCCAATGCACATGAACCTCCTTATTTTCCTGAGAAAACATGTTAAAAATCGGTCAACATAAAGTTGGTGAATTCATGGAGTTTAGTTGAAAGAGTATAAGTATTAATATGCAAAGCATCACGAAGGTAGCAGGACATCACAGCCCAATACTACAGTAGTTCCTACTGCCCTGTAATAGAAGCTAGACATGATTTTCAGTACGCCCATTGGGTCTATCCTGATGTATGTTTCCCTTAATCCGACAATGACATAAACCTGCTGCTCGGCCTAAGCATCACGTGACAGCTGATCACGACAGGCCGGGTGTTGTCAACACCCGAATAGTACTATCCATACATTTCGCGCTACACTATTAACTATTACAGTCCACGGGAATGGGGTAACAGTAGGCAATAAATTGTTGTTGTCTGTGCATGCTTGCATAAAAATAAAAGTTGGCATGTTTTCTCCCCCAGTTATAAAACAGTAAAGATGGGGCCATGAACTCACCTCAGTGGTAACGATGTAGTGATGATGTCACTGAATGTACTGGCACAGTATGATCGCGAAGCAGTAGAATTACCTATGTAATTTATGTATGTCTCAGTGAATGCAAAATAATAATACATGATGGATGTACATATGAAAAATGTATGATCACAAATTTAATAAGTTGTTATCGTTGTAAGTATTTAAACTTAAAGTAAGTTATCGTACCATGTACACTTTTAAAGTGTATTTACATTGGTTGAATGAATTAAATAAAATGATTTTTATTTAATTAGACTTATAAAAATAATGTTTTATAAAAAGTCTTTCAAGTTTCCGTTATACAATGCATATAATCCCCTAGTATGTGCTTGAGTTTATTAAATAAATCGGTGGTTATAAAAATTGTGAAAGTTTTAGTATTTTAGTAAAAGTGTAGTCGTTCAATCGGGATATATTTAGAAATACTAAATTTGTTGTCGGGCCAGTTTATTTATTCGGGTTATCTAATGGGTCAAATATCCTAAATATATTATAAAAATAATTAAATAATTAAATTAAATAATTAAATTAAACATTTAATTAAAGTGTTTCTAAAAGTTAAACATGTCTCTTTTAAGGTATCAATATATGTTGGTGTTGTGGGAACAAGGGACAAATTTGTCAATTGTTTGGGAACATGAAACATTTTATAGAAATAGAAAGGTTTCATGCTACGTATCTTCTTTATAATTCTAACAGTGGCAAAGTTCAACTAACAGTGGCAACAAATGTACTAACGGTGGCAATATATATATGGTGCATTGTTTTCGAAATTAAATAGCGAGTTCAATAGTGATTCGTAGTATAAACTAAAAACATCGTTGGAAAGCTAGCCGGGTCGTCTAGAGACCCGTATGTTTAGTTTTATAAATCGAGTTCGTTAGCTAGGATGAAATCATGTTCGAAATAGGTGTCGAAAACTATTTTAAAATACAAGTGTTTATCGAGTCACTTTCGATCTAGTATACGGTTTTCGTTAAAGACTTTTGGGTTAAACTAAAAATAGGCTCGTGTAGACGACATGGCCGTCTACAACATTCATTTTATACTCGACTTGGGGCAAGGTCGTTTAAAGGGTTAAAAGTGGGTCGTAAAAGGTCGTGTTTTTGAATACTAAATCGAGTTATATTTTCGATTATACTAAGCCTCATACGGTATTTTCGCCGGTCAATATCTAGCGCGTTTATTAACCATTTTATGTGATTCGAGTTGGGTTATAATCTCGGGACTATGGGCTACGTTTTGCCCCCATAAAACCTGCGGGCACTCAATCCTAGGTGGCTCGTTTTGGGTCTCAAACTAAAGGTTTCACAACTATCTAAGTTCTTTCATACATTTCCATTGACTATATAACGTGGGTCTTACTTCATTCTGTTTAAACGTAAAGATACTATAGTGTAAATTGTTAAACAGTGGCTACTTCCAAGGATCTTTGCATTATGCTATTACTAAGCCTCGTAACATTAGAAAGCGTGTTTTCTTGTTTTAACTATTCTCAAGCACAATACTATACGATACTAAGATGCATACGTTATGAAAACAAATAAGGTTTGTGTAAACTCACTTTGCTTGGAGACGAATGCGTATGCCCTAAACCCAAGAGCTCGAGTTCGTTTAAGCTCCTAAACAAACCACAGCAGCTCAAGCGCTGATCGAGAAGGGAAGAGAGACCAACCGAGCTTCGTCACCGAATCGAAACGCGAGCCGTGATTACCAACGAGCAACCATAGGTTTGTTGCCAACGAGTAAAGACAAACCTGGGTGAAGTGGGATGTTCGTGCAATGCAAGTTGCATGAGTAGAAAGGGAAGAGTTGGTACTTGCGTTACTTGTGTCTCAACCATGAAAGAAAAAGGAATAGGTTTTGGTGGTTTGTTGCTCTCGGCAGAGAAGAAAGAAAGAAGAAGATGGAAGTGTGAGATATGGAAATGGTGGTGGTGGATGTTGTGAGAAGGGGGATAGAAATGTGGAGTGTATTTATACACGAGGGGGAGAGTGATAGTAGGAGTATGTGTTTGTGGCTCGGGTAGAACACACGACAAGAGGGAGAGAGAGCATTAAATGAAAGAATCTTGGCTTAAAAGTACTTCCTAGATATGTTAGGGTTTGTATAGACGTGTAGATTTCTTAACCGAAAGAGGGTGTGTGGCTTAAGTTAGTACACGGCTAGGAGTAATATGTAAAAATCTTTCATAGATTTTGCTAGTTATTATGTGTACTAGGAGATTTTAAGGAAGATTTGGTGTTCGTGGCTTATACTCGGCCACATGAGATAGGAAAATATTATGAGACGTGTAAAAATGTTTACCAAAGGATTGTGGTGATGACATTATACACGAGTGAAAGAGAAAAGGAGGATCTAGGAAGTATCATGTAGGGTTTTGTAAGTCTTAAGCATATCTAGTTAGATTTGGAAGTATGATGTGTGTAATAACTCATGTGTAAATTAAATGGATTCAAAGAAATGTTTATTTTAAAGTTTAGCTAAATAGAAGGTAGTATACATTATTTTGGTTAGTTTGATTTATTTGCACATGAAAAATGGTCAAGGGTTCCAAAATATTTTTATTGAGTCGCGTTAATTGTACTAAAAGTTTATGTATATAGTTTTAATGCGTAATATTTTGTATCATCATTATTAATTATAATAAATATAATTAGTAATTATTTATGTAAATACAAATAATTTAGCTCCCTGGTTAAAACGTCAAGTTTTTAAGTAATTCATATAAATAAATAATGTTTACTATATTGTGATTCCGTTTGCAACGGTCGTTGATAAAAAATATTATAGGATGGACGATATTAATAATGAAACCGGTGACGTGTTAAAAGCCCAAAATTTGGGGTTTTACAACGAAGATTGGCGAGTCCAAAAAGGCCCTAACAAGGCATGAGGGCTCCATTTTGTTGCTAAAGATCCAAGATAATGTGAAGAATCATTATTCAAAAATCAATATGAAGGATCAAGACACACGACGAGAAGCAATGACTCCCATAAATATCATGGAGAAGTCTATCCAAAAAGACCCTAACAAGGTATTAGGATAAATAGATCCAAGTCCGAAAAGGAGGCGGATCGTTGTATATCAAAATCTCAAATAAAGATTGAAGAAAAATGAAGAAGTCGTGGTCCAAGTTTGAAGAATCTCTCAAAAACTTCAAGTGAAGAAATTCCTATTATGAAGAGAAGACCATTATTTCAAGAACGTCTCTCAAGATTCGAAGTATGAAGTAAATGCCAAATATCGGTCCAAGAAAGGTCTCAAATCGTGAAACGAGTTATGCCAAGATATGAACTTTATGAGGTTTCGAGAAGCAGTTTTAAAAGATTTTGTCCTTTAGCTAACTGTTGATTAAATCGTCCTACTTTATTTTCGGCCTAAATAAGTTATCAAAATAAGTAAAAAATGTATCCTCGTGATCATTCAAGACAATAATAAAATATAAGAGATACACCTAGGAATAAGGGGGTCTAAGTGAATAACTGAACCACATGATTAAGTGTTAGCTTTAATAAGTTATGATAACAATGATCTCGTTTCTAAGCTTGGTGTGGGGAACGTGAAACTTGAGGGTGATAAATATTCATGACACCAGAAGCCCTAATGTAAGTCTTAGATTTCTTTACACGTTTCTTCCTTCAAACATTGTGAAATTTTCTATCATTTTAGTTTCTATAGTATCGTAGTATGTAATAAAGGCCAAGGTGGGTTAATTATGATAGAGAATGTAAGTCGTGCTTTGAAATTAATGCATTGCATGAGGTCATTGTAATGGTCAAGTGTAGGGGATTTAATAAGTGTGAAAACCCTTATCCTTTCACCACTTAAAACAAATAAAAACGAGACCAAAATTTGTGTTTAATGTCGTAAAAGTCTGAATTACGCGTGGTTTGTGTTTTTATTGTGTTTTAAGACCAAAATATGAAAAAGGAAGAAAATGCGGGCTTTCACGGGCTTTTATCGAAGAAAAAGACAAAAGACGAAGTCAAAAGATCAAGAGTGCAAAAAGAACAGAAGTCAAAGGCCTATTCTGAAGATTTATCGAAGAAAAAGAACAAATACGGAAGTTTAACGAAGTCTAAGAACCAAGTCTAATAAAAGAAGAAAATTAGAAGACGAGTTCATTTTATCTATCGACAAATCTCGAGACAAAGTCGAGAAAGACGAATTAATTAAAAAGACATGAAGACAAAGAGAAAAAGGGAAGCAACAACACCACATACTCCTCCATTATAAATAGCCTAAAAACCTTCATTTGTATTAGTTAGTTTTCATTAGTTTTTCATTAAGGTAATTAGGTGTAGGTGTAAAATTACTTTCTCTCTCTAGCTTTCTTTCATGTTCTTAAGCTTTTCATCTTTTGTCTTAATCTTTTGAATCTTAATCTTCATCTTTAATTCAAGCTTTTCAATTAATCTCATTCTTCCTTTCTTGTTTTTAATTTTATGTTTGATTTGGTTAATCATGTAGCTTATTTGATCTTAGTGCTTATTTGATTGAAGTGCTTATTTCATTGTTCTTATTGTTTTGATGTGGTTGATGTTATAGCTTATTGTGATTATTTCTTATTTTTGTGTTTAGTTTATTTTCCATTTAAGTGGATTTAGTAGTTTAATGATTTAAAAGTCGATTTTATTAATTTTTCTTATTTGGTGTTTCTAGAGTTTTTAATTTGTGTCTTGTTAGCTTATTTTAAATATTAGTTTGGCTTTTATTTTGCTTATTTGTTTATTTTGTTTTTAGCTTATTTGAAATTTGTCCCGAATTAGCAAAACCCTAATTTCGCGAATTACAAACATACTTTAATTCTGAATTAGGAACTTAAAATTATTCCGAATTATTAGCAAATTCTGGATTCCGAATAAAGTTTAGATCTTATGCATTCCGAATTAGACAACAAGTTCGTATTCCGAATTGATGTAATTTTAAATATTCTGAACTAGTTTTCTTGTTAATATTCCGAATTGCGTTCTTGTTCTTTCCGAATTACATATCGTTTATGTTTTCGGAATTACTGTTTGAATTGCACATTCCGAACTATCTTCTTTCCATTTTTCCGAATTACATGCAAGTTTTTATTCCGAATTAATTTTTGTTATAACATTCCGAATTAAGTAACATTTTCATTTTCCGATTTAGGTTTATATTTTGAATTCCGAATTACATTTGAATTTGTTTTCCCGAATTACGTTTAGAACTTGAATTCCGACTTGTGTATTTCATGCATTCCGAATTGTTTTAATTTTTATTCCGAACTGTTTCCAAATTTTTATTTTCCCCCATTTTTGTCAAGTTTAATTTCAAAGTGTTTTGTTTAAATTTATTTTAATTTTTACTTTTAAACAAGTTTTAAATTTGTTTAATTTCTTTATATTTGTCATTTGTTTTAGTTCATTTTTAGAAATAGATAATCATATTTGCTTTTATCCACCAAAAACAATTGAGTCACACGTAAAACCGGAGATCAATTCGACTGGATATAATTAGAACACAAATTTTTCAGTTATTAATACGTCCGGAAAAAAATCTCGAACTCGTCAGAGAAATCCAAAACCCGAACTAACTAGGACGGGTCGAGGTGTGCTTGTCGCAATACGGGGCGGGTTTGGAGCTTAAACGGGGAATTTAATTGGGTTTGGGACGGAGAATACCGCTCCGCCCAACCCCACCTGAATAATACATTTTGTATATTATATATTTTATACAATTGAAAATGTATCTTAGTAAAAGCAAAAGATTAACACAATTTCAAAAGCATAACAAAGTCTACTCAACATTGAAAGAGAAATGAAAAATAAATGATAATGTATTTTTCATTCTATTTAAATTACAATCTTAGGCACTTTGCAGGGTAAAATCAAATTTTGCCTTTAAATTAGTTCATTTTTCGAAAGCAGACGTGAAATGGAAATTTGTACAAATAAACCCTAAAGACCATGCGACAGTGTGAAAAAGACCGTGAATCATTATTTTAAACAATCTGGTTGTTAGTTGGACAAAAACTATGTGAAATGACTAATATACCATCGTGTTGTATAAAATGAACTTTAGGGACAAAATTTGCAAGTCATTGTCAAACTTTCTTTTTAATATCAACCCTCACCATCGTCGCCACCATTATCACTGCCACCCGCCACCATCACTGCCACCATCGCCGCTACCATCACTATCACCACAAGTAACAACTTTTTAATTCGAGAGCTAAGAAGTATATGTGTTTTACATTGCTTATTGCGTATTAATGACAAAATGGATAGTAATTGCGCATAATGAGAATAAGTACTTACTCTACAGTCAAGCGCCAAAGATTCTGCATGAAACGTTTGAGCTAACAGTTAGCAAAAAGTTTGTTTTTGAAAATTCCATTGAGGGAGAATCACAACTATCTTCAAGGAATCTAATTATTCAAATGTGCAGCGTGTTAGTTAATAAGGGCATCTCCAATGCTCAATGTTGTCATACGTAGAATAGATAATAAATCAATCTAAAACAGTTCAATCCATGTAGGGATGCCAGATTGCAAGTTGGTGCAAATGAAGTTCAATTCTGTACATGCGGTCAATAACTTTGAAAGTGGGCCCTTTTCAGCCAAATTAACTAAAATGAGTTAAAATCTATCATAGAATAATCAATAAAATTCATGAAGTGTCACTCAATACATTTTTTTCATATTAAATGGATTGTGAGAGAGAAGGGTACCATGACTAGCATACCTATCAAAATTTTGGCCCCACAGCTGCCAAATCAGCGCCACGTCACACCAACACAACTAACGAAAATACCCCCTCACTCACAACACACCCAACCCTCATTACTTTGGCCCCACCACTATATTTTCTTTTTCTTTTTTTCATTTTCACACAAAATAAAATTTATTTCATTCAAATAAAACACTAATAATACAGGAATAAAATTACAAATACGCAAAAAAAATGCGATACGAAAAAAATACGAAAATTTTAAAACACAACAATTAAAATAAACTACTCATTTTGGGGTTGATTACGCTCCCAAATATGGTCAATAAGGCCCTATTGAAGCCTTATATGTGTCGGCTTATCACGAAGTTCTTTTTGTTGTCTTTGACGGATTGTATAACGCTCGACCCATGTCCTTAATATATTTGCCTGTGGGCAAACATACATTTCTGCAGTTTCAGATATCGCATACCCTTGATTTTTTAAAATCATGTTGTGCAATATGATGCAGGTGTACATGATTCTACGTAACTTGTTCACAGTAAATTGACGCGCCGACTGAGCAATAATACGCCATCTTTCTTGTAGGACACCAAATTCCCTTTCAATATCTTTTCAGGCACC